>CM035094.1:66670301-67208806 GCA_020205505.1 Panax japonicus
GATAGTGAAACTCATACTCAAAGTGACAGACAAAACAAACAAAAACCCAATTAGACAAGAAATTAAGGAAAAACCCAATTAGACAGAAATCATATGTAAGAAACATCTATTCAATGTAAGCCACAAACAATACAAATTAGTAATAGCTATCATAAAAAAATCCACAAACACAGAGAAAATCAAGAATTAAATAGTACCATCAAAAATTAGACAAGAAATCATAGAAGAAACCCAAATAAAACTGTAAGGATACACAGAGTAAAAATTACTAAGATAATCGAAAAACCCTTTTCTTCTTTGGGTAATAAAGTGACCATTGTGAAGAAAAACAATTAAACCTAAATTAGACAAGAACACACATAGAAGAAACCCAAATTGACAAGAAATCGTGGAAGAAACACAATCAAACCCAAATACACAGTACGAATAAAGTAGCAATTACTCAAATAATCGAAAAAACCTTTTTATTCTTTTGGGTAATTCAGGGAAGATTCTGAATGTAACACCCCCTTCCCGAAAAGGAAAGGGAGGTCACGTGCAAAGCACAACAAACCTCAAAATAAGAAAACAGAGCACTAACAACCTCAAAATATTAATAGTGTTATCTATCAATGAAGTACTAATTACAATTCTCCAACTAGAGTTAAAATAATCAAAACTTAAAATCGAAACAACCTAGATCGATGGTCAAAGAAACTCTTCATCACACTAGCCCTGAAACACCCCTGCAAACCTGCCGGAAGAAAAACACAGCATGAGCCAATTGCCCAGTACGGATACAGATATAAAAGATATACAACTGATATACGAAAACAGTTGAGACAAATTACTGAAAAAGCCTCAAGTGCAAGTACGAACGAAAATAATATCCAAGGATCTGAATGGAATATATATGATCAAACATATTGATGAAAACCAATAAAAGATAAAGGAAATAGCAAACTGAAGTAACTACTCACTTGACTTGAAACTGAACAAAACCAACAAAACTAATTCAATAAAATAGGCTGATGATGAACAAAACGACTGGAGTTATTTCTATACCGAATGCAGCTCAGCAAATATACTTGCCAACACAGGCAAGTCAAACTAATGCCCACACAGGCAAGTCAAAAATATCCAACCCAGGCAAGTAAAAGATGCCCACACAGGCAAGTCAAACCATAGCCACACAGGCAGTCAAATAATGTCACACAGGCAAGTCACACATTGGACCGCGAATCCAAATGTATGCAAATCGGATAGGTGTGTTGGCACAACATCACCAATCCGCAGAACAAAAATCTAGGGTAACCCATACGCCTCCCACAACAAAACACCAAATGGCCCACTTACTCCGGAGTCCAAACGGAGACGCCGTGGACTAATCACACCGCCACGGAGAGTGTCATGCCTCTCGTGCCAAGACGACATGCCTGTGTACCCCACAGATGGTATAGCTCAGGTATACCCTACGGTATGTTCTAATAAAAATCCATGTCACAACACATGCGACATAATACACACAAAAGGGTTCTATATGTACATGTTGAACCGAATCAAATTAGGTCACAAGGTCTCAAAGAAGGTACAACATGTACCGCTCTACAATTATCAAAAATAAATATTAAACATGATATCCTAATTCAAAGAGTACAAATACGAGTCCAGTGTGTCAACTCAAAATGAAACAAATATATGAATTTCACAAGAACAATTCTGTGAAATAATAACAGAATTTGAAACGAGGAACAAAACGAATAAATCAATTTAACAAAGTATCGCTGAAAAGTACGGAATCCGTACATCATACTTCCAAACCATTTATAGCACACTCCACAAAATCTTATCCTCAATTGTCAACGATATCAAATACGAAACGTTATTCACCACCTAAACATATTCACCTCAAATTAAATATAATCCAACTCATAAACTCCAAAATAATTTGTTATTCATTCAAGGTACATTTAATCATCACCTTAAATCAATTATTAATATTCCAAAATTTATATTCTAAAAATGACTCGTTAAATTCCTTCTGTTCGAACTAATAATAAAATAAAATTTTATTACAAATCTAACCATTACTAACATAATATTAACTAATTTTATTAAATAATATTTTTTATAATATTAACAAATATACGAATTCGATTTGAATTAATATACAAAACTTCGGTACAATTTCTAAATATAACATAATAATTAGTTATTTATTAAGCTAGTATACTAATCTTATCACCCCACTGCCATTCGAAATTAGATTGCTAAGAAACAAAATATCTAAGCTTACATATTATATTCTAATAAACAAAAACAATATATCTACATATATATATATAATGATTGTAGTAATAGGCCACCTGACATGTTCATTATATATATACCCACTTCCTATAGCCACCTTAATCAATTTCGGTAATCACTTTGCAAAAGTACTATGCATATAAAATATATTTTAAACTTTCTTATGAATTAGTGAACTTCCAACAAAATAGATCTAATAGCTTAAAAAAATAATAATAACTTACTAATTGGATATTGCAAAATTTAAAGGTTGATGAATTTTCTTCTCTTTTTTTTTGTGCCGCCATTGCTCTCCCTTCTTTTCTCTCTCTTCGTAGTAGAGGTTGCGCCTTTTTTTCAATCAGTTATGAGAGGTATGTGAGATAGATTAGGGTTTAAATATTTATTAACCTATTTTATTAACTCTCTTAATTTTAATAGGATTTTAATATTATCCAAATACAAATTAGACCCAATTAGTATAAAAGTCCAAATTAATGTAATCACCTACTTATTATAAGCCACACAAATTAAATACAATTTGATCCAAACATAATAAAAGCCCAATTAAAAATATGAATTTAAATATTTTTTTTTATTTTTATTTTTTTTACCGGGTATTACATCACCTACCCCTTAAAAGGATTCCGTCCCCGGAATCAAAAGAATGGAACGCACCAAATTTTCAAAGAGATGCAGATACTCTGCTCGAATAGACTCCTCCATCTTCCATGTAGCTTCCCGCTCCGAATGATTTTACCACAAAACTTTAACAAAAGGAATTATCTTCTTCAATTTTAATTTTATCAGTTATTTAATTATCTACTAAAAGAATTTAATCTTCCAAACAAAACAAGGTAGAAAAGAGGGAAACAAAATCATTTACCTTTTTTTTAATTTAAACACAATTGTATAAGATAAAATCAATTAATATTTAATAATAAAAAAGGAGTTATTATATTTTCATCCCTTAAAAATAATTCCGTCCTCGGAATTTAAATAAGCTACAAAAAATAATAATTTCGTTACGACGTAGCGCCGCCATTTGTAACGATCAAGCTTGGTAAGTCCATGGGTCCACACAATTATCCATGTACTCGTAAAAGATTCGTCGGCTACCGTGTCAAGCCTTGGTAATGTTCTTCGCGTTAAATCACATGATCCACTGTTGGTGCGGGCCCCCCGTTAATATCTTTGAGTTTCATTCTTGCAAGCGTACGTACTCTTCGGAACATAATTCGAAATCACAAACATTTTTTTTTTCTTCATCTAAATACGATTCAAATAACCAAAATATTTAAAATTATTTTTAACTCGTTAAAATGTTTATATACCACACATGACAAAGATCTAACAAATTATTTTTATTTAATTTTACATAAATACACGCAAAACTCTAAAGACATCAAATAACCAAAACAACTATACAAACCATATTACCAACTCTCCCCAAGTCCTCAAGAGCTTCAAAATATCTCATCCTTAATTTGAACTATTCACCAAATAATATTACACTAAAGAATATACTACTAATATCTCTTTATCACCAACTCTCCTATGTCATTAAGAGTTTCAAAATATCATAGCCTCAAATTGAATTAGTTCTCAAATATTATAACACCAAAAATATACTACTACTAAGATCTCTCCATCACCATACCAAACTCCAAATCATATATCCTACTATCTGAATAAACAAACGATAGCTTTCAAAATCTTTTAAAGATTCAACACTTAATATCTAATCATTTAATAAATCAATCATTCTCTTAGTGCAAACCTTAACCCAACAAATTCCAAAATCTCCTCATACTATCACTCAAAATTTCATATAAGATAACTCCAATTTTTTACTAGAAAATAATTCCAAAATTCATTTACTCCAAAAAATTAATCTAATTACCTCGAATCTTTACAACAACTCAAAATTACAAGAGATCCTTTGTACTTAATAGTTTTCATTTTATCATATTATCTCACCGATTCAGATACCCCAAATTATTCACAACTTAACAAAAATCAGAATCTAACCCAAATAAAATCCTTAATTCCAAAATCATAATAATTTGTAATTACCTGAAATAACTCTAACAAATAATTCTCCAATATCAAAACTCACTGATACAACTGCTCATATCATAATCGTATAATCATTTCTTAACTGAACAAAGTATGAGATTATTCTCCTTAATGATCAAATCACCATCCTTAACTAACATTATTGCTCCAACGAATATAACAATAATAATATTAACAAGTTAACTCGCCTTTCTCAAATGAATTACAATTTAAAGAGTTAAAAACACTTTGTCAAAATCAAGACCAACCAAATAGAGAACAAAATCAAATCAAACTCCTACGTCTACCCAATGATTTACCCACAACTCACAGGTCAATCCTAAATAGGTTTTCTACAAGAAAGAACCTAAGCTCTGATACCATCTCTGTAACACCCCCTTCCCGAAAAGGAAAGGGAGGTCACGTGCAAAGCACAACAAACCTCAAAAATAAGAAAACAGAGCACTAACAACCTCAAAATATTAATAGTGTTATCTATCAATGAAGTACTAATTACAATTCTCCAACTAGAGTCAAAATAATCAAAACTTAAAAATCGAAACAACCTAGATCGATGGTCAAAGATAACTCTCTCATCACACTAGCCCTGAAACACCCCTGCAAACCTGCCGGAAGAAAAACACAGCATGAGCCAATTGCCCAGTACGGATACAGATATATAAAAGATATACAACTGATATACGAAAACAGTTGAGACAAATTACTGAAAAAGCCTCAAGTGCAAGTACGAACGAAAATATAATATCCAAGGATCTGAATGGAATATATATGAATCAACATAATTGATGAAACCAATAAAAGAATAAAGAAATAGCAAACTGAAGTAACTAACTCAATGACTTGAACTGAACAAAAACCAACAAAACTAATTCAATAAAATAATAGGCTGAAACAAACGACTGGAGTTATTTCATACCGAATGAGCTCAGAAATATACCTTGCCACACAGGCAAGTCAAACTAATGCCACACAGGCAAGTCAAAATAATGCCACACAGGCAAGTCAAAAGATGCCACACAGGCAAGTCAAAACCATGCCACACAGGCAAGTCAAAATAATGCCACACAGGCAAGTCACACATTGGACCGCGAATCCAAATGTATGCAAATCGGATAGGTGTGTTTGGCACAACATCACCAATCCGCAGAACAGAAATCTAGGGTTAACCCATACGCCTCCCACAACAAAACACCAAATGGCCCACTTACTCCGGAGTCCAAACGGAGACGCCGTGGACTAATCACACCGCCACGGAGAGTGTCATGCCTCTCGTGCCAAGACGACATGCCTGTGGTACCCCCACAGATGGTTATAGCTCAGGTATACCCTACGGTATGTTCTAATAAAAATACCATATCACAACACATGCGACATAATACCAACAAAAGGGTTCTATATGTACATGTTGAACCGAATCAAATTATGGTCACAAGGTCTCAAAAGAAGGTAACAACATGTACCGCTCTACAATTATCAAAAATAAATATTAAACATGATATCCTAATTCAAAGAGTACAAATACGAGTCCAGTGTGTCAACTCAAAAATGAAACAAATATATGAATTTCACAAGAAACAATTCTGTGAAATAATAACAGAATTTGAAACGAGGAACAAAACGAATAAATCAAATTTAACAAAAGTATCGCTGAAAAGTACGGAATCCGTACCTGATACTTCCAAACCATTTATAGCACACTCCACACAATCTTATCCTCAATTGTCAACGATATCAAATACGAAACGTTATTCACCACCTAAACATATTCACCTCAAATTAAATATAATCCAACTCATAAACTCCAAAATAATTTGTTATTCATTCAAGGTACATTTAATCATCACCTTAAATCAATTATTAATATTCCAAAATTTATATTCTAAAAATGACTCGTTAAATTCCTTCTGTTCGAACTAATAATAAAATAAAATTTTATTACAAATCAAACCATTACTAACATAATATTAACTAATTTTATTAAATAATATTTTTTATAATATTAACAAATATACGAATTCGATTTGAATTAATATACAAAACTTTCGGTACAATTTCTAAATATAACATAATAATTAGTTATTTATTAAGCTAGTATACTAATCTTATCACCCCACTGCCATTCGAAATTAGATTGCTAAGAAACAAAATATCTAAGCTTACATATTATATTCTAATAAACAAAAACAATATATCTACATATATATATATATATAATGATTGTAGTAATAGGCCACCTGACATGTTCATTATATATATATACCCACTTCCTATAGCCACCTTAATCAATTTCGGTAATCACTTTGCAAAAGTACTATGCATATAAAATATATTTTTAAACTTTCTTATGAATTAGTGAACTTCCAACAAAATAGATCTAATAGCTTAAAAAAATAATAATAACTTACTAATTGGATATTGCAAAATTTAAAGGTTGATGAATTTTCTTCTCTTTTTTTTTGTGCCGCCATTGCTCTCCCTTCTTTTCTCTCTCTTCGTAGTAGAGGTTGCGCCTTTTTTTCAATCAGTTATGAGAGGTATGTGAGATAGATTAGGGTTTAAATATTTATTAACCTATTTTATTAACTCTCCTAATTTTAATAGGATTTTAATATTATCCAAATACAAATTAGACCCAATTAGTATAAAAGTCCAAATTAATGTAATCACCTACTTATTATAAGCCACACAAATTAAATACAATTTGATCCAAACATAATAAAAGCCCAATTAAAAATATGAATTTAAATATTTTTTATTTTTATTTTTATTTTTTTTACCGGGTATTACACTGAAGAACCAAATTAAACCTAAATTAGACAAGAAACACAAAGAAGAAACTCAAATTGACAAGAAATCGCGGAAGAAACCCAATTAAACCCAAATTAAACAGTACCATCAACTGAAAGTAGAAATTACTCACAAAAAAGACAATACCTCTTCTTCCTTTGGGTAATTCATTCTGGAAGAAACCCAATTAAAAACCTCCTCTAATACAGTAATTTAGTGCCGATTCCTTCTTCTTCCTCTTCTTCTTGGTGATTAATTATGGCCAAAAACATCTCGAATACTGTAATTCAGTGATCGATTCTGGTTTCTAACCCGGTCGGCACTCTCTCTCTCTACACTTTCTCTCTCTAAATATTTCTTCTACCTTCAACTCAACTGTGTTCTCTCTACTCCCCGTATATTTCAATTCTTGAATATAATATAACTAGACACCGCCCCAATATTAACGGTCAAATTAATTAATCAAAATTTGAATGCCCGGCGTTGGATCAACGCTAATCTAACAGTTTACGACAAAGAGTGCTTCCCACTCGTTCGTGGTGACATTCTACTCCCTTAGACACACGTCTCATTGAACTTTGATCCTAATAATTATTCTCTCCGTCCCAAATTAATTCAATTTTAATTTTTAAAATCAAATTGACCATTTTTAATGTAACACCCCTTTCCGAATAGAAAAGGAGGTCACGTGCAAAGCACAACAACCCTCAAAATAAATAAACAGAGCACTAACAACTTTAAAATATTAATTGTGGTGATCCATCAATAAGGTAATAAGTACAATTCTCTAAACTGAGTCAAAATAATCAAAACTTAAAAATTGAAACAACCTAGATTGATGGTCAAAGACAACTCTCTCATTACACTAGCCCTGAATCACCCCTGCAAACCTTCCGGAAGAAAAAACACAGCATGAGCCAATTGCCCAGTACGGATATAAAGGTACAAAAGATATACAACTGAAATACGAAATCAACATAGACAAAATATTGCCTCTGACAAAAATAAAACTCCAAAGATATGAATAGAATATATCTAAACCAACGGGAATAACGAAACAAACAGAGGAGTAAAGAAAATAATGAACTGAAATAACTAACCCGATTAATTGAAAGGAGACGAAACAAACTGAAACGAAACGAACAAAACTAATACCATAAAATAATAGGTTGAAACAAATGGCTGGGGTTATTTCATACCGATTGAGCTCAGAAATATATCTTGTCACACAGACAAGTCAAAACAATGCCACACAGGCAAGTCAAAATAATGCCACACAGGCAAATCACACATTGGACCGCGAATCCAAATGTATGCAAATCGGATAAGTGTGTTTGGCACAACATCACCAATCCGCAGAACAGAAAACTAGGGTTAACCCATACGCCTCCCACAACAAAACACCAAATGGCCCACTTACTCCGGAGCCCAAACGGAGACGCAGTGGACTAATCACACCGCCACGGAAAGTGTCATGTCTCTCGTGCCAAGACGACATGCCTGTGGTACCCCCACAGGTGGTTATAGCTCAGGTATACCCTACGGTATATTCTAATAAAAATACCATGTCACAACACATGCGACATAATACCAACAAAAGGGTTCTATATGTACATGTTGAACCAAATCAAATTATGGTCACAAGGTCTCAAAAGAAGGTAACAACATGTACCGCTCTATAATTATCAAAAATAAATACTAAACATGATATCCTAATTCAAATAGTACAATTACGAGTCCAATGTGTCAACTCCAAAGTAAAACAATTATATGAATTTCACAAAAAGCAATTATGTGAAATAATAACAGAATTTGACACGAGAAACAAAACGAATAAATCAAATGTAACAAAAGTATCGCTGAAAGAGTACGGAATCCGTACCTCATACTTTCAACCCATTTATAGCACACT
This sequence comes from Panax japonicus, assembly GCA_020205505.1. Lineage (NCBI taxonomy): Eukaryota > Viridiplantae > Streptophyta > Magnoliopsida > Apiales > Araliaceae > Panax > Panax japonicus. The sequence continues at coordinate 66,679,348 of CM035094.1, forward strand.
CCACAAAATCTTACCCTCACATGCCAACGATATCCAATACGAAACGTTATTCGCAACCTAAACATATTCACCTTAAATTAAAAACAATCCAACTAATAATTCCAAGGTAATTCATAATCTATTTAATATGCCTTTAATCATCGCCTTTTATCAATTACTAATACTCCAAAATTTATATTCCAAATATAACCCTTTAAATCTCCTTCATTCGAACTAATTACACAAATTAATAATATATATATATATATTACTTAATTAAAATTATACATGTTATTATATAACTTTTTATTTATTATTATTATTATTATAAAATAATTTGCTTGTTAATTCACACTTGTATACTATAATATTATAAAATATCATTAATGTTAATCTGTGCTAACAAAAAAAATGGCAGCAGACTATATTATAATTACACCAAATAGAATTTAATACACCATTCAATTCCATTTACTCTAAAAGCAGCCAAGTTCCATATAACTAATAAAATACTTGATTCTTATTTTATGCCAATTTAATAATTACCAATACGCATACTCAGACCATTTGCATAAAGCCCACAATGCAATCATATACATATAATAAATTAATGATTACATAATTTAGCTAAATCTGATTTTTTTTTTATAGTTACCATCTCTCTCCCACTTTGCGTATATATATATATATACACTCCCACCAAACATTTACTTGCTAGGCCTGACCTTGAGATTATTTACGGTTATAATCATTTCTATTTAATATGCGCCATGAAAAAAAAAACAAAGTTTCATATATTAGACAAACCTTATTGTCAAAGTCGTTCCCCTTTATAACCCTCGAAGACCTTTTTGTTTTATTTTCCTTCTTTTTCAAGCGGCTGCTGTTGTTCTGATTTCTCCCCCCAATTAATTTGTATCAGATATATTGTGAGAAGATTAGGTTTTACATATTATTTATATATTTTATTGTTTCTCCTAATTTTAATAGTATTTTAATATTACACAAATATAAACTAGACCCAATTAATTTAAAGCCCAATTTATCAAGTTAATTTATTCATCACCTATTAATACATTATTAGCCCACATAAATTAAATAACTAATTTGACCCAAACATAAGAAAAGCCCAATTAAATATGGATTTAAATATTATTTATTTATATTTTTTTACCGGGTATTACATTTAAAACTAATCTTTTTACTATTTTTGCTAAAATATAGGTGAAGAGATTATAACCAAAAGAAAGTATATACAATTTATTACTAATCCCAATTTTTATAATTTTAGAAATATATTTATATATGCTTAATTATTAATTATAAAAATAGTCAATTTGAGTTAAAAAAGTCAAAACTGAGCAATTAATTGGGACGGAGGGAGTAATTTGTAATATTCTAAATTTTAAATTTGTAACATAAAATATATATTAACTTAATAGTTTTAAAATTAACTTAAAATATTTTCAAAATTAAAATTGATTTAATTTTAGTTAATAAAATATTAATAATTTTAATACTTATTACTCCCTCCATCCCAAAATAATAGACGTTTAAGGATTCTTTGCAACAATTAAGGATTCATGAATATAAACAATGATGGAAAGACATCAACATCAACACCCGTGGTTAAGGAAGGAGAACGACCACCTATCATATGCTTCAAATGCGGAGGGGAGGGACATATCAGTCCAAACTGCATGATGCCATCCAAAGCGTGTTATAATTGTGGAAGAGAAGTTCACCTAGCCCGATTTTATCGTGCACTGAAGACAAGTCCAGTTGGAACGGTGACACAAAATACCGTCCCAGACAAGTCAAAACCAATTGTTCAAGGGAAAGCGTTTGTTGTGACCTCCCAGAAAACAAGGAACCCAAACGGAGGTCATCACGGGTAAGCTTATCATAAACTCTAGCGAAGTCTATACTTTATTTGATACCGGTTCTACCCATTCTTTTATTTCTCCTAATTGCGCTCAACGATTAAATTTGACTCCGGAGAAATTAGACTTTGACTTATCTGTGGAAACTCTGTTGGGAGAAACCTTCATTACATCCACTGTTTATAAGTCTTGTTTAGTTCAAATCGGCGACCGCACATTACCTGTTGATCTTATTTCTTTGAAAATACTTGCATTTGATGGATTCTAGAGATTGATTGGTTAACTACTCATCATGCAAAAATTGATTATTTTCGTAAGGTTGTTAGCTTTCATATTCCTAACCAACCTATTATACGAATTCAAGCAACCAAACCATTAAAATCAATCGCTGTCATCTCAAGCCATAAAGCTATTCGCTTATTAAAAAAATGGATGTCAAGCTTTCTTAGCTCATGTGACGCCCCCAAAATTAGGTATACATCACCCATCTTGGGTCGTCAGATACATGGTACAGAATTCAAATACAACTTACTAATACCACTTTCGTGTATAATACGACAAAATACAACTGTGAGTTTGAATACAATAATTGTCTACTAGAGATCATACAAACTCAAAAGGAGTCCTCATTACAATTATTAATACACCATTTCTAAGAATAGTGAGGACTACTAATGCTATCCTCTGGACCGTCACTCCATTCCCCGACTAGTCCCTGCTATGTTCTCATTTTCTGAAGAGAACAGTGAAAGAAAGGGTGAGCTCAACTAGCCCAGTAAGAAATATTATAACTAAGATAATGCAGAATAAATTATCATTAGTCTCCAACAATGTTAAACTGATAAAATATAATAGACATCAAGTTTAACTGCAGCGGGATAAGCAATCCATTAAAAGAGTCAAGTAGATAATAGAATCTACTATCTTTTATGATTTAAAAAGTTTTTCATCACTTTTATCGCTGGGACTCAGCTCAATAAATAATCCACAACATTAAATCATCCCTGCACTACAGGCCAAGGATATTCTTTAGTATCACGACCACGAATTATCCATGCACTACGGGCCAAAGATAATCGTGTTTTCATCAACGGTCCTGATCATGCCATAAAATAATTATCTTTGCACTACGGCCAAAGAGAATCCATAGCCATAATCATACCAAAAACTGTCCATCAATGCACTACGGGCCAATGAGGACTTTTTCCACATCATTTGTAATATTACGGTCATGATTACACCGCATAATTCCTGGTCATAATCATACCAAGTCCATCTATGCACTACAGGCCACATATGACTTTCAACATAACATAAACATGAGGATGATGACAATGATATAAGAATTTAATAAAAACAAGTTCAAGAATTAATTTGTCCATGAACCAATAACGTCCAAATTGTCCACACGATACTGTTTTGTGGTGTAAAATTCAAGAACGCTCAGAAGAATATTTTCCTGAAAAGATACTGGATGAAGCGCAAATATCAAGGATATTCTACTAATTTCATGGAGTATAGAAGTCAAAACTTTAACCAACTGAGTATAATAAGGAATGGAATAACAACAGAAATCACCATGCATGCGGAACTTCGCATAGACAGGTTATTCCAAAAAAATAATAATAACGGAACCAGGTCAGGTGAAATTCACACCGACAGGATGTTCCAACAGAATAATAAAGACGGAACCAGGTCCGGTGTAAAACACACAGACAGGATGTTCCAACGGAATAATAATAAAGACGGAACCAGGTCCGGTGTAAAACACACAGACAGGATGTTCCAACGGAATAATAATAAAGACGGAACCAGGTCCGGTGTAAAACACACAGACAGGATGTTCCAACAGAATGATAGAAGAATGTCACCAAGTATAGGGTAGACCGCGTATACAGGTTATTCCAACAGAATAAGAAGAAATGGAATAACAACAGTTCTCTTCATGAATAAGAAAGAATAACACCCCTTACCGTAACAGAAACTGGATATAGAAGTAGTGAAGTAGCAGAATACTCTTCTTCTTTTTCTCTATAATTTTCTCTCTATAGCTTCTCTCTATAATTTCTCTCTCTAGAGTTTCAATGAATTCGTAAGAAAATAATGAAGGAATGAGCTTCTATTTATAGGAAAATGGAATGCATAGTAACTAATCCATGAACGGTCCAGATTGATTTACTTTAATCTTACGGTCCATATTTAAAGAAAAATCTTTTAAATAAAATATAATATATTCTATTTATATAAAAAGATTTTTACTATGCAAACACTATGCAACACTATACAAAACACTATGCGACACTATGCATAATAAAATATAATATATTCTGTTTATAAAATAACTTTAATAAAGTATTCTGTTTTATATAAAAAGATGTTTCTGTTTTATTACGTTAATAATACGAATAAAACAAAACGTCATTATCGCTATAATAATTCATATTATTAATCGACAAAAATTGAATCAAACTGAGCGACTTCTCACATAAATATCAATAATCAATACCGTGTGCTACTATGCAACAACGCGTATTACTGTACTTTTACTACCCAGTAGTTCAACAATATCAACGGTAAAACTTCCGCCGTTATTTTTAATAAAATATTTTTGTCGTTTTCTCAATCCGACAATAATTCCGTTGTGGGGTCCACCAATAATTGTACCGTCGTACGAATATTTTCCGACACAAAGAATATTCCCTGACCAATCGAATATAATATAACAACTTGCATACTTTGCAAAATTTATAAATACTACCCACAACTATAATATTATCTCAAATTCACACTATAATATAAAAAATTATTTCGAGAAAATTAATTCTTTATTCATAAAATCTGGGGTTTCACAATCTCCCCTCCTTATGGAATTTCGCCCTCGAAATTTACGTACGTACCTGGTATGCTAAACAGGTGAGGATACCTTGACTTCACTTCAAATTCTAACTCTTGAGATATAATCTTTGAGTGTTGAATATGATTCTTCTTATCCAAGATTGTAACACGTATCTCTTCAAACGTTAAATCATCCGCTATCTCATCCGGTTCTAAATTAATAATGTGGTTCGGGTCGTCCACATATTTACGTAACATCGATACGAAAAAAAAACGTTATGAACACGCAATATATTTGGCGGTAAAACGAGTCTATAAGCCACAATTCCTACTCAATCGAGGATTTCAAATGGGCCAATTAAATCGAGGGTTGAGATTTCCTCCCTTCAGCAACTCTTGCTTCTAAAATAACACCCTCTTGAACCTTCTTCTTCACATTCATCAGATTCGGGTATGTAGCTTGAGCGTCTTTAACTTTATCTATTAAAGTCAATTTTACTCGTATATTCGTTATCTTCACGTGGGTCCCTAGAGTCTTTAACTCTATCTTCATCATTTGCAAGTTATACGAAATGAGTCTTTGTGTTAACAACATCGCACTTGTAAACGCATACGATCTTCTACTCAACACGACAGCTACCACGTTCGCTCTTCCACGATGATATTGAATAGTACGATCGTAATCTTCAACAGCTCGAGTCAACGTCTTTGGTGCATGTTACTTTCGTTTTAGTTGAAAAAATTATTTTGAGGGTTTAAGAAATGGGTTTTGTACTGGTGTCGATACAAAATTCGATTTCACGCTTTGGGGTAGGCTAAGAAGTCTTCAGGAATACGTCAAGAGATTTATTAATGATAAAAATATCATTCAAAACTGTTACTCACATCCAAGACTTGGATAGTACGTCACATTGATATCAACTATGACTTCTATCCCTTAACCTAGATAGCACCTCATAATGATACCTATCAACTTGTTATCGTCATTCACGACGTCGCCTACAGAAAGTCTGGCTTCGGTGCATTCCACACAAGAAAGTCATCAACAAAAGGATCGGGGCTCTTTACTTATGGCTTGATATGACAATGATTGAATTTAGTGGTTTGGTTGCTTGAATTCGCACAATAGGTTGGTTAGGAATATGAAAGCTAACAACCTTACGAAAAACATGATGAGTAGTTAACCAATCGTTTTCTAAAATCGTATCAAAGGCAAGTATTTTCAAAGAGACAAGATCAACACGTAACGTGAAAGTGTCGATTTGAATCAAATAAGATTTATAAACAGTGGAGGTAACGAAGGTTTCTCCCAATGGAGTTTCAATAGATAAATCAAAGTTTAACTTCTCCGGAGTTAAGTACAAACATTGAACACAACTAGGTGAAATAAAAGAGTGAGTAGAACCGGTATCTAACACGGTATAGACTTCGTAAGAGCTTATGATTAACTTACCCGTGATAATTTTATTCAGGTTCCTTGTCACGAGAGAAAAAAAAACGCTCTCTCTTAAACTACCGGCTTTGGCTTGTCTGGGACATCCTTTGGCATCATTATCCCAGCTGGAATTGACTTCATCATACGACAAAATCGAGATAGGTGACCCTCTCTTCCGCAATTAAAACACGCTTTGGATTGCTGCGTACAGTTTGGACGGATGTGTCCCTCCTGTCCGCATTTGAAACATACGACCGATGGGCGTTCTTCTTCCTTTGAAACGGGTGCTGGCGTTGCTGTCTTTCCATCATTATTGAACCTTCTCTTCTTGAAATGTCCATTTTTATTATTTTGGCCATGATTATTACCGAAGTGGTTACCATTTCTGACATGTTGATTCCCTCCATGCTTATTATCACCGCTTTGATGACTGTTATCACCGGTATTATCATTTTGCCGGCTGCTCTCTTTTGGTTTGGTTGACTCGTTATCGCGCTCCACCAACTGAGCCATATTTACAACATCTGAATACAAACACAGTTTATGAGAAATAAGATGTTGACGTATCTCCGGCTTCAAACATCTTAAAAATAATCGCGCCATTCTCTATTCATTATCCACCAAGTGGGACGCAAACCGGGATAACTCCGCAAATTTTGCCTCGTATTGTGACACGGTCATATTATTTTACTCCAATTTGATAAACTCCACCTCCTTCATGTGACGAATACTTTCGGGAAAGTATTTGTCGTTGAACAGCTCTTGGAACTTCTCCCACGACATCTTCAGTACGGCAGGTTGAGTACGTTTTACCGATTCCCACCAGTAATCTGCCTCTTCACGCAACATAAAGGTGGCAAAGGGAACCTTTTGCTCCTCGGAGCATCCCAAGACATCAAATATCTTGGTGATCTGCTTTAACCACGTCTCCGCCTTAAGTGGTTCTGGCTTTCCCAAAAACTCTGGTGGTCCCAGCTCCTTGAATTGCTTAGCGGTGACCAACCATGGGTTGCCATTGTTTCCTCCTGCATTATGAACAGGAGCCGCCTTCTCCCGTTGTTGCATGAATTGCTCCTTAAACTGCTTAGCGGTGACTGTCCGAGAGTTATCAGTATTTCTACCTGTATTTTGGACAGGAGTTGCCTTAGCCTGTTGTTGCATGAATTGCATAAATCCTCTGACCATCCCATCATTCACCATTTCATCGGTGTTATTATTTTCATGAGGAGTATTGTTCTCTAGTTGCACATTATCCTGATTATTGATCTGTGGAGACTCAACGGTCTCCTGTGCTCCATTGATAATCTCAACATTCTCGGATGCCATTTTCAAACACTGCCACAAAACAAGGGTTAAATAACATATCACATATTATCCCTATACTTTGACCGACCAATTAAATACAAAATAAATTTAAGTAGGCCATATTAGCGAAGGAATTCCCCGTCTCTCCCCTCCTAGTTCTAGTCTCACATCTTAGTCAGGGATCATATCCCTAAGCTCTGATACCAACTGTGACGCCCCCAAAATTAGGTATACATCACCCATCTTGGGTCGTCAGATACATGGTACAGAATTCAAATACAACTTACTAATACCACTGTCGTGTATAATACGACAAAATACAACTGTGAGTTTGAATACAATAATTGTCTACTAGAGATCATACAAACTCAAAAGGAGTCCTCATTACAATTATTAATACACTATTTCTAAGAATAGTGAGGACTACTAATGCTATCCTCTGGACCGTCACTCCATTCCCCAACTAGTCCCTGCTATGTTCTCATTTCCTGAAGAGAACAGTGAAAGAAAAGGTGAGCTCAACTAGCCCAGTAAGAAATATTATGACTAAGATAATGCAGAATAAATTATCATTAGTCTCCAACAATGTTAAACTGATAAAATATAATAGACATCAAGTTTAACTGTAGCGGGATAAGCAATCCATTAAAAGAGTCAAGTAGAGAATAGAATCTACTATCTTTTATGATTTAAAAAGTTTTTCATCACTTTTATCGCTGGGACTCAGCTCAATAAATAATCCACAACATTAAATCATCCCTGCACTACAGGCCAATGATATTCTTTAGTATCACGACCACGAATTATCCATGCACTACGGGCCAAAGATAATCGTGTTTTCATCAACGGTCCTGATCATGCCATAAAACAATTATCTTTGCACTACGGCCGAAGAGAATCCATAGCCATAATCATACCAAAAACTGTCCATCAATGCACTACGGGCCAATGAGGACTTTTTCCACATCATTTGTAATATTACGGTCATGATTACACCGCATAATTCCTGGTCATAATCATATCAAGTCCATCTATGCACTACAGGCCACATATGACTTTCAACATAACATAAACATGAGGATGATGACAATGATATAAGAATTTAATAAAACAAGTTCAAGAATTAATTTGTCCATGAACCAATAACGTCCAAATTGTCCACACGATACTGTTTTGTGGTGTAAAATTCAAGAACGCTCAGAAGAATATTTTCCTGAAAATATACTGGATGAAGCGCAAATATCAAGGATATTCTACTAATTTCATGGAGTATAGAAGTCAAAACTTTAACCAACTGAGTATAATAAGGAATGGAATAACAACAGAAATCACCATGCATGCGGAACTTCGCATAGACAGGTTATTCCAACAAAATAATAATAACGGAACCAGGTCAGGTGAAATTCACACCGACAGGATGTTCCAACAGAATAATAAAGACGGAACCAGGTCCGGTGTAAAACACACAGACAGGATGTTCCAACGGAATAATAATAAAGACGGAACCAGGTCCGGTGTAAAACACACAGACAGGATGTTCCAACGGAATAATAATAAAGACGGAACCAGGTCCGGTGTAAAACACACAGACAGGATGTTCCAACAGAATGATAGAAGAATGTCACCAAGTATAGGGTAGACCGCGTATACAGGTTATTCCAACAGAATAAGAAGAAATGGAATAACAACAGTTCTCTTCATGAATAAGAAAGAATAACACCCCTTACCGTAACAGAAACTGGATATAGAAGTAGTGAAGTAGCAGAATACTCTTCTTCTTTTTCTCTATAATTTTCTCTCTATAGCTTCTCTCTATAATTTCTCTCTCTAGAGTTTCAATGAATTCGTAAGAAAATAATGAAGGAATGAGCTTCTATTTATAGGAAAATGGAATGCATAGTAACTAATCCATGAACGGTCCAGATTGATTTACTTTAATCTTACGGTCCATATTTAAAGAAAAATCTTTTAAATAAAATATAATATATTCTATTTATATAAAAAGATTTTTACTATGCAAACACTATGCAACACTATGCAAAACACTATGCGACACTATGCATAATAAAATATAATATATTCTATTTATAAAATAACTTTAATAAAGTATTCTGTTTTATATAAAAAGATGTTTCTGTTTTATTACGTTAATAATACGAATAAAACAAAACGTCATTATCGCTATAATAATTCATATTATTAATCGACAATAATTGAATCAAACTGAGCGACTTCTCACATAAATATCAATAATCAATACCGTGTGCTACTATGCAACAACGCGTATTACTGTACTTTTACTACCCAGTAGTTCAACAGTATCAACGGTAAAACTTCCGCCGTTATTTTTAATAAAATATTTTTGTCGTTTTCTCAATCCGACAATAATTCCGTTGTAGGGTCCACCAATAATTGTACCGTCGTACGAATATTTTCCGACACAAAGAATATTCCCTGACCAATCGAATATAATATAACAACTTGCATACTTTGCAAAATTTATAAATACTACCCACAATTATAATATTATCTCAAATTCACACCATAATATAAAAAATTATTTCGAGAAAATTAATTCTTTATTCATAAAATCTGGGGTTTCACAGCTCATGTCACGGATCTAAACAAAAATACGTCAGTTTTGAATGATATTTCTACTGTTAATAAATTCCCTGACGTATTCCCTAAAGAACTTCCTGGCCTACCCCTAGAGCATGAAATTAAATTTTGTATCGACCTTGAACCCGGTACAAAACCCATTTCCAAAGCCCCATATCGAATGGCTCCTATTGAACTTCAGGAGTTAAATACCCAACTCTAGGAATTATTAGACATTGGCATTATTCGTCCTTGTACTTCTCCTCAGGGTGCTCCTATTCTATTCGTGAAGAATAAAGATGGGAGTATGCGACTTTGTATTGATTATCGGGAGTTGAATCAAGTCACCATCAAAAATAGGTACCCATTGCCACGTATTGATGACCTATTTGACCAGTTGCAAGGAGCCAAATTCTTTTCAAAGATCAATCTTCGTTCTGGATATCATCAGCTGAAGGTTAAAACTGAGGACATTCCAAAGACGGCTTTCAGAACTCGGTACGGGCATTATGAATTCCTAGTCATGTCCTTTTGATTGACTAATGCTCCTGCTGCCTTCATGGATATGATGAACTGAGTATTCAAGAAATATTTGGATCACTTTGTGGTCGCCTTTATTGATGACATCCTTATTTATTCCAAAAGCCGTGAAGATCATGAGAAACACTTGAGGCTGATACTGCAAAAGCTTTGTGAATACAAGCTTTATGCCAAGTTGAAGAAATGCGAGTTCTGGCTTGAGGAAGTAGTATTCCTTGGGCACATAGTATCAAGTCATGGAATATCTGTTGACCCGACAAAATTGATGCAATTCAAAGCTGGGAGCAACCTAAATCAGTGACCGAAGTACGTAGCTTTCTCAGTTTAGCTGGTTATTATCGGAGATTCGTGGAAGGATTTTCTCGAATCGCTACTCCATTAACTCAGCTGACTCGAAAAGATACAAAGTTCGGTTAGAGCGAAGAATGTGAGAAGAGTTTTCAAGAACTCAAGAGGAGACTCATTTTAGCACCTGTTCTGACAATATCATCTGGCTCGGAGGGATTTGTCATCTACAGTGATGCTTCGGGCAAAGGGTTGGGATGTGTTCTCATGCAACATGGAAAATTCATAGCTTATGCCTCAAGACAACTCAAAAAAAATGAGATGAATTATCCTACTCATGATCTAGAGTTGGCAGCTGTTGTCTTCGCACTTAAAATTTGGAGGCATTACTTGTATGGGGAGAAAGTTGATATCTTTACGGATCATAAAAGCCTCAAATATTTCTTCACTCAAAAGGAACTCAACATGCGACAAGGACGTTGGCTTGAACTGTTGAAAGATTATGATCATACCATCTAATACCATCCTAGAAAAGCGAACGTGGTAGCTGACGCATTGAGTAAAAGATCATATGCATGTACGAGTGCGATATTGTCAATGCAAAGGCCCATTTTGTGTGACTTGCAAAGGATGGAGATAGAGTTAAAGACTCTGGGGACCCATGTGATGATGGCGAATATACGAGTAGAACCGACTTTAATCGATAAAGTTAAAGCTGCTCAAACTACAGACCTGGAACTGATGCGTATAAGGAAGAAAGTGCAAAAAGGTGCTATGCCGGAAGCATGAAAGAAGGTATACTTCGAGTCAACTCTAGACTTTGTGTTTATAACGACCCTGATTTAAAGTATAAAATCATGATGGAGGCGCACAACACACCATTTGCAATCCATCCTGGGAGTATCAAAATGTATCGTGATCTTTGTCATACATTTTGGTGGAGCAATATGAAGAGAGAGATAGTGTTGTTTATCTCAAGGTGTCTAACTTGTCAACGAGTCAAGGCGGAGCATCAAGTACCAAAAAGTCCATTACAACCACTTGAAAATCCAGAATGGAAGTGGGAGCACATTACCATGGATTTCGCTACTGGTCTTCCCAAGGTTTCTCTAGGCATATATGCGATTTGGGTCATTGTTGATAGATTGACCAAGTCTGCTCATTTCTTACCGATACGAGAAACTTATACACTTGAACGTCTTGCTTGTATGTACATAAACGAGATTGTAAGATTGCATGGTATGCCAGTATTCATAGTTTCTGATCGAGACCCAAGATTCAGTACAAGATTTTGGGTTAGTTTGCAAAAAGCTATGGGGACAAATTTACGATTTAGCTCGTCATATCATCTTCAGACGGACGTGTAGTCGGAGAGGATGATCCAAACTCTTGAAGATCTATTAAGACTCTGTGTCCTTAACTTCAAGGAAAGTTGGGACAAGTTCTTACCATTGGTGGAGTTTTCCTACAACAACAGCTATCAAGCAAGTATTAGCATGGCTCCATTCGAAGCGTTGTATGGAAGAAAGTGTCATTCTCCAGTATACTGGGATGAGGTGGGTGAAACAACGTTGTTGGGACCAGAGTTGGTATTTATGACTATGGAAAAGATTCAAACGATCCGACAACGTATAAAAACCTCACAAGATCGACAATAGAGTTATGTTGATCTTCATCGAAAGGATGTGGAAATCGATATAGGAGATCATGTGTTGTTACGTGTTGCTCCACGGAAAAGAGTTACGAGATTTAGAAAGAGAGAAAAGCTCAATCCTCGATTCATCGGCCCATTTTTAATCCTCGGTCGAGTAGGAACTGTGGCCCATGTTACGTAAATATGTGGAAGACCCGAACCACATTATTGAGTTAGAACCGGACAAAATAGTGGAAGATTTGATGTATGAAGAGGTTCTTGTTCAAATCTTGGATAAGAAGGAACATATTCTATACTCCAAGTTTATACCTCAAGTCAAAGTTTTGTGGAGAAACCACGATGTTGAGGAAAAGACCTGGGAGTTAGAATCTGAAATAAAATTAAGGTATCTTTACCTCTTTGACATACCAAGTACGTACCCTAATTTCGAGGACGAAATTTCATAAGAATGGGAGGTTGTAAGACCCCAACTTTTATAAATAAAGATGAATTTTTTATAAATATCATTTTTGAATATTATGGAGTAAATTTGGTATAATGTTATAGTTGTGGGTAATATTTATAAATTTTACATAGTACGCAAGTTGTTATATAATATTCGATTGGTTGGGGAATATTCGTTTTAATAGGGAATATTCATACAACAGCACAATCATTGGTGGACACCACAACGGAATTATTATCGGATTGAGAAAATGACAAAAATACTTTATGAAAATAACGGCGGAAGTTTTTACCATTAACTGTTGAAACACCCGTTGTTAAAAGTACAGTAATACGCGTGGTTGCATAGTAGCACATGGTATTGATTATTGATGCTTACGTGAGAAGTCACTCAGTTTTGTTCAATTATTGCTACAGTAATTGCTACATAGTATCTCACGTTATTTGATTCAATTATTGTCAATATTTTAGATATTATTAAATCAATAATTGAGACGACAAGGTTATTAATATTATTATTTGCAATATTAACAATGTCTAGAAGTTCTGTCAGGGAGAGGTTTGGTCACCTAATTGCGCGCCAATAGGGAGAAATCCTTATTGGGAAGCCTCCTCTTTCCTGGGAACGACCTGGTCGATTAATAATGTGAATAATAATAATGATGATGAGTTTTGTTTTATTAGTATTATTAATGTAATAAAACAGAAAAGTTTTTTATATAAAATAGAATACTTTTATAAAGTTATTCATTTTATTAGACTATAAATAGAATATATAATATTCTATTATGCATAGTGTCTGCATAGTATCTGCATAGTGTTTGCATAGTAAAATCTTTTTATATAAAATAGAATATTTTTATAAAGTTATTTGTTTTATTAGACAATAATTAGAATATATTATATTTTATTATGCATAGTATTTTGCATAATAAAAATCTTTTTATATAAAACATAATACTTTTATAAAGTTATTCGTTTTATTAGATTATAAATAGAATATATTATATTTTATTTAAAATATTTTGTTTGAATCTGGACCGTTCGTTTAAAGTAAATCAATCTGGACCGTTCATGAATTAGTTACTATGCAGTCCATTCTTCTATAAATAGAAGCTCATTCCTTCATTATTTCTTACGAATTCACTAAAACTCTAGAGAGAGAAACTATAGAGAGAAAGAAGAAAAGTGTTCTGCTACTTCACTACTTCTATATCCAGTACTCTTCTTTCTAAGGTATGGGATATAATTTGTTGTACTCGTAAGGGGTATACGCGGGCTACACTATACTTGGTGAAATTCTTCTGTTATTCCATTCTTTATTATTATGTTGGAATAACCTGTCTATGCAAAGTACTGCATAAATGGTGAAATTCTTCTAATATTCCATTTTTTATTATTCTGTTGGAATATCATGTATGTGCATTTTACGCCGGACCTGGTTCCGTCTTTATTATTATTCTGTTGGAATATCATGTCTGTGCGTTTTACGCCGGACCTGGTTATGTCTTTATTATTCTGTTGGAATATCTTGTCTGTGCGTTTTACGCCGAACCTGGTTCTGTTATTTAGTATTCTGTTGGAACAACCTATCTATGCGAAGTACCGCATGCATGGTTATTTCTGTTGTTATTCCATTCATATTATTCTGTTGGAACATCCTGTCGGTGCGAATTTCGCCTGACCTGGTTCCGTTATTTATTATTCTGTTGGAATAACCTGTCTATGCGAAGTATCGCATGCCTGGTGATTTCTTTTATTATTCCATTCTTTATTATACTCAGTTGGTTAAAGTTTTAACTTCTATACTCCATGAAATTAGTGGAATATCCTTGATATTTGCGCTTCATCCAGTATCTTTTTATGGAAATATTCTTCTGAGCATTCTTGAATTTTACTCTATAAGAAGTATCATGTTGACAATTTGGACGTTATTAGTTCCTAGATAAATTAATTCTTGAACTTGTTTTATTGAATTCTTATATCATTGTCATCATCCTCATGTTTATATTATGTTGAAAGTCATATGTGGCCTGTAGTGCATAGATGGACTTGGTATGATTATGACCAGGGATTATTCGGTATAATCATGACCGTAATGTTACAAATGATGTGGAAAAAGTCCTCATTGGCCCGTAGTGCATCGATGGACAGTTTTTGGTATGATTATGGCTATGGATTCTTTTCGGCCAAGGATGCAAAGATGAATTATTTTATGGCATGATCAGGACCGTTGATGAAAACATGATTATCTTAAGCCGTAGTGCATGGATAATTCGTGGTCGTGATACTAAAGAATATCCTTGGCCGTAGTGCAGGGGTGATTCGATGATGTGGATTATGTATTAAGCTGAGTCCCAGCGATTAAAGTGATGAAAAACCTTTTAAATCATAGAAGATAGTAGATTTTATTCCCTACTTGACTCTTCTAATGGATTGCTTGTTCCCCTGCAGTTAAACTTGATAGTTATTATATTTTATAAGTTTAACACTGTTGAAGGCTAACGATAAATTATTCTACATTATTTTAGTCATAATAATTCTTACTGGGCTAGTTGAGCTCACCCTTTCTTTCACTGTTCTCTTTAGGAAATAAGAACGTAGCTGGGACGAGTCGGGGAACGGAGTGATGGTCCTAGATGTTTGCATTAGTAGTCCTAACTATTCTGTGAAATAGTGTGATAATATTGTAATGAGGACTCCTTTTGAGTTTTTATACTCTCTAGTAGACAATATTTGTATTCAAACTCATAGTTTATGTTTTTTCGTATTGTACACGACAGTTGTATTATTAAGTTGTATTTGAATTCTGTACCATGTATCTGGCGACTCAAGATGGGTGATGTATACCTAATTTTGGGGGCGTCACAGTTGGTATCAAAGCTTAGGGATATGATCCCTGGCTAAAATGTGAGACTAAAATTAGGAGGGGAGAGACGGGGTAGTATGACCTACCTAAGTTTATTTGGTATTTAATTGGTCGGTCAGAGTATAGGGATAATATGTGATATATTAATTAACCCTTGTTTTGTGGCAGTATTTGAAAATGACATCCGAGAATGTTGAGAATAGCAATGGAGCACATGAGACCGTGGAGACACCTCTAATCACCAACCAATATAATGTGATTAGAGATATCCATGTGGTGATTGAGGAATTAAAAGTTGCACTCAAGCTAGTCGCAAAGGTAGCTACTGAGAGTGAGGAAGAAGAGGAACCTGAGGAGGATTTATTAGAAGAACTTATTGATCAAAATGTAGAATTGCAAAATCGTATTCATGAGTTAGAAGAGCAGGCTGAAGAATGGAAGGCGATCGTGGAACAAAGGAATGTAACAATTCAAAATTATATTACCCGATGTGCGATAGCTGAACAGGAGCGCTCTTTGGCATAGTATATGATATTAAAGCTGGAATCTGAGAATTCAAATGTCAAGGAGCATCTGAAAGAAGAAACAACTGAACAAGTGAGAATGAAAGATGCATGGGTAAAAGCCACACGATGCGTTCATATTGTGGAAAAAGAAGTCTTATCCAAGAAAGCTAAAATAGATGATATGTATTTCTCTTTTTCGACAGCAATTGGGAGAATCCAACATCGAATTCAGAATTATCCTATGCATAGCGGTCAACCCCAATTCGATATGGATCGAAGGTTAATGATTCAGATCATGGAGCAGGAGTACGACGAAGCAGTTGAGGGTGGAATATGCCCTATAGTGAAAGTCAATTCCAGTGGTAATGATGACACCAAAGACTGTCCCGAACAAGTCAAATTCGGTAGTTTAAGGGAGAGGGTTTTTCGTAACGAGGAATCGAACGAAGTTATCACAGGTTAGTTAATTATAAATTCTTGCGAAGTCTATACCTTATTAGATACCGGTTCTACCCATTCTTTTATCTCTCTTGCTTGCGCTCAACGTTTAAATTTGACTCTAGAGAAGTTAACCTTTGACTTATCGGTTGAAACTCTGTTAGGAAAAACCTTCATTACATGTGCTATCCAAGTCTTGGATGAGGGTCACAGTTTTGAATGGTATTTCTATTGTTAATAAATTTCCTGACGTATTCTTGAAGACTTCTTAGCCTACCCCTAGAGCGTGAAATCGAATTTTGTATTGACCCCAGTACAAAACACATTTCTAAAACCCTCAAATATTTCTTTCACCTAAAACGAACGTGTAATGTGCCAAAGACGTTGACTCGAGCTGTTGAAGATTACGATCGTACCATTCAATACCATCGTAGGAAAAGCGAACGTGGTAGCTGACGCGTTGAGTAGAAGATCGTATATAAGTGGGATGTTGTTAACACAAAGACCCATTTCGTATAACTTACAAATGATGAAGATAGAGTTAAAGACTCTAGGGACCCACGTGAAGATAACGAATATATGATTAGAATCAACTTTAATCGATAAAGTTAAAGTCGCTCAAGCTACATACTCAGAGCTGATGAATGTGAAGAAGAAGGTTCAAGAGGGCGTTATTCTAGAAGCAAGAATCGACGAAGAGAGGAAATCTCAACCCTCGATTTAATTGGCCCATTTGAAATCTTTGATCGAGTAGGAACTGTGGCTTATAGACTCGTTTTACCGCCAAGTATGTCACATATTCATAACATTTTTAACGTATCGATGTTACGTAAATATGGGGACGACTCGAACCACATTATTAATTTAGAACCGGACGAGATATCGGATGATTTAACGTATGAGGAGATACGTGTTAAAATCTTGGATAAGAAGGATCATATTCGACGCACAAAGGTTATACCTCAAGAGTTAGAATTTGAAGTGAAGTCAAGGTATCCTCACCTCTTCGACATACCAAGTACGTACGTAAATTTTGAGTGCGAAATTTCATAAGGAGGGGAGATTGTGAGACCCCAAGTTTTATGAATAAAGATTTAATTTTTTTGAAATATTTTTTTTAATATTATGGTGTGGATTTGAGATAATGTTATAATTATGGGTAATATTTATAAATTTTGCAAAGTATGCAAGTTGTCATATTATATTCGATTGGTCGAGGAATTTTTTTTATCAGGGAATATTCGTGCAACGGCACAATCATTGGTGGACCCCAAAACGGAATTATTGTCTGATTGAGAAAACGACAAAAATATTTTATTAAAAATAACGGCAGAAGTTTTATCGTTAATACTGTTGAACTACTCGGTAGTAAAAGTACAGTAATATGCGTGGTTGTATAGTAGCACACGGTATTGATTATTGATGTTTACGTGATAAGTCACTCAGTTTTGTTTTATTGGTATCATTAATGTAATAAAACAGAATACTTTTATAAAGTTATTCTATAAATAGAATATATTATATTCTATTATGCATAGTATTGCATAGTGTCTGCGTAGTGTTTTGCATTGTAAAATCTTTTTATATAAAACAAAATACTTTTATAAAGTTATCTGTTTTATTAGACAATAATTAGAATATATTATAATTTATTATGCATAGTGTTTGCATAGTGCCTGCATAGTAAAATCTTTTATAAAGTTATTCGTTTTATTAGATTATAAATAGAATATATTACATTTTATTTAAAAGATTTTGCTTTAAATATGGACCGTCAGATTAAAGTAAATCAATCTGGACCGTTCATGAGTTAGTTACTATGCAGTCCATTTTTTTATAAATAGAAACTCATTCATTCATTATTTCTTACGAATTCATTGAAACTCTAGAGAGATAAACTATAGAGAGAAAGAAGAAAAGTATTTTGCTACTTCACTACTCATATATTCAATACTCTTCTTTCTAAGGTAGGGAATATTATTTGTTGTACTCATAAGAGGTATTCTTTCTTTCTTATTCATGAAGAGAACTTCTGTTATTCCATTCTTTATTATTCTGTTGAAATAACCTGTATACGCGGGCTACCCTATACTTGGTGAAATTCTTCTGTTATTCCATTCTTTATTATTATGTTGGAGTAACCTGTCTATGCAAAGTACTGTATAAATGGTGAAATTCTTCTAATATTTCATTCTTTATTATTCTGTTGGAATATCTTGTCTGTGCGTTTTACGCCGGACC
The DNA here is from genome assembly GCA_020205505.1 of Panax japonicus. NCBI lineage: Eukaryota > Viridiplantae > Streptophyta > Magnoliopsida > Apiales > Araliaceae > Panax > Panax japonicus. Next base: position 66,698,360 of record CM035094.1, read on the forward strand.
TGGTTCTGTCTTTATTATTATTCTGTTGTAATATCATGTCTGTGCGTTTTACGCCGGACCTGATTTCGTCCTTATTAGTATTCTGTTGGAATAACCTGTCTATGCGAAGTACCGCATGCATGGTGATTTCTGTTGTTATTCCATTCTTTATTATTCTGTTGGAACATCATGTCGGTGCGAATTTCGCCTGACCTGGTTCCGTTATTTATTATGCTGTTGGAATAACCTGTCTATGCAAAGTATCGCATGCCTGGTGATTTCTTTTGTTATTCCATTCTTTATTATACTCAGTTGGTTAAAGTTTTGATTTCTATACTCCATGAAATTAGTGGAATATCATTGATATTTGTGCTTCATCCAGTATCTTTTCATGGAAATATTCTTCTGAGCATTCTTGAATTTTACTCTACAAGAAGTATCATGATGACAATTTGGACTTTATTAGTTCCTGGATAAATTAATTTTTGAACTTGTTTTATTGAATTCTTATATCATTGTCATCATCCTCATGTTTATATTATGTTGAAAGTCATATGTGGCCTGTAGTGCATAGATGGACTTGGTATGATTATGACCAGGGATTATTCGGTATAATCATGACCGTAATGTTACAAATGATGTGGAAAAAGTCCTCATTGACCCGTAGTGCATTGATGGATAGTTTTTGGTATGATTATGGCTATGGATTCTTTTCGACCAAGGGTGAAAAGATGAATTATTTTATGGCATGATCAGGACCGTTGATGAAAACTTGATTATCTTAAGCCGTAGTGCATGGATAATTTGTGATCGTGATACTAAAGAATATCATTGGCCGTAGTGTAGAGGTGATTCGATGATGTGGATTATTTATTATGCTGAGTCCCAGCGATTAAAGTGATGAAAAATCTTTTAAATCATAGAAGATAGTAGATTTTATTCCCTACTTGACTCTTCTAATGGATTGCTTGTTCCGCTGCAGTTAAACTTGATAGTTATTATATTTTATAAGTTTAACACTGTTGAAGGCTAACGATAAATTATTCTGCATTATCTTAGTCATAATATTTCTTACTGGGCTAGTTGAGCTCACCATTTCTTTCACTGTTCTCTTCAGGAAATAAGAATGTAGCTGGGACGAGTCGAGGAACGGAGTGATGGTCCTAGATATTTGCATTAGTAGTCCTCACTATTCTGTGAAATAGTGTGATAATATTGTAATGAGGACTCCTTTTGAGTTTGTATACTCTCTAGTATACAATATTTGTATTCAAACTCACACTTTATGTTTTGTCATATTGTACACGACAGTTGTATTATTAAGTTGTATTTAAATTCTGTACCATGTATCTGGCGACTCAAGATGGGTGATGTATACCTAATTTTGGGGGCGTCACAGTAATGTTACAAATGATGTGGAAAAAGTCCTCATTGGCCCGTAGTGCATTGACGGACAGTTGTTGGTATGATCATGACCATTAGTGAATACACGAATATCCTTGGCTTAGTGTATGGATAATTTGTGGTCGTGATACTAAAAAATATCCTTGGCCGTAGTGCAAGGGTGATTCAATGATGTGGATTATTTATTAAGCTGAGTCTCAGCGATAAAAGTGATGAAAAACCTTTTAAATCATAAGAGATAGTAGATTTTATTTTCTACTTGACTCTTGTAATGGATTGCTTGTTCCGCTGTTGTTAAACTTGATGTTTGTTATATTGTATCAGTTTAACACTATTGAAGACTAAGGATAATTTATTCTGCTTTATCTTAGTCATAATATTTCTTACTGGAATAGTTGAGCTCACCCTTTCTTTCACTGTTCCTTTCAGAAAATGAGAACGTATCAGGGACTAGTCGGGGAACGGAGTGACGGTCCAGAGGATAGCATTAGTAGTCTTCACTATTCTGTGAAATAGTGTGTTAATAAATGTATTGAGAACTTATTTTGAGTTTTAATGCTGTCTAGAAGACAATGTTTGTATTAAAACTCACAGCTCATGTTGTATATTTAAGATTGTAGTTGAATTTTGTACCATGTATTTGACGACTCAAAATGAGTGATATATACTTATTTTGGGGGTGTCACATTCAGTATAAACATAACCCATATTAGGACAATGATATCTTATTAATAAAATATTTATGTTAAATATTATTATTTTTATTTTAATAACATGTCGTGATATTCCCTACAAGTGTATCAAAATTTTACTCTTTTATAGTTTAAGAGTTATGTTATATATTGCGATAAATTTACTATCGAGTTACAATTATGAAGTTTATCGATATATGAGATTATTAAAAATTATAGGGGAGTCTCACTTATTACATATTTGTGACGCCCCCAAAATTAGGTATACATCACTCATCTTGGGTCGTCAGATACATGGTACAGAATTCAAATACAACTTACTAATACCACTGTCGTGTATAATACGATAAAATACAACTGTGAGTTTGAATACAATAATTGTCTACTAGAGATCATACAAACTCAAAAGGAGTCTTCATTACAATTATTAATACACTATTTCTCAGAATAGTGAGGACTACTAATGCTATCCTCTGGACCATCACTCCATTCCCCGACTAGTCCCTGCTATGTTCTCATTTTCTGAAGAGAACAGTGAAAGAAAGGGTGAGCTCAACTAGCCCAGTAAGAAATATTATGACTAAGATAATGCAGAATAAATTATCATTAGTCTCCAACAATGTTAAACTGATAAAGTATAATAGACATCAAGTTTAACTGCAGCGGGATAAGCAATCCATTAAAAGAGTCAAGTAGAGAATAGAATCTACTATCTTTTATGATTTAAAAAGTTTTTCATCACTTTTATCGCTGGGACTCAGCTCAATAAATAATCCACATCATTAAATCATCCCTGCACTACAGGCCAAGGATATTCTTTAGTATCACGACCACGAATTATCCATGCACTACGGGCCAAAGATAATCGTGTTTTCATCAACGGTCCTGATCATGCCATAAAACAATTATCTTTGCACTACGGCCGAAGAGAATCCATAGCCATAATCATACCAAAAATTGTCCATCAATGCACTACGGGCCAATGAGGACTTTTTCCACATCATTTGTAATATTACGGTCATGATTACACCGCATAATTCCTGGTCATAATCATACCAAGTCCATCTATGCACTACAGGCCACATATGACTTTCAACATAACATAAACATGAGGATGATGACAATGATATAAGAATTTAATAAAACAAGTTCAAGAATTAATTTGTCCATGAACCAATAACGTCCAAATTGTCCACACGATACTGTTTTGTGGTGTAAAATTAAAGAACGCTCAGAAGAATATTTTCCTGAAAATATACTGGATGAAGCGCAAATATCAAGGATATTCTACTAATTTCATGGAGTATAGAAGTCAAAACTTTAACCAACTGAGTATAATAAGGAATGAAATAACAACAGAAATCACCATGCATGCGGAACTTCGCATAGACAGGTTATTCCAACAAAATAATAATAACGGAACCAGGTCAGGTGAAATTCACACCGACAGGATGTTCCAACAGAATAATAAAGACGGAACCAGGTCCGGTGTAAAACACACAGACAGGATGTTCCAACGGAATAATAATAAAGACGGAACCAGGTCCGGTGTAAAACACACAGACAGGATGTTCCAACGGAATAATAATAAAGACGGAATCAGGTCCGGTGTAAAACACACAGACAGGATGTTCCAACAGAATGATAGAAGAATGTCACCAAGTATAGGGTAGACCGCGTATACAGGTTATTCCAACAGAATAAGAAGAAATGGAATAACAACAGTTCTCTTCATGAATAAGAAAGAATAACACCCCTTACCGTAACAGAAACTGGATATAGAAGTAGTGAAGTAGCAGAATACTCTTCTTCTTTTTCTCTATAATTTTCTCTCTATAGCTTCTCTCTATAATTTCTCTCTCTAGAGTTTCAATGAATTCGTAAGAAAATAATGAAGGAATGAGCTTCTATTTATAGGAAAATGGAATGCATAGTAACTAATCCATGAACGGTCCAGATTGATTTACTTTAATCTTACGGTCCATATTTAAAGAAAAATCTTTTAAATAAAATATAATATATTCTATTTATATAAAAAGATTTTTACTATGCAAACACTATACAACACTATGCAAAACACTATGCGACACTATGCATAATAAAATATAATATATTCTATTTATAAAATAACTTTAATAAAGTATTCTGTTTTATATAAAAAGATGTTTCTGTTTTATTACGTTAATAATACGAATAAAACAAAACGTCATTATCGCTATAATAATTCATATTATTAATCGACAATAATTGAATCAAACTGAGCGACTTCTCACATAAATATCAATAATCAATACCGTGTGCTACTATGCAACAACGCGTATTACTGTACTTTTACTACCCAGTAGTTCAACAGTATCAACGGTAAAACTTCCGCCGTTATTTTTAATAAAATATTTTTGTCGTTTTCTCAATCCGACAATAATTCCGTTGTGGGGTCCACCAATAATTGTACCGTCGTACGAATATTTTCTGACACAAAGAATATTCCCTGACCAATCGAATATAATATAACAACTTGCATACTTTGCAAAATTTATAAATACTACCCACAACTATAATATTATCTCAAATTCACACCATAATATAAAAAATTATTTCGAGAAAATTAATTCTTTATTCATAAAATCTGGGGTTTCACAATATTTCTCTAAAAAATATTACCATTAGTATTCACAAAACTGATAATCAAAAAGTCTTCACAATATATATGGAAATGATATTAACACCGTAATATTTATCTTTTGACAAGTTTACCCTTTATTATTAAGATAGCCGCAGAAACCAACTAACTTATAAGTTATGTTTCACTATTAAGGTGTTTGGCAACAATTTATTTTTTGACTTATAAATCGAGTTTTAAATAAAAAAAAGTAACTATTTGTAGCTTATTTAAAAATGACTTATAAGTCACTTTAAAATAAGTTAGTTTGACCAAATGTAATATCTACTTTGTCCATCTTCTATTTTGCCTCTCATTTTGTTATTGTCATTTTTAGTAATTTTTTTTACATTTATTTTAACTTATCAGTCATTATGAGCCGAACACTTTCATAACTTATTTTAACTTAATTTTTGACTTTAAATTAAATTGATGTCAAATGTTTTTACTTATAAATCAACTTATATTTTTACGTACAAGTCATTTTAAAATAGAGATAAATAACGTTTTGGTCACTGTACTAGGGTCCGGTTTTCATTGTGGTTACCGAATTTTTTTTTATTACAATCGAATAACTGTACTTTTTTAAATATTATAAAATGGTCATTACTTAAGATTTCTGTTCGAAAAAACGGACGGAATGCTGACTGTGCAAAATGATCTCTCTCTTGCCTACGTGGAGCACAGCTTCTCTTCTATGTTGCTTAAAGTGGAGTAGTAATTAATTTTATTATCTTTAAATAATAATAATAATATTAATAATAATTTCAAAATAATAGTAACAGTAATAATAATAATTTTAAAATAATAATAATAATTTTTAAATAATAATAATAACAATAACAATAATAATAATTTTAAAAAAATAAAAAAATTAAAAAAAGATTATATAAATTATAAAAATATTTTTATATGAAGCTGATGTGTATTTAAAAATAATATTTTTATTATTTTATTAATTTAAGTTATTTGAGCAAGGGTAAGTTTGACAAATCATTTTTTATTCTCCATTAAAAAAACAAATTTCATACAAATCTATAGGGAACGGACCCCCAAATACAATTATTTTTATAAAAGTTAAATTTTTATTATTATTATTTAAAAATTATTATTATTATTATTATTTTGAAATTATTATTAATACTATTATTATTATTATTTTAAAAAAATTATTATACAATACTATTAATTTTACTCTGAACTCCGAAGTTCTATATATTATTAAAATTATTATTATTAATAGTATTTTATTATTATTAATAGTATTTTATTATTATTATTATTATTATTAAAATTTTAAAATAATAATAATAATAATACTATTAATTTTATGTCCTAAAATATACTACTAAAATGGATTGGAAGAATGCATATATGTTTTTAGACAACACACACATAATTCTTTAGAGACACGCAAACAATGTCAATTAAGGATACATCATATATATAATCCAATTAACACATCCGTAATCTAAAACTGGTCACCAAATTCAACCAGTAAATATCAAAAACAAAAATACCAACTTGACAAATTATTTCTAAGAAGAGATTATTATAAAATATTAAGTTTTACTTTTTGAGAAATGCAATATAATTTCATAATTCAAGTACATCTCCAATATTTTAAAATAATAATAATAATACTATTAATTTTATTATTTTAAAATAATATTTTATTATTATTATTAGTATTTTATTATTATTATTATTATTATTTTAAAATAATAATAATACTAGTAATTTTAATAATAATAATAATAAAATACCATTAATTGTTACTTTTTTCTGATTTTAAAAAATAATATTTTATTATTATTATTAGTATTTTATTATTATTATTATTATTATTATTTTAAAATAATAATAATACTAGTAATTTTAATAATAATAATAATTATAATAATAAAATACTATTAATTGTATTTGGGGGTCCGTTCCCTACAGATTTGTATGAAATTTTTTTTTAATGGAGAATAAAAAATGATTTGTCAAATTTATCCTTGCTCAAATAACTTAAATTAATAAAATAATAAAAATATTATTTTTTAAATACACATCAGCTTCATATAAAAATAGTTTTATAATTTATATTATCTTTTTTTAATTTTTTAATTTTTTAAAAATTATTATTATTGTTATTGTTATTATTATTATTTTAAAATTATTATTATTTAAAAATTATTATTATTATTATTAATATTTTAATTATTATTATTACTGTTACTATTATTTTGAAATTATTATTAATATTATTATTATTATTATTATTTAAAGATAATAAAATTAATTACTACTCCACTTTCCACTTTAAGCAACATAGAAGAGAAGCTGCTGTGCTCCACGTAGGCAAGAGAGAGAGACCAATTTGCACAGTCAGCATTCCATCCGTTTTTTCGGACGGAAATCTTAAATAATGACCATTTTGTAATATTTAAAGAGTACAATTATTCGATTATAATAAAAAAAGTTTCGGTAACCACAATGAAAATCGGACCATAATAAAGTGACCAAAATATTATTTATCCCTTTTAAAATAAGTCATTCTCCAACATGGAGTTCTGCCCAATCCTCGTTACTTCAATCAAAAAAACGCGTCCATAAATCGTTGAAATACCACATATTCTCTCCGTCTCAAATTAATTGCTCATTTTTGACTTTTTTAAGTCAAATTGACTATTTTTAGAATTAATAATTAAGCATATATAAATATATTTTTAAAATTATAAAAATTAGGATTAGTAATAAATTGTATATACTTTTTTTTATTATAATCTCTTCACCTGTATTTTAGCAAAAATAATAAAAAGATTAGTTTTAAAAATAGTCAATTTAATTTAAAAAAAACAAAACTAAGTAATTAATTTGAGACGAATGGAGTAACTATTACTCCAATTAACATGCTCACTTCTCCATGTACCTCTCACTTTAGAGCAATGTTATGCAGACAGGTATATTGGACAGATTTATTGGATCGGTGCAAAAAATTTTTTTTTTTTTTGCTAGTGACTGTATAACCCTGTATTTGTATATGTATCCAAATTACACCTAAAACACTATATTTTATAAAAATTCCTGTTGGAATAAATACTATATATTTTTTAAAAATCACTAGCAAAAAAATAATAATTTACATCGGTCCAATAAATCTGTCCAATATACCTGTCTGTCTAAACTTATTCCTCACTTTATCCAAGTTTGGTGCTCTGAAATCATAATAATTTTGGTTTTCTTGTTTTTCGATTTGCGTACCACTAAATATCAGGGACAGATTTGTCAAAAAAACAAAAGTTGTCCTGTACTGTACCCATCATTATTGCTATGTTAATATACTAGCTGGGTCCCGTGCCTCCGGCACTGTATAGACAGTGAGATTTATCTCAAACTTAGAACGGTCCAGATAATTTTTTAAGTGAGCGGGAAATTCAAAATCATTATTAGATAGATAGATGTATTTTATTAGATAGATGTATGGACGGTGGGATTTATCTCAAACTTTGGACGGTCCAGATGATTTATTGATTGAGCGGGAAATTCAAAATCATTTGTATTTTATTAGATAGATATTACCTCCATCCCATACTTTTTTAATTTAAATCACACATATCAATACACAAGTTAAAATAACAAAAATACTCTTAATATATTTTCTTTGAAGTTGAAGAGTTAATGAGTGTCATTTAATTGTTGTGATGGTAAGATGCAATAAATACTATTAAATGCATAAAGGCATATATGAAAAAATATTATAAAAATTATATTAAAATTCTAACACATCACTTATTTTTTTTAAAAATAGTAAGCCTAAAAAACACTTATTGTGGGACGTAATATCATTTTTTTTATCAATTAACCCGCATGCAGATCGATCCCATTTTTTCACACCTTTCGGTTCTTCCCAAAATTTGGTATGCACCATGAGCTATGGCGTATTATAGTCTACAAAGCTTTTCAGTTAAGTTTTTTTGCACGCATACTCTTGCTTCTTTATATGGTAACCTCAACTTGTAAGCCTTTACCAGAACTGAACTGAAGGGTTATATACTACATCAACCAAAGGCTTTTACTATCTCTCTTTGTTCTAAAGAAGTCTTGTTTCACCATTTTCAGTTTTTCACCAACAACAGGTAAATTAATACTGCTTTTTTCTTCTAATCAACATCCCCAATACTATTTGATTGTTATTATATTTTTTGTGGGTAAGTTTGGATTTTAAATAAATTTCTGATTTTATTAATTTTTATAGATCAGTGCCCTGGGCATCCTCTCATCAATGTCTACTGTGGGAGTACAATTACATATTCAAGATGATCATGTAATTATATGATTATATCACCTGTTCATATTTATCAGTACAAGTTCAATTACTTACTCCCTCCTCTAATTTGACTTTTGAGGTCGCTTCAAAATTGGTATGACTTGCCCTATGGTTCTTTGCCCAGCGGTAACTATTTCGTTATGGTTTCCATGAATCTTTCAATTCTTGGGTGTGTGAGTATGCGTGTGGTGGGGGAGTGTGGAAATTAGCCAAAAAATTTGTTATGACTCGTAATAAAAGTTTAGAATAAAATAAATTTTGTATTAACTAAAGTTAAATAAATTCACATCAATTTAAATTTTAATTTGACCTTAAAAGTCAAATTGTATCTCTAATTTTGAAACGGATATAGTAATATTTATCATGAACAGAAATTTACCCATTTTAGCTTGATGATTAATGGGTAAAAGTTTTTTTTTTGAGCTTATTAGATGGCTAAATTAATCAACAATTCCTTTAGTTATTTGTTAGGTTTTATCTTCCCTATTTAACTATATAACGTGCTTGCAGATATTGATAGATAATGGAATACTCCAAATCACATTATCAAACCCAGGGGGAATTCTCACCGGAATACGGTATAATGGATTGGATAATTTACTTGAACTGCATAACGAAGATTTAAATGGAGGGTATGCACGCCGTGTTACATATCTAGTTCTGATGAATTTCAATTTATTTATTTTTTGAAAATATGAATTTCAAATGATGAAAACAAATGCGCATTTGCCGATTTTTGTATTGTTTTCTGGCTCTGTTTTTGAAAAATCTATATATGCAGACTGATAGTAAGTCCAAATCCAAAATTTATACTCTAATTTACTTGGTGCATGTAAATTACTCCCTCTGTTCCACACACGCAAAAAGAAGTCCAGTTTGTCAAATTATTTTGTTCAAGTAAAATAAAATAATAAGTCTCATTTCTTTTGATGGCAGTATAAAATGACCCAATGTCATCTAGTTTACCATCACAATTTCATTATCATGTCATCACTATTAAACTAAACAATCATTAAATTTAGGGGTAAACATGGAACAATATATCCTTAAAATTTGTAAATTTTTTCAAATGTGACTTTTTGCGGAACATAGGAGTATATATATTTACTGCAGCTTAGTATTGTTTTAATTTAATTTTCTTTTGGTATTCTCTTTTCCTAGTATCACGCAAGCTCCTAAAGAGTATTGATGTAGTTTGTAGATAAAAGTTATTAGGGACTCTAGTTAAATTTGGGTGCTGGATTAAGCAGGTTTTGGGACCTTAATTGGAGCGAATTCGGAAGCCAAAAAACAAGGGGAAAGTTTGATACGTATGTCCGCTGCAACTATCTCTGACAGTTGAATAATCACAACTTGCATTTTTCTTTTGTTCATTATGGTCTTGCAAAAATATATTTTTAAATAAATATATACTTGTATGTAAGCCAGATTAATCTAGTGTCTATAAACTTGCTGTAATGCAGGATCAAAGGAACGAGTTTAAAGGTTATAGTGGAAAATGAAGAGCACGTAGAGCTCTCATTCACAAGAATATGGGAGCCTTCTGTCCAGGGTGAGCAAGCCCCATTATATATAGACAAAAGGTACTTCCTTATTGTAGGCCCAAGTATAAACTAAAGTTTGGAAATAAATGAACAAGACAGATAATAAATGAACAAAAGGGGGAACAACTAGGGTTTTACCTCCTACAGTTTGGCCACCCTGGGGTCCGCCCCCCTAGGTAGTCCCATCCTTGTGACAAATTTCAGCCATGACTTCCCCGATTGAACTTGATTTGAATTACCGGAACGAAACAAGGACAAAACAAGAAAACGAACGGAGAAGAAAGAAGAAAACTGAGGTGACCCCCTAGGCACCCAAGGGTTCGGCCACCCTAGGGGTTGGCCTCCTAGAGGGCACACCTTTTCATACTCTCGAATGTCGTGCCGAACAAGCTTTGAGCGATGCGGAATAACGAACTCGAACCTATGAAAGAGGCAAGAAAATCTTTGAGGGTCTAGGACTAATTTTTCTTGAATCCTCCATGACAAGAGAAACTTCTTGCAAGGCTAAGAATCATGAGAAAAAGGATGAAAATTGAGCAAACAAATTCTAGGCGAATGAAGGGTGTCAAAGGAGGCACATACGTAGGGTTTGGCCCCTTAGGGTTCGGCCACCCTGAGGTTTGGCCCTCTCCCCTAGGGTTCGGCCCCTAGGACATATCCCCCCTAGATTCGTGTCGAGCTCCTCCAAAGTTTCCGAAAATGAGATCGAATGACATGATGTTCGAATAAAGAAAGAAGAATGGGAATGCATGGATTGAACAACAAAGACCTTGAAATACTAGACTTGAGAGAGGCCTCCATGAGTCCCGAGCCAAAAGGCTTATGGTGGCAAGTTGTTTTAGAAAATGATTGAGAGATTGGATTGGCAGCTTGAAGGACAAAACGATTTGGGCATTACTTGGGTAGGTAAGGGTATTTATGGAATTTCACCTGAGATCACATGTCAGGCACATGACCTAGACATGTGCCAGGCACATGACCCAAGCACATGATCACTTATTAGAAAACTCTATAAATACTCCCTCCATTTGAGTAGAAGGGACTTTTGGATTCCTTCTAGACCCAAGACCCCCGAGAAGACTCTTTTTCTCTAAGAGTTTGCCACATGTTGCTAGAGTAATTGTCTACCTGTTCTTCTCCGCTCTTCAATTTTTCAATCATCTTCATACTCTTCGTAGATTTCTGTCTTCCTCAGCTCACACGAAACCCTAATTCGAGCAAGGTATGATTTCCTTGCCTACACTTATATCTCACATACATGTATTCAAATTTTAAACTCGCGTTCACACAAAGTATATGAAATATGAATAAGTTTATTAATTGAACATGACAGTGATGATTAATTTTGTAGGTTTGTGATGCTTCGTGGTATCTCAGGATTCTACTCCTATGCCATATTCGAACACTTGAAGAATATGCCAGCTTTCAACCTGAACACAACCAGGATAGCCTTCATGCTCAATAAAGACAAGTAGGATAATTTTTGTAGTATTCTCTTATTAGTTAATAAACTAGGTTCATTATAAAAAATAATAAATTAATAATACTTTGCTATGTTTAGAGTTAAACATAGATATGAATTTAAAGAATTTCCCAAAAATGGAAACAATAAAATTTGTATGAGGAAGGGAAAATATAACTAAGGCTATGTTTGTTTATAAGGATTTTACTTGAGATTGAAGTATTAATCCCAAGTCTATTTTTAGTCTCTTGTTTGTTTTTAAAAATAGACTTGAGACTATTAGTCTCAAGATAATAAAATGACTTGAAAGGAGAGATTATTTAATACCATATCCAACTATGTATTATAATCCCTACCATTTGGGACTAAAAATTTTTAAACAAAATTAACCTTTAACTTTATTTAAGAAGACCGATGTATCTAATCCTACCTATCTATACTTCAACTAATGAGAATATGATATCTTTGTTATTATTAGTAAGGGTATGATAGTCTAAACGGTAAGTTTTTATCCAATCTTTTAAATAATCTTGGACAAAACAAACATAACATGGGACTATTTTAAGTTATCCCATGAATAATTACATAAAAAAACAAACATATGGCTAGGACTATTTAATCCTAAGATTAATTGTCTTGGTATTATAATCTATGGAAATATAGTCTCAGGAGTATAATCCGTACAAACAAACATATCCCAAGTGAACTAATTTGAGTATGGAGTTAGATTAATCTACATTTGAAAAAGAGGAAGAGATGCACAAGTATTGATATTGCTATTTTGGACTGTCAGGTTTCACTATATGGCTGTAGCAGATAACAGGCAAAGATACATGCCTAGTCCGGATGACCGGCTGCCGGGAAGAGGGGAACAGCTAGCCTACCCAGAAGCAGTCCGGCTAGTTGATCCCATTGAGCCAGAATTCAAAGGCGAGGTACTTCTTTCTCTTACCGGATTCAATGCTACATGTGTAGTAAAACTTAAAAGTACTGTTTGATAACACTTTACAAGCCTTTTCGACTCTTTTTTGCAAATTTTGCTTCAAGTAAACAATTGTACCCAAAATAAGAAAAAGAATTTATTATACAAATTATAAATATTTGTTTACATTGTGATAAAAGATGGCGAAAAGAAAGATAATGAGTATGGTTGCACAATTGAAGGCGACTTCAATCCAATATTTAATTTAATTGTTTTGACACAATAAACTTTTTGTTTCAACTGATTTCTCTAATAGTCTAATGCTTAAATTTTAGGTGGATGACAAGTACCAGTATTCTGTTGAGAATAAAGATAATCGTGTTCACGGGTGGATATGCTTCAACCCACCGGTTGGATTTTGGCAAATCGCCCCGAGCAATGAGTTCCGAAATGGAGGGCCCTTTAAACAAGATCTAACCTCCCATGTGAATCCAACCACCCTTGCTGTATGTGGTTGATCACTTTTCTACTTTATTAATTTTGATAATTCACCTCAGTAAGACATTAATTCTTGAGTAAAAAATAAGGAAGAAAATAATTTTCACATTTATTATTATCTTCCAAAATTTTCCACTCAGGATGATGATTAATTAGCCATTCAATTGGAACTAAATAAGTCTCTTAATTAAGTTTAACACACTTATGCGTGATATGCTTAGTAGCAGTCTTCTAGTTATGATCATTTATATTTCTAAAGCACAATCATGGAACAATTGTATTCAGATATTCTTAACTTCTCATTATGCCGGAGAAGATCTTTTGATAAAACTTGAATCGGGGGAAGAATGGAAGAAAGTTCTCGGCCCAGTTTTTATCTATCTTAATTCTGTATCAGACAAAGCCAATGCACTTTCTCTTTGGGATGACGCCAAGAAACAGGTATATGGGATCAACTTTTAATGTAAAATTACTGGGGGAAAAATTTACTTGATTTCTACAAGAAAAAGACACAAGAGGATTAAATAATTAATAGTACCTTACTTGGGAATTAAATCTTCAGATGAAAGAAGAAGTCAACTACTGGCCATATAGTTTCCCAGCCTCGGATGATTTTCCAACGTCTGATAATAGGGGCACCGTGAGAGGCAGATTGCTAGTTTGTGACAGGTTTCTTAACTAATTCTCCCTCTGTTCCAAAATATAAGATACATTTTCAAGCTCAAAATTGTCATGGATTCTTCTAATTTTTGTCAATATAATGATGATGAATATTATAAACTATATAAAATTTCAAGAGTCAATAACGATCTTATAATTTGGAACCTTTTTGGTAGGTATATGAGCGAAAATGATATGCCAGCAAACAGTGCATATGTGGGGTTGGCTGCACCTGGAGAAGCTGGATCATGGCAAAGAGAAAGCAAGGTTTGGTTAACTTCATTTTTTTATTTCTTGTCATTCGTCGAAAATTGTAGAATTTTCCTTGAATTGCATTGTTTTTATATGTTATCTCGATCTCATCAGGGTTACCAATTTTGGACCAAATCTGATGAAAGCGGCAAATTTACCATTAGGAATATTCGTGCTGGAAAATACAATCTTTTTGCATTTGTTCCTGGTTTTATTGGAGATTATCGATGTGATGTTGAAATTACTATATCCTCAGGTCCTAAGTTTGTTAAAGTTTTGTACCCATATTTTTTATAAGAATCTGTAGAACTACAACATTTTGTTGTTTTGACACTTTGATAAAATGTTCAATCAAATGCCAAAGCAGGTTGGGATATTGAGATGGGTGATCTCGTGTATGAGCCTCCAAGAGATGGTCCCACATTATGGGAGATCGGTATTCCCGATCGCTCTGCTGCAGAATTTTACATTCCTGATCCTAATCCGAAGTATATCAACAAACTTTATGTCAATCATCCTGACAGGTTAGTCTGTTTATTGTTTATATACTAGAAAACATGCAGGGAAGAAGAAAAAGTAATCATGTCAACTGTCAGGTTATGTTTGGTTACCAGCATTCAGTGGCGGATCCACATAAAGGCAAGGCAAGGGGGGAAAGTGCCCCCCGCCCTCTCTTGATTTTTGTAATTTTTTGTTATTTTAGGGGGTTTTAAAGTAAAGTGATTATATTTATTAAAAAAAAGAATTGGTAGTTAATTTCAAAAAATGAAGTTTTAGAGAATGATTTTGTTGTGTTTCTTTTTAAAAAATAAATAAATATATATATATTTGCTGAATTTTATTATTTCTTCGCTTTCACAATAAAAGAGTCTCATTTGTCAATATTTTTTTGTTTCACAAAAAAAAGGTCATATTTTTATTGAATAGTATAAAATGACACAATATCCTCAAATTTGTCATAAGAATTTCATTACATGTCACCATTATTAAACTAATTAACAACTCATTAGTTTTAGTTGTAAATATAAAATAAAAGCATATCATAATATTACAAATGTAGAACAATTTTATTATTTCTTATTATTTTTAATTAATGGTGCCCCTCTTGATAAAAATCTTGCGGCCCCTACCAGCATTTTTAGCATTTGCAACAGTAGCGTTTAGTGCATTTGGCCACTGCACCAAAATGGTGTTGTGCATCCAAACACAACGTTTGTGAGTTAAATAATCAGAGTTTATAATAAGTTGCTTGTAGACAAGAAAGATTCTCAAGTGTGTCATTAAACTCCAAACACACTGAAAGCACCGTAATCTAGTAGACGAACAAACACTGAATGTGTTTTTCCTTTTCACATAGTATACAAAACAAAAACAGAACATTTCTTATTCTAAAGATTCTGGGAAAATAATGGCGATATTCTCAAATGACAATCAATCAGAGTAATTAACATCGTATTTTCTGGCAGGTTTAGGCAATATGGACTATGGGAAAGATATGCAGATTTATATCCAGATAAAGATTTAGTGTATACAGTTGGCGCTAGTGACTATACAAAAGATTGGTTCTTTGCTCAGGTTACAAGGTACACTTCTTTATGTTTGATATTTTAAGTATCAAAGTCTATTAATTTCAGTAATCCTAATCTACCTTTTTACTTGAAAAACATTTTTCTCATAAGAATTTCTTGACACATTTTTTTAATTAGATTTCACTTGTTGGATTGTAGGAAAATAGGTGATAACACTTACAAAGGAACTACCTGGCAAATCAAGTTCAAAGTTCAAAATGTCAAGAGCTCCAAAACCTACAAATTGCGATTGGCACTTGCATCAGCACATAATTCTGATTTGCAGGTACAAATTTCATGGTCCTATGTCTAATGTTATTTCAACGGAAAATAAAAATCTTTTTTTTTTTGCATGCTATAACTTCGACCTCAAAGACTAATTGTAGTTTTAAAATAGTTGTTCTGATGCTTGTATGCAGAATTGCAAAGTAAATTCTAAGTTTCCATTGTTTTAATAACGGACATATTTTACTTTCGAGACCATTTCGAATTCTTTTTTTATGTTTTTAGACTTGAGAACTGAAAGGGGAAAAAAACATTGAAATATTGTCAAGTTATTAAAAAACAGAAACTATTTTTTTCGCATCAAAACCATTGAATTTTCAAACATTTGTCAGAAATACCCAAAATTTGACCCCTGTTGACGTGTACATATAATATGGTCAAATTTTGGGTTGAAACTAAAATGATTTTGGCGCAAAAAAAAAAAGATAGTCTGCATGTTTTTATGATAACTTAACACTAGTTATAGTTTGAATGTTTTTCTAATAACTTAACAATAATAGTTCAATGATTTTTTCGGTCATTAATTAAGTCATCTTTAAACTCAACACTTAACTTTCTGTTAAGTGGCTTATATTAGTCGACACTACACTAATATGGATTCCACCCCCCCTCCCCCCTCCCCCCTCCCCCCTCCCCCCTAAAGGTGCGGATTAATGATCCTGAAGCAGATCCTCCTCTATTTTCAAGCGGAGTAATTGGGGGCGATAACGCGATTGCAAGGCATGGAATTAAGGGGATCTATTGGCTGTACAATTTGGATGTACCAGGTGGTCTCCTAATGGAGAGGGAACTTAATACCATATTTTTGACACAAGCAAAGAGCAGTAGCCCTTTCCAAGGGATTATGTATGACTACATTCGATTCGAAGCTCCTTCCAACTTGAAAAACAGACTGTGTGCATCTTCTGTTGATTATTTTTAACGAATTCGAAAGGTTTGCATGGAATGGGACATGTTAAGTGTGTACATAATAATATTCATGTAAAATTGATCTTGAAAAATGGATTATTCCTACCTCTTATTCTTGTGTACTTATTTTTTGAGGAAAAAATAAGTAGTGTCATAACCATGAGTTTCTTCAACCAAGTCATTTTAGATCACTATATACGTATTCAAAAATTATAACAAGTTAATAGTAGGAAATTGATATTTTCACAATAATTTTTGATATTTTTATATGAAAAGTGTCGCTATAGATGTATAGCGATATTGAATATGTTACAAAAAATACACCATACCGATGTGAGGGTGTTCCCTTACTGTTAATCCAAAAAAAAAACATATGAAGTTATTAATTATTTGCAAAACTACGGATTTAATTATCATGAAGTTAATGAGTTGATCAATTGCCCAATATAATTATCATGACTAATTAGCATGTCGACAATGTAATGGTCAATTGATCAAAGTTAACTTCATATTAACAACTTCTAAAAAGTACATATGACAACCAATTACATCACCCCACACAAACATAACATCAATCCTCAAATGTTACTAATGGGTTCGGTTAGCATGAAATTTTTTTTTTTTTTGTAAGTTAGTCAATTGACCAATAGAATACTGACACACATAGAGTCTCGTCTGCGTGTCAGCAAAAGATTGGCCAATTGACCAACTTACCTACCACTTCTGTTACTAATACCCCTGCCATATAGTGTCATCCATCCATCCATCCATCTTACCCCCAATATATTTTCAACTCAGAACAGTGTAACCTAACACCTCATGTTCAGGGGACGAAAGGGGTTAGTATGAAGTTTATTAATACCCCTGCCATATAGTGTCATCCATCCATCCATCTTACCCCCAATATATTTTCAACTCAGAACAGTGTAACCTAACACCTCATGTTCAGGGGACGAAAGGGGTTAGTATGAAGTTTATTTTGGGGTAAGTTGATCAATTGACCAATAGAATACTGACACACATGCGAGGTTGTATGTGTGTCAGTATTTTATTGACCAATTGACTAACTTACCAAAAAAATAACTCCATACTAACCGAATTCTCAAGGGACACTTGAATAAGACTCAACCCACACTTTTGTGCTTATGAATTCAAACTTTGGAGCTTGGGGAGATAATATTTTAGAATTTTGAGCTGTATAGTTTCATTTGAATATTATTAACTCATTTAATTTCCCTTTTATACAAAAAGAGTTCAAAAATAAATTAAAGTTATAAAAAGAGTTATTTTTATTATTATTATTAATAGTAGTATAAAAGGATACTACTCTTTCTAAATTATCATCCATCTCACTATTATTTATTTTTCGGTTATAAATTGTATACATTGTCAGGGTAGGGTAGGGTAGGGTACACGAACAATCTTAAAAATATAACATATGATTAATCAAGTATTTATGCTAAGATAAAATTATTCTTATTTCAGTCATCCTAATGTCAATCACGTATATATATATATATATGGTTAGGTAGTATTTGATAAAATTGACTAATTAAGATTTGAATGATTAGTATATCTTAATAAATTAGATTGTCTGAACTTAAAAAATTGGTTAATAACTAAAAAGTATAAAAAATTTGAATAACTTTTAAATTTAAAAATATTTTAAATTGACTTTTTAAAATTCAATAATAATCTTAAATTTTAAAATGGAGTGAGTACAATCTATCTAATAAAATACAAATGATTTTGAATTTCCCGCTCACTCAATAAATCATCTGGGCCGTCCAAAGTTTGAGATAAATCCCACCGTTCATACATCTATCTAATAAAATACATCTATCTATCTAATAATCTAATAATAATTTAATAAAATACAAATGACTTTAAATTTCCCGCTCACTCAATAAATTATTTTGGTCAAAGTTTGAGATAAATCATATTGTCCATACAGTGCCGGAGGCACGGGACCCAGCTAGTATATATATATATAGAGAGAGAGATCTATACATTTAATTTTTTTTTATTAAGAAACAACTTTGTTCTTACGGATTAAGAAAATAAGTTTGTAAGAAAGGAGGGAGGAAAGGAGGGAGGAGTGGGCATTGGGCAATGAGTTTGGCGGTACAGAGTGTAACAGAAAGAAAGAAAGAAAGAAAGAGACGCAACAACTTTGGGTTTCTTTCTATCATGTTTTACTCCTTAATATACAACTGCCGTTGACGTAAAGAGATTGCATTTCACATAGTATAAGAATCTCTCTCCTTCACAATTCAGAAAAATGTAAAGGTAAGGAACATTTGTTTTCCTCTTCAAATCATCATGAAATTAATTTAAAAAAAAATTAATTATTTTTTGTATTTTGCAGGGAATTAATTGGACTCCGGATTCAATTTTGGATCATTAATCTCTCAAGTATGGCACTTCAATTGCATATTATGGATGATCAAGTAAGTACATTATTATTATTATTATTATTATTAATCCATACACTGTCTGTTAGAATTTGAGCAAAAATTGATATGAGTTTCATTAATCATTTGAAATTAATTTAAATATCAATGTGTTCTACTCCATGACTAGATTAAAATTAAGTATTTGAAAGCTCAAATCCATAGAGTAATGAATGAGAAATTAACTCCCAAAGATCACCCTTGAAAATGATAATAAATATTTGTGGGAAGCTATGTCCCACGAACTAAATATCAAATGGGTTGTTCTTGGGTTTGATCCCCAAGGGCACCCCACTTTTGTAGAAGGGAGAGAATTTGGACAAAATTTATTTAAGTTTTTATTTAAAATTTATCTTATTTAGTTATATTATCAAAACTGTGTCGTTTTGGGAAGCGTTATCTGCCGAATGGAAGAGTCAAAACTGTGTCGCGCTGTCAACGGACGCGCCCTTTTCTATTAAGCCTAAACTACGTCGTTTTTGTTCTGTTAAGCTTAAAACTACATCATTTTTTGCCCGAACGTACGTGCCCTTTCTGTTAAAGCCAAAAACTACATCGTTTTTGACTTAAATGTGTCTTTTCAATGGGTTGTGTCCCTTCTGATGGGTCATTAACTCCTATAAATAGATAGGGGGTGCAACCACTTCAATTCACTAGCAATCAAGCATTATCAATCATTCAAGTCTTCATTTTTCATTAGTATTTCATAGTCATTTTTGAGAGAGTTAAGAGCATTTATTTTGGTTCGTTGTGTATACTATTTGGAGTGCTACTATAGCATACATTATCATTGTACTAGCCTTGACAAATTCATTTTTGCAGTTCTGAGATAAGTTTATTTATATATATATATATATATATATAGTCCATTCACTTTTCTCTAATACTGTCCCCAATTGGTATTTTCGCGATGCTAGGTTTTGACACATTTCAAAATATAGAGAAATTATTTATTACAACTTAACATGAAACCCTACATTGTGTAGGAAAGAAAGAAGCCTATAAAAGTATACTGTAGTACAGGACGAATTAGGATCCTCTCTATTTCAAATGAATTGGAAAGTCTTCATTCTTTGAAATGGAGAGGATTCTAGTTTGGACAGGACAGTGTATGGATTAAGGCTTTAAATAAAAGGCATAAAAGCTATAGGAGAATGAGACTATAATTAAGACCATAATGACAAAAGAATAAAACATCCACCAAGGCTAGTAAAGAATATCTCAATTTAGGCTAGAGACCCATGGCTAGTGGCTACCCTCAGGTATAATAAATTTTGCGGTAGAGCTCGTTGGTCGCAGTTGTCAGTATTACCTTAAAGATACTAAAACATATATATATGTGCTTGTACGTGGGTTCCACAAAATATTTAGTCTATTTGTTCTACTATTTGGATGATTGTTTGGAAAATTGACTACCATCTTGAATGAAAGGAAGCGTAATTGTGACATCCATTGTAGTGCATAAATATTCGAACATAATTTAGACAATCAATCTAACAGGAGAAAAAGAGGGTGGATTTGGAAACAACTACTTTTCTCATGCTATAGTTGTTGAAATTATTGTAAAGACTAAAGAGGAATATTTCAAAAGGAAAGAATTTGAATTCATATGTAATTGGTAAGTTTCACCAAGGTTACCGCAAAGCTCCTCCCAAACTAACAAATCCTTATACCATTGCAACTTAAAACTTAACTCCTTTAATTTAATCCTCAACAATATTAAAAATCACAGAAGTGCTATAACTATATAGGACAGTCACCATGCTTTAGTTTTTTGTCAAGACTTTTTAAGAAATAAGAAGTAAAGAACTTAGAAGAAAATGAAAAGATATGTTAATTCCTTATTTGTTTTGAGGGTTTTGTAGCTGCGAAGTTGTTAACTTTCATTTAAGCTTTCTCCATGAGCAACTATTACAATTATCACTGAAGAAGCCCAGAAAATATAGGCACGACAGTGCCATTGGTATAGGGAATTGATGTTTCAACAAGTAAAAGTGATTTTTCCTCAAGATCCTCCTTGCATGAATAGTGAATGGGTCCCGTGTGATAATGTGCATTGAACATTGTTTGGTAGCTAGTAAATTTGAAATACTAAAACTGAAACATTTTTGTGCAGGTGTTGATGTATAATGGGCTACTCCAACTCACATTAACAAATCCGGGCGGACACATTATTGGAATTCAATATAATGGAATCGATAACTTGCTAGAGCTTCACAATCCAGAGTTGAATGGAGGGTACAATGTTTTGCGACTGCGTCTCTTCTAATTCTCCTTAAATGCTTGACAGGAAAAAAAAAAGAAGAGGAAAACTTAAATTACCTTATGTGAATTTGATTGTTAAATTCCTACCAAGTTCATTCCTGCACTTTAAGATTTGGTACCAGGGGAAGTTTAAATTTTACTTTTGGGTTCTGCCACGTGATAATTGAGAAATTTTGACTTGAGAAACCTATATGGTGTAGGAATTTTTTTTAGTGTTTGTATATAGATTTTCGGATGAATACTAGTTATGTTTTTCCTTCTTTACTTATTTTATCTTTTTTCCCTGTGTTTCCTCACATATGTCTACTTGAAATGAAACTGATGTTTGACTAGTGATCTAGATTTCGGGTGCAATATGCAGGTTCTGGGACCTTAATTGGAGTGAACCAGAAAGTACAAGTACTAGTGGAAAATTTGATATGTACCTACTCTCTCTTCTGCCACTTTTTGCACAATCAATATGCATATATGAAATTTTGTCTCATGCATCATTGCATTGTTTGATATATGCTCAACTTTATGTGACATGCCAGTGTCATGGCATTGACACGATGTCAGAAATTTTGTACAATTATGATCTTGAAAACCAGGATTGAATGACCATGTAGGATTGAGGGAACAGTCTTTGAGGTTATTGTGCAAAATGAAGAACAAGTAGAGCTCTCATTCAAAAGAATATGGGATTCCTCACTCAAGGACGTGCACGCCCCTCTAAATATAGACAAAAGGTTCGTCCTTTTGATCTCAAACTAAAGAACATGAAAATATGATAATATTGATAATTGTGATTAAAATAGTTGTGATATTTTCTAGGTTCATTATGCTCCGTGGTTCCTCAGGCTTCTACTCTTATGCCATTTACGAACATCTAGTGGACATGCCTTCTTTGAACCTCAACGAGACGAGGATGGCTTTCATGCTCAAGAAAGAAAAGTAAAGTTTTGACCTCCAAATTTTGAATAAAATATGAAAAATGTCAACAGTAAAGATATTTTGATCTCAAAATTTTGTTTTCTGATAAATGCCTACCAAGGCAAAGTTTTGGTAATAAATCTAACTTCAGTGTTGAGGGTTATTCAAGTCAATTACTCTAGACACGGTCTAGTATTTGATTGAGCTCTACAATTTTGGCTTTTCTTTGTTTATTATACACACACACACACGCATATATTTATATATTAACTTTTTCACTAAATGTCCAAATATCCTAAAATTAATTGGAAGAAATGGATGTGCTAATCATAAACTGAGTAGTTGACAGGTGTGTTTTTTCTATGTTGTAGGTTTCACTACATGGCTATGGCAGATAATAGACAAAGGTACATGCCTCTTCCAGATGACCGTTTACCAGGAAGAGGCGAAAAATTGGTCATTCCAGAAGCAGTCCTTCTTGTTAATCCTGTGGAACCAGAATTCATTGGGGAGGTACTTTTTTAACCTTCTTCCTTCAAATGGTTATGTTTCTATTCCGATAGGCAGTCTTGTTTTCACTAGCCATGTATGTATTATCAGTTACATGCGGAATAAACTTTCCTCTTCCTAGTAATACTTTTCCAATCATGATATCACTTGTTATTTGTTATATAACCTGGAGAATGCCCCTTTGTAAACCTGAAAGTTTGTACCTTTCCATATATGTACCACTAGTTTTCACTAGCCATATGGCCAATATATGTATTTTCAGTTATTGATTTATTGATGAGCAGGTTGATGACAAGTACCAATACATGTGTGAGAACAAAGATAACAAGGTCCATGGGTGGATATGCCTCGACCCTCCTGTGGGTTTCTGGCAAATTACACCCTCTAATGAGTTCAGGACTGGTGGACCTCTCAAACAGGACCTAACCTCTCACGTCGGCCCAGTGACCCTCGCTGTATGTCAGCAGTAACTAATGTTGTAGTCATTGGGTGGATTTATTGGCAATCCTCTATTTGCTATATATAATCTCTCTGTCCATCTTTGTTACTTCTCAATTCGAGGGAAACTTCTGAAATTTGCAATTTTCATAATTATTGGCCTTGAATATAAGAGGATAATCATGTCTTTTATCAAAATAAAGTTGAAATGAGAGTTTGTAGCAAATGAAGGAGTGTCAGTATTGCCACAATAGTTATCCTCGTAATCTTAGTCGATAATGTCACACAATCTGAGTTGGATTGAATCTTACCTTTCTTATTGTCCTAATATAAATTGGTACTGATAAAAATGGTACTTTCAGATGTTTGTAAGTGCTCATTATGGGGGTCTGGATCTAGTGCTCTACTTTAAATCAGGTGAACCATGGAAGAAAGTTTTTGGCCCAGTTTTCATCTATCTTAATTCCACTTCAGATAATAATAAAGCTGTTTCTCTCTGGGATGATGCCAAAGAACAGGTCTGATGTCGAGGAAACTTCATGCATACTTTTGCTCATTTTTGGCTTTATATGGTTGATGAATTACCCTACTTGTGCATTTTTTTTCGTCTTCAGATGAAAACTGAAGTTCAAAGTTGGCCATACGAATTCCCATCTTCAGAAGATTTTCCACACCCTGATCAAAGGGGCAGCCTTAATGGTAGATTACTAGTCGATGACAGGTAATCTGTTCCATTTTCGCTTGGTAGTAACTTTTTGTGGTAACAGGTTTTCAATTCTGTAATGATCCTCACAAGTTCACAACCACGAAACATTGTTTGTCTTGTAAATTCTCTTATTCCTCTCTGCTTACATAATAAACTGCTGAAAAAAAAGCATTCTATTTGTGATTCTTGATTTTCATCGAGTTATGTTCCTCTAGTTTATTTTAGTAATGAATAATCATATGTTTTAGGTATATCAGCGACTATCATATAGTTGCAGGTGGTGCTTATGTGGGATTAGCTCAACCAGGAGAAGTTGGATCTTTTCAACGAGAATGCAAGGTTATATATCTTGATTAATTACTTGTCTAAACAAGCTATATTTCTCTCCTCTTTTTGACATTGCGGCAACATAGCATAATAATGTATATAGTTAGTACTAACTTTATGTTTCTCTTATCAGGGTTACCAATTTTGGACCAACACAAATGACCTTGGTCAGTTTTTCATCAACAACATTCGCCCTGGAAACTACAATCTTTACGCATGGGTCCCTGGTTTTATTGGAGACTACCGATATGAAACAGCCATTAGCATAACCCCAGGTCTCATACTTATTTATTCTATGTAGAATCAAAATCCTTATATGAAGCTCTTATTTTCATCTCAGACAGCATCTAAGCAGGTAGTAGCATCAATATGGGTGAAATACTTTATAAGCCTCCTAGAGATGGACCTACATTATGGGAAATTGGCACCCCTGATCGTTCTGCTGCTGAATTCTTTGTTCCTGATCCTAACCCGAAATATACCAACAAACTTTACATCAACCATCCTGACAGGTTAGCACCATGTGTTGTGATTTTAGCTAAGGAGTAAGGTGATCATGGAACCGCCTGAATACCTGATCATCAAAGCTTATAACGATATTATTTTGCAATTTTTTTAATAAAGTTAATCATCTCTTCTAAGTACCATTTGTGGTTGTGGTAGTTCCAAGAGCTTTTCTGAAATTTGTATCCTTCTTCACTAATAAATTTGTATCCTTGTTACTAACGGCAGGTTTAGACAGTATGGATTGTGGGATAGATACACAGATTTCTATCCTGATGGAGATTTAGTTTACTTTGTTGGTGTCAGTGACTATCGAAAAGATTGGTTTTATGCTCAGGTGACAAGGTACAATTTTCCTTTATGGTTTTACTCAAATCGAATAATGTCTACATTTTTTATCCCCCATAATTTTCGGTAAGGAGGCTTGAATATTTCATGCATAATAATTTCTCAAAAGTCTTTAAGATGCCATTTGCTTTCGAGATTTATTGACAAGGAAACAAATACAATGGGAAATTCATACTTTTTTGTTGGTCAACATGTAAATTATATAAACACCAAGTCTTAGGAGAACATTAAAGATATTTGAATATCATTAGTTTCATATTTGAAATTACGTGGTTCTTTTTCCTTTTCCTCACCAAATCCACAAGCAAAATGTAGAGCAACTAGTTTCTCTTACTTTGATATTCATAATTACTCTAAAACATGCAATAATAAGCCTAATGTTCCATGCATTTCCCGCGGTTGTAATTTTGTTGTGACTTATGCAGAGACATATACTGATTTCCAAAGGGTTATAGCTAGTGATCATATTAATTATATTTGCATCAAAGTTTATTACTCCCTCCGTTTCGCTAAGATGGTCACTTTTGCAGTGTTGCCTTCTCTTTTTTTCCATAGAAGAGACTTAAGTTGATTGTAATTTTGTCCGAAATTATATCATTTTGATCAAACTTTTGCAATTAACTTATTTTCAACTCCCCAAAGCATTTTGTCGCTTCCTACGCCCTTCCTCGTCTCTGGGCGGCTTTGAGAGAAAAAGAAAACTCAAAAGTGACATATTTTGCTAAATGCAGTGTTAGTGTTTTCTTAGGAAACTGATATTTTCACATGTTACATACATGGAGGTGGGACCTACTCAATATCAGTTCTCTTTTCTTTTTCTTTTTTCTTCAAATTATGACTGCACTTTTGGCTTGCATAGTTGTAATAAATTAAATTATGATTTCATGAGCTTGCTAGTATTTTTTTTTTCATTGCAGGAAAGGTGGTGATAATGTGTATCGTGGAACTACATGGAAAATTAAGTTTAAACTTGAGAATGTTGATCAAACTGGAACTTACAAACTGCGATTGGCTCTTGCATCAGCAAACATGTCCATATTGGAGGTGAAATTCAATACATTCATAGCCTCTTCTTGTTATCTCTTTAGTGTCCCCTTAAGGATATATAATTTTGTATTTTGTGCTTCTACTAAAAGTGCTTTCAGAGAATTACTAAACACCAAGTCCACCCAAAAACTCCCCCAAACGGGGCCTCTAAGTTATACAAAAGTGTGTTTTATGAATTAAAATTTTTTCTTTAACAATTTAAGGACGATTTTATAAATTTTGACTCGACCAAAAGTATTTCCGCCAAAAGCTAATATTAATCTTCTATTTCTTTTGAAAGTGTTTATTAGCCAAATTCTCTACTCATTAAAAGTATTGGTATTAACGCGCAGGGCAGGAGATGATCTCTCTCTACATATATGTACTGTATTGGTCAATTGACCAACTTACCATGAAGTTAACTTCATGATAATCGAATCCATAAAAATGTTATATATTTAATTTAAAAATATTTTTACTTGGCTACACCGTTCCGCTAGCTTAATAATACTACCTCCGTTCTATAATTAGTAGTTAATTTTCAAATTTTTTATGCTTCAAGGTTCGAGTGAATGATGAAGATGAAAATCCACCTATCTTCTCAACTGGATTGATCGGGAAGGACAACGCAATAGCTCGACACGGGATTCACGGCCTTTATTGGTTGTTCAACGTGGGCATACCAGGTACTCGCCTTGTCCAGGGAGAAAATGCCATATTTCTAACCCAACCAAATGGAGCTCAATTTAACTTTGGGGTTATGTATGACTATATACGTTTAGAAGGCCCTCTCTCTATGTACTAACTAACTTTTACTTTTAAATTATAAGATTAATATTATTATTTTATTTTTTAAAGTCAAATTGAGACGTTGTTTTCATATTTAATATGTAAAATTAACATGATGATTTATTTAAATTTTAAAAATAATAAATTTAAGGACTAATAGTACTGTAATTTATAATATTTAGAATTGTATTAATTTAATAAACTAAAGAAATTTAAAATGCAATTCGTATCTCATCTTAGTTCACAACTTCACATGAATCCATTATGTTAAGAACAAGCATGTGAATGATATTCCTATTTATATATGATTTGATTATGATATGTATGAATGAATATGCAAGTATGCTTGCATTAAGAAAAGCTGTAAAGTCCTTTGATAGATAATAGGAACATATGTACAAGGACTTATAATGAAATTATCAAATGTGTTAGGTTGATCCTACAAGCAAAACAGCTTTGTAAAGTCCTTAAAAAGAAATGATGTACGAGGATTATAAATATAGAAAGATGAAGCTTGTTAGGTTGACCTTATAATGTAATCGATAGGTTTGTCTGATCGTCGAGCACTGCACCAAAAATCGTAGTCTGCCAGGAGAGTCAAGGAAAACTCGAGAGCTGTCAAGGCAGAATCGCAGTCTGTAAAATAGTAGATCTTGGAGTTCGTAGACTGCCAGGAGAGACGAGGAAGGATCGTAGTATGTCGAGAAGAACTTCCTCGGAGTCGTAGTCTGTTGAGGAAGTTATGTTCAGAATCGTAGAGACAGCCTGTTTACGAGCCGACCTAGCATCTGTTGAAGCCAAGTCAAGAATCGTAGACTACACTCGGAGTCGTAGAGTCTACTGATCATATCAGGGGCAGATATCGTAGTCGATCAAGATCAGATGAAGACAACGAGCATAACGACAGAAATCGTAGAGTGTCAAGATCTGATCTTGGAGTCGTAGTGTCTGCACAACCGAAGCTGAATCGTAGAGTGCAGAACTAAGGCTTCAACAGATGTGCTCACAATGCCAAGACAGAATCGTAGAGCAAATACGATTCTCAACAAATGAGCACTCCCAGATTATCCAAAGTATGAAGCCTATGGTCTAAGCTGCAAAGTTACATCCAACCTGAAGGAAACTAGAGAGCAATCAACGAATGACATGCAAGCTAACAGAAGATCTAAGCACCAACTCAATCAGGATTTAAATTGAGTTGTGAAGTCATTCAAGTTGAAGTCTTCCCCAAGTTGATCAGAAGAAGACTTCAATCAAAATAACTGATTAAGGAAAGTCAACAAGTGCAGTAGCTGTCAAGTGAACAGAAGACAACGATCTTGGGATTATCCAGGATCGTAGTGTTTTCCAAACAAAGAAAGAACTGATGGAGTATATACCAAAATACTGGTCAGCCTATGAAGAACAAGGCTAAAGTGATTAAGCATTGGGTCAGTCTATTGATGATAAGTGAACGAGAGATCACAAGGAGAAAGCGAGCTGGACACGCCACAAATCTGAAGTGTCTTGCTCTTCAGAGGGGCCGGAACAAGGAGTCAAGCCATCAGCATCTAAGAGCAGTTGAGGTAAACAGAAGTATTGAAGTACTGCACAAAAGAAGGAAGATGTGTTCTACATTGAAGATCCAATCAACACTCTTCAAGATCGTAGTGTTGTCTCTACCTGTCAATGAACAAACATTCAACAAGACACTATGATCAGGTCCAAGAAAATATGCATCAGAATCGTAGAGTTCGGTTGTCTGAAGGTTGAAACATTGGCAACGGTTCAATCTGAAGATTGATGGTCGAACTGAGCTTATTGAGAGCATCGATAAAAAAAGACAACCTCTGATCGAGAAATCAGAAGTAGGAAATAAAGTCGACTACCTGTCCGAGACATCAAAGTGACATCTCTAACAGGGTAGGTGAAACAGTAGACTACAGTGTCAGAAAGTCATGTCATGTCACATCTGCAGTCTACACCAAATAACTCGAGATATGCGAAGCAATTCAAATAGCTTTCAACGGCTATATACCAATGGGAAGATTGGGAAGGAGTATAAATAAGCCAGAGCTTCAACGATCAAAGAGTTCTGAAGATTGTTACATTGTGTTGGTCATAAAATCGATCACTAAACACGCGCAAGTATACGCGGTCTAACAAGTAATATAATGATAAGGAGTGTGTCATACCCACAAGGAACTATGACTAATATTTACCAAGTACCGATTATGTATTGCTAAAGTCTTATTCGAACAGCAGTAAATGGAAGTGTGATTAATCTAATTATACTAATTAACAAAGCAAGTAAATGGATAATGAATGGTAAGCTAAGGAAATACAAGCTAAGGTCACAACTTCACCCCACACAGGCATTCTGTCGAACACCTGACGTGTTATGCTTCATCAAACTAGCTACCCTTCTTTCTATGGTCTTAATGGTCACGACAATCTATCGACCGAGAACACACAGGTGCCTATGCACCTCTGTCGAGGTATGCACAAACATATCCTCTCCAGATCCACCCAAAAAGGAATAAAACAGGAAAGAACGTCTAAGCTAGATACAATCCTACACATGTCTATGCAAATTAATCATAACAAGAATTTAAGCATAAGTTCTCAATTAGGTCGCACGTGGCGCACAGAGATGTCTATTCTACGCACAACTTATTCAGTCGAAACCCACAATCACATGCCAATATATTTAGGTGTAAATCTACATTCCTTCTGTCGATATCATGTAGATTACCAAAATCATCACTAATGTCGTAGCAAGAATCATTTAGCACAAATATATCAATCCAAATCATATGGTGCCAACCAAAGAGATAAGACAGTCAATTTAAATAACAAAGGGTTCCATTATAACCTTAGAGCAAATATTCAGTTCATAGCTATTAAACCAAATACAAGTAGCAAATAAGACAACATTTATAGATTACAAAATCAGAGAAGATAAATGGATAAGAGGAAACTCTGTCAAAGCCCTTCAATCTCCACGCATTCTGCTCAAATCACGCTTTCCAATCCGTGTCGCTCATTGCTCCTGTGCTCCAAAGAAATAACAGACTTCTCCCTTAATCTACCTAATCTATATTTACAGAGATAATCTAAGAGAAATACAGAAGAAAATCCTAAGCTAAGCTATTATATGCTAACACTAAGGTCTCATATGATATTGGTTGAGATATGTGAAACAGAGGCTGACTCCTATGTTTTTATACGCCTCCCTCCTTGACGCTAGGTCAAAATCACTTGTTCACTGTCTGGGCACCGGAGGTGGCGCCGCGGTGCGGGATATAAGCCTATGGGTGGCGCTGCAGCGCCACATTAGTATGAAGGACACGGAACTCGCGCTGCGGCACTAGTCTACATAGAGTCATTGGCGCTGCGGTGCCATGGTGATGTCAGCTGGTCAAGAAAGGTGGCGCTGCGACGCGACTAATAAGCTTGGCATTGGCACCGCGGCGCGAGCATGCAAAATATCACCGTTATGCCCCTGATTGCTAGAAAACACCTGTAACGCTCTGCAATTCATCGATTAAGCACAATAACACTATAATCATACAAAACCATATAAAATCTACGAGAACATGCAACTATTTAAGTCATAAAATATCCGATTCGCGGGTATAAATCCCACTCATCAAATACCTCCAAACTTAAGTCTTTGCTTGTCCTCGAGCAAACTAACACAACACTAATAATAAAACACACGCGAAAGAAAAATAAAACAGTAAAGTAGCATCATGGCTTTAAAGCTCAATCATAGCTACTCCCAGAGAATAGGGCAAACACAGATATGAATAAGGGTTAAATCAATTTCAAGTATAAGACTATATTCGATCCATTCTATGTGTGTGTGTTGAGGCCAACCGTCCTCGTAACTCAAATAAGCTCGCACAGTTGATTGCTAATATCAATAAGCAAACTCCGCAACTTAAACATTTAACAAGCGTTAAGAATAAGACGCAAGTACAGGAAAAGATCAAAAGACTCTAGCACGACGACAGTAAAATCTGACTCGGACAGTACTTAATTACCTTAGGCTATTTATAACTACCCATGAATGAGCTTTTGATCAGTGACTCCCAAGCCAGACGACTTTAGGGCACTAGGTGTAGAACACCCCTATGAATCTAATAACTCGAGCAGTAAAGGCCACGTAATCAACATAAGCCAACTGAGATTTTACAACAAAAACGAAGATTATTCAACGAGTGCATTTTATGCTCCATCTCGATATCGGTCCTGCGTTTATGGGCGAGTGCATTTTACAGTCCATCTCGAACCACCGCAAAACTTTCGATATAAACTCTTCTTTTCTATTTTTATTCTTATTTCATTCATTTTTTTATATCAACATGCTAGAAACCAAGATCCAAAACTGTATAAACGTCTAAGTCTTTTATTACCTTGTAAAAATGAAAGTTTATAAAAGTGAACAAACTCTCAAAGCAATAAACATGCGAATTAAATTCGAAAAAATAACTAGTTAACACAGTTGGTTGGTGCTTGCTAAGAAGGACGGCTCAATAACAGTCTAAACTCATCGATTGAACAACCCGTAGCTAATACATGCTTGACACGACTGTAAGAGATAGGCAAAACTACTTGACGCTTGTCATCAGCCACAATAAAAAATTAATGATAACTATAACACCCTTGCTAAATAGCAGCTCAAAATAGGGTAAAAAGGCCATTCACATGGAACAAGCATCTAATCTGTATAAGCCCCAAAAAGATGGCTATAAACCACAATCATGCTGATAATAATCAAAGCATTAATAAAATGAAAACCAAAAATAGTTCATGGCATCAAAAATTAAAGCATAATCCTGATAATCCCGCAGTTCAAAATGACTGCACCACAATACTGATAATAAGTCGTAACAAAATACTAAATATGCAACCTAACATGGCAGTACGGAAATAAAACAGCTAATAGCTAAAAACACACCCAAACTTGAGGTGAGCAATGCCCTCATTACTAAACATAAAGCAATCGTATGCAAGAGGGCTTCCCTGAAGTGGGCTCACTCAGCAGCAGTCTCGGTGGAGGGTATGGTGGGAAGACAGACAGCTCTGGAAACTAGTATGGCGTGAACTCAGCGTTCTCACCACAATAGTCGGTGTAGATTCTCTGCATGGTGTTCACCAGCTTAGCTTGGTACTGCATCGCTATCTCCTGTCTCTGAGCCACAGCTGCTATGTGCCTCCGCTGCCTCTGCATGCGCCTCGACATCCTATTTCTGGTGCAGTAGGGTGAGGGATGCTATGATGTCTGTCAGTAGTCCCTGAGCAGCTGAGCCGACGTCTGAAGTTTGTGCTTGCTCTGGCTCTGCTATAGGAGGCGGCGATGTAGGTGGCCCGTAGCCTTCACCTCTGACATGCGACTCTGCCTCGTCCCACACAATGAAGCGTGAGATCGTCTGGTGGTCGATGATTGTCATGGAAGGCAAAGTTATCTCTTCTGGCCCCCACTGGATGCTTGCTTGCTTGCACAATCGAGTGATCAGTGATGGATGTGGAAGTCCCGAAGCCACGATACTCTTGATTGCCTTCAGAATTGACTCGTGGATAAGAACTCCAATATCCACCTGCAGACCCGTGACAATGGCGAATAACAGAATCGCCCTATCTTTGGTCACGTCGCTCAAGTGACGGGTCGGGATCATGTTAGCACATATGAAGCTGAACTATGCTTTCCCATAGCGATTGAGCGCTGAAGTCGAGAAGCTGGTATTTTCACCAGTATAGTCGTTCTTCTTCCATGTGGTCCCGGGCTTGCACAGCCTACTAATGATATCCTCTAGGTCGTAGTTGCGGAGCCCCGGCTCCATATAGTCCTTGCCCGCATAGTTGGGCGTGGCAAACAGTGCATTGATTGCTTCACTTCCAAACTCCACTAGCTTCCCCTAACTTGGACAACGGCGTCACCTTCGGCATTGGCGTTGACATAGAACTCCTGAACCACTGATACGACAGCTGACCCAGGTGGTTTTGTAAAATGGGTCCATTGGCGTTCTTGTATCATGGTTGCTAACTCACCATCCTTTTTGTCCGGCTTGAACCCCCGCTCAGGAATGAGATTTCGTGCGGCAAAGGAGCTTTTGTAACACTTCCATGCATCCTCGCTCACAAATTTCGCTATGTCCCTTGTCGTAGGTGGTGCCACGGACGACGAACCTCCCATACTAAGGTGTTGCCTCTTTTGCGCCATTGGTAAATTTCAATTGGTTTGGTGCAAAAGCAGTCCCTGAGCAGTGCCAATATTCCCCCACACCTTTTTGCAGAATATCCCTAACAAATCCAATGCCAAACAACCCCAAATCAGTCTACTCTTTCTTTCAGGAATTTTATCAAACACTTAGAGTGCGTTCTTCAAAACCAATTTGGACAGCCTTTGATTGCTTATGCTCTAACCAGATTTCCCCATTGGAAATCACACAAATACACATCAAGAATTTCACTAATCCAAACAAAATCAGTAAAGATAACCTCAATTACCTATATGGAGAAAAGAAGCAATCCTTTGTATCCTTAGAAGTGTGATGGATGGGAGACTGAATTCGTGTGTTGGTGACCCTTTAGCAGCAATCACCTGATTATAATGAGTGAACTTGCTAGTAGGGTGCAGGTCGTGATGGGGGATAGTTATTTGATGAGGAGATGGAGAGGCTCGGTCGAGAAGGAAGGGCAGTAATGGGCGTAGTGGCCTGACTGCTGGCCTAAAATCAATTTTTAAAAACTAATTCTCGCTGTCGGCGCCGCAGCGCAGGTTGTCCTTCAGTACTTGGCGCCGCGTCGTGAGTTAAAAGGGGTTGGGCTCGCTTATGGCGCCGCAACGCGACCTGTCTAGTGTTGGCTGGCGCTGCGGCGCGAAGGAGAGAAGCTAGGCATTAAACACTGGCACTGCAGCGCGAATATTGGCGTTGTGGCGCGAAACCGGCGCTGCGGCGCGAATTGCAATACATTGGTTGGCGCCGCGGCGCGAATGCCATTTTCTGCAAATTTTCTGCATGTTATCTGCACATGCCAAGACTAGCATAACAGAAAACACTACGAAGCAAATATGCATTATTACAAACAATATAATAACTAACGTAAACTAGATATAAGTAAAGGAAAACAGATAAAATTTATACCGAGATGGGGGTGCCTCCCCACCAAGCGCTTGTTTTAAAGTCGTCGGCTTGACTATACCGACGCCGTTCAATCTGGTTCATAAGAGAAAATGACCTTCTCATGCCGCCTATTCGTCAGTTCCTTTGGATTCTTGGTAGACATGGATGATTGGGCATCCTCGTTTCCTTCATCCATCTAGTCATCCATCGGCACAAAGAATCTTTCGCCACTTGAATTATCAACTAATTCGCCTATTTCATTTAATTGAAAGCGTTCTTTGTGCTCTATTAAGCACTCTAGGGTTTCCATAGTAATGAGAGTGGTTACTGGCTGTTGATTCTTCTTGACAGTATCCCCACTGTAGATCCTCTTCTCTTCTAGCTCAACCCCCACCGGTTGGTCAGTTTGTACATTAACATTGCTCTCCACACTTTGGTGAGACTCATCGCATTCTGGTCGTGTATCCACCATGCACTGCTCCAGTTCTTCATCGTCAAGATTAATTATGACTGGTGGATTGCATTGCGGTGGATTTGTGATGGCATTGATGATTTACCCCAATTGACTTTCGAGGCTTTGCACTGCGGCTTCTTGGCTTGCCATCCGAACCTCATTTCTCTAAATAAATCTGGAGAGAAACTCTTCAAGCCTGCTTTCTTCTTCTTGCACCGAGTACTCAGAAAAGCTCTCATTGGGTTGAGATGTCAACTCATATTGCGGCGGAGACTGATATTCAAACTGAGAAACATGATTCGGATCATGATATGACTCCTGACTGTAGTCCCATGAGTTTGGATAACCCTGGCAGTTTGGATGATAGGGAATCGGTTCAAAGTCAGCTCGTTCCTGACAGTAGGCATTCTAAGTGGACTGACACTCAAGATTGTCAGAAAACCTCAAGGCATTAGCAATTTGAAGTTGCAATTTCTCGAGTCCTTCTTCCGAGCTTGGTTGTGTCGTCCCCTAATACGGCCATTGATAACATTGATCGTCAATAATCTGAAAACTTAAAAACAAAAAGAAAGGAAGATCAAACAAATAAAAGAAATAAATATATACATGTTCAAAGTAAGACTAAATTGATTTAAATCAATATTGGACAATATTAGAATAATAGTTCCCCGACAGCGGTGCCAAAAACTTGTTGGTCCGAAAACCGATCACTAAACACGCGCAAGTATACGCGGTCTAACAAGTAATACAATGATAAGGAGTGTCGTACCCACGAAAAACTATGACTAATATTTACCAAGTACCGATTATGTATCGCTAAAGTCTTATTCGAACAGTAGTAAATGGAAATGTGATTAATCTAATTATACTAATTAACAAAGCAAGAAAATGGATAATGAATGGTAAACTAAGGAAATACAAGCTAAGGTCACAACTTCACCCCACACAGGCATTCTGTCGAACACCTGGCGTGTTATGCTTCATCAAACTAGCTACCCTTCTCTCTATTGTCTTAATGGTCACGACAATCTATCGACCGAGAACACATAGGTGCCTATGCACCTCTGTCGAGGTATGAACAAACATATCCTCTCCAGATCCACCCAAAAGGGAATAGAACAGGAAAGAACGTCAAAGCAAGATACAATCCTACACATGTCTATGCGAATTAATCATAACAAGGATTTAAACATAAGTTCTCAATTAGGTCGCACGTGGCGCACAAAGATATGTCTATTCTACACACAACTTATGCAATCGAAACCCACAATCACATGCCAATATATTTAGGTGTAAATCTACATTCCTTCTGTCGATATCATGTTGATTACCAAAATCATCATTAATGTCTTAGCAAGAATCATTTAGCACAAATATATAAATCCAAATCATATGGTGCCAACCAAAGAGGTAAGACAGTCAATTTAAATAACAAAGGGTTCCATTATAAACTTAGAGCAAATATTCAGTTCATAGCTATTAAACCAAATATAAGTAGCAAATAAGACAATATTTATAGATTACAAAATCAGAGAAGATAAATGGATAAGAGGAAACTCTGTCAAAGCCCTTCAATTCCCACGCATTTCGCTCAAATCACGTTTTCCAATCCGTGTCGCTCATAGCTCTTGTGCTCCAAAGAAATAACAAACTTCTCCCTTAATCTACCTAATCTATATTTATAGAGATAATCTAAGAGAAATACAGAAGAAAATCCTAAGCTAAGCTATTCTATGCTAACACTAAGGTCTCATATGATATAGGTTATGAGATATGTGAAACAGAGGCTGGCTCCTGTGTTTTTATACGCCTCCCTCCTTGACGCTAGGTCAAAATCACTTGTTCACTGTCTGGGCACCGGAGGTGGCGCCGCGGCACGGGCTATAAGCCTATGGGTGGCGCTGCAGCACCACATTAGTATGAAGGACACCGGAGCTCGCACTGCGGCACGTGTCTACATAGAGTCATTGGCGCTGCGGCGCCATGGTGATGTCAGCTGGTCAAGAAAGGTGGCGCTGCGGCACGGCTAATAAGCTTGGCATTGGCGCCGCGGCGCGAGCATGAGAAATATCACCGTTATGCCCCTGATTGCTAGAAAACACCTGTAACGCTCTGCAATTCATCGATTAAGTACAATAACACTATATTCATACAAAACCATATAAAATCTACGAGAACATGCAACTATTTAAGTCATAAAATATCTGATTCACGGGTATAAATCCCACTCATCACATTGTAGAATTGTTGAGTTGTTGGAATGCTATATTGTTGACTCTACGAGTTCCACCAGAGCTTTACTTGAACAAGTCTCAGTGACAGTGAGACTACGAAGGTGGAAGTGAAGCAGCCTTAGAAGAAACTTGAACAGACTAAAGCTTCACTCAACAAAGATGAGAATGCCACTGAAGATGGCAGATAAGCTGAGAGCCGAGAAGGACAAGAAGATAACATTCAGAAGAGTGGCAAAGCATAAAGAAGATCCAGAGAGCCACTCTACGAATCACCATGAAGCTAAAGCTGAACAAGAACAAGTGTAGAATCATGTCTGCCAACCAGTCAAGAAGGGTTCAATGAATGATGATGGTGCATAGCTGACATCGTATGAAGATGAGCAGAACAGAATGAAGATCAGCTGCACCAAAGAAGAAGTAGTCCAGACTCAAAGCAGAATGCCAAGAGGACTACGCCAAGCTGCTAATTACATAAGATGTTCAAGCTTAAAGACATCTTAGCAGCTCAGCATCAACAACAACATCAACATCAACAAGAAGCCAGGGCCTGAGGGGCCCTTGTTCGGAGGGACTAAATGAAGTTCCAAGTCTACTGAGCTTGAAGAGTTCCTAGGGAACTAGAGAAGTTCCAAGGCTGTTGGCCTTGAAGAGTTCTTAGTGAACTGAAGTTCCAAGAATGCTGGCCTAGAAGGAATCTTAGTGATTCAGGGTGCTGTTTTTCCTTAGTGAAAATCCTGCTAGTTGAAAGCAGAAGAGTGGATTAAGAGCTTGAGTCTCTGAATCACTTAAAATTCCTTGTGTCTTTTACTTTATGTCATTTAAATTATGTACTTAACTGCTATGCATGGATTAACTGCTTACAACTTAACTAACTCTAAGAACAATGTTTATATGATTATAAATATATCAATGAAGGGGATCTTTTACTTATTCCGCTGTGCTTGAAAAGATTCTTATGTTTGCCATATGCTAAATCATTAGCAATACAAAATAAACGAGAAAAGTATTTGAAATTAAAAGGATCTATTCAACCCTCCCTTCTAGATCTATTGTGTGCCTACTGGGAACTAACACAATATTTCTAATTACTTTATAATCTAGAATAATTAATACTTCTGTTGTACCCACAAAAATAAAACATTTAATTTGTTTTTGTAGTCAAGGTACAAAATTTAAAATTTTTAAAATTTGATTTTATTTGTTATTTAATAATAAACACACGTTCCTATTTCAAAAATATTAATAAATATACACAATATTTTATAATTTTATAATTTCATAAATTAACTTAGAATCAAAGTTAAATGAAGAAAAAAAAGTGAGAGTGGGAAAGTAATTTATATAGGAGTACGTACTTTATAGTGATAGTGAGATTTATGTACTTTATAGTGATATATAGTTGTATAAAATTAGTAAGGTCTTCAAGCTTTTTATCATAATTTTATTGGCAAAAAACACTTTTACCCCACTGTGGTTGTAGTGTTTTAAGCAATTAGTCATTGTGCTTTTAAAATATTCAATTATCCCACTGTGCTTTTTAAAAATATACAATCAGGCCATTCTGTCCATTTTTCGTAACTGACATTAACAAATCTACTTGGGTTTCTTACGTGCCTTTTTTTAAAAAAATAAAAATTATGTGGCATATGCTTAATTACGTGGTATATCCTTATGTGGCAACAAAATAATTTTTTAATGGATTTTCTTTATAATTTTTTCTTCTCAAACAAAAAAATAAAATAAAATCATTATGTGGTAAAAAAAATAATTAAAATAATAATAAAATTAAAATAAATATTTTAATTCATTTTTTTATAATTTTTTCTTTTTCTTTTATCTTTTTCTTTCTTTTAATAATTATTTTTATTTTAAAAATTAATTCCAAATAATACAAATAATATATCAAAATTTTTGTATCAATGAGATCTATTACAACATTATATTAATTCCTAAAAAAATTAAAAATAAAAAATTATTAATTATGTGGCAAAAAATAATTAAAATAATAATAAATTTAAAATAAATATTTTAATTCATTTTCTTTATTTGTATTCTTTTCCTTATCTCTTTTGCTTTCTTTTAATAATTTTTTTTATTTTAAAAATTAATACTAATATATATTTTAATGATATAAAAAAAGTAAGTACATAATTAACATAAAATAGAAAATTCGATACAATTAGCAAAAATTAGTTAAACAAATGACATAAAAATTAACATTAATTATACAATCAAAACTACATTATTTTTTTATAATTTATTCTTTTCCTTTATCTCTTTTCCTTTCTTTTAAATTATTTTTTTATAATTTATTCTTTTCCTTTATCTCTTTTCCTTTCTTTTAATTATTTTAATTCTAAATAATACAAATAATCAAAATATTCATTTCCCAGGGATTCAATCATTGATTATGTGACAAAAAATAATTAAAATAATAATAAAATTAAAATAAATATTTTAATTCATTTTTTAATTTCCTATTTTCTTAATCCTTCAAAATAAATAAATAAGCCTAAAATAAAACAATAAATAAAAATACAATTTTTCCATGTACAATACATGTTGGCTTTATATTTGACAGTAAAATACCCAAATTTTTTTTTGAAATTTTTAGACAAAAAATAAATAATGCAAATTACAAACAGAAATAAATAAAACATTATTTATCCTACTGTTCATCTTCTCGGTAGAAAGATAAACCCTACTGTTCATCTTCTTCCTCACCAAAATTGAAAATACAATCAGATGATTTTTAATGTAAACCACCGACAATGACACCGGAAATAGAAAATTCATAAAAACGAAAACATCCAAATCAAGACAAATTAGTGATTTCCCCGAATGTACGCGCCCTTTCTGTTAAAGCAAAAAACTACATCATTTTTGACTTAAATGTGTCTTTTCAATGGGTTGTGTCCCTTCTGATGGATCACTAACTCTCTTATAAATAGATAGGGGGTGCAACCACTTCAATTCACTAGCAATCAAGCATTATCAATCATTCAAGTCTTCATTTTTCATTAGTATTTCATAGTCATTTTTTAGAGAGTTGGAGCATTTATTTTGGTTATTTGTGTTTACTATTTGGAGTGTTACTATAGCATACGTTGTCATTGTACTAGCCTTGACAAATTCATTTCTGCAGTTCTGAGATAAGTTTATATATATATATATATATATATATATATATATATAGGCCGGATCCTGTCCGGACTCCCGGACAGGTTTAAAATCCGGACCTTTTTTTTTTTTTTGCTTTTTTTTTTTGAAACAACTAAAAAAAAAATTATGGAATTGAAATTTTTACATAATACAGCGTTTTGGGCGTGATTTGGATGCCTATAACAAAACATGTCTGTATAGTCTGGGCAGACTGTACATACATTGGTTGGTGTAGGTATTAAAAACACACCAAAAACACTGTATTATGGAAAAATTTCAGTTCCATAATTTTTTTTTTTTGTTATACAAAAAAAAAAAAAAAATTGGGTCTGGATTTTCTCCCGTCCGGGAGGTCCGGACCTGATCCTATATATATATATATATATATATATATATATATATATATAGTCCATTCACTTTTCTCTAATACTGTCCCCAATTGGTATTTTCGCGATGCTAGGTTTTGACACATATTTCAAAATAAAGAGAAATTATTTATTACAACTTAACATGAAACCCTACATTGTGTAGGAAAGAAAGAAGCCTATAAAAGTATACTGTAGTACAGGACGAATTAGGATCCTCTCTATTTCAAATGAATTGGAGAGTCTTCATTCTTTGAAATGGAGAGGATCCTAGTTTGGACAGGACAGTGTATGGATTAAGACTTTAAATAAAAGGCATAAAAGCTATAGGAGAATGAGACTATAATTAAGACCATAATGACAAAAGAATAAAACATCCACCAAGGCTAGTAAAGAATATCTCAATTTAGGCTAGAGACCCATGGCTAGTGGCTACCCTCAGGTATAATATATTTTGCGGTAGAGCTCGTTGGTCGCAGTTGTCAGTATTACCTTAAAGATACTAAAACATATATATGTGCTTGTACGTGGGTTCCACAAAATATTGTACGTGGGTTCCACAAAATATTTAGTCTATTTGTTCTACTATTTGGATGATTGTTTGGAAAATTGACTACCATCTTGAATGAAAGGAAGCGTAATTGTGACATCCATTGTAGTGCATAAATATTCGAACATAATTTAGACAATCAATCTGATAGGAGAAAAGGAGGGTGGATTTGGAAACAACTACTTTTCTCATGCTATAGTTGTTGAAATTATTGTAAAGACTAAAGAGGAATATTTCAAAAGGAAAGAATTTGAATTCATATGTAATTGGTAAGTTTCACCAAGGTTATTGCAAAGCTCCGCCCAAACTAACAAATCCTTATACCATTGCAACTTAAAACTTAACTCCTTTAATTTAATCCTCAACAATATTAAAAATCACAGAAGTGTTATAATTATGTAGGACAGTCACCATGCTTTAGTTTTTTGTCAAGACTTTTTAAGAAATAAGAATTAAAGAACTTAGAAGAAGATGAAAAGATATGTTAATTCATTATTTGTTTTGAGGGTTTTGTAGTTGCGAAGTTGTTAACTTTCATTTAAGCTTTCTCCATAAGCAACTATTACAATTTTCACTGAAGAAGCCCAGAAAATATCGGCACGACAGTGCCATTGGTATAGGGAATTGATGTTTCAACAAGTAAAAGTGATTTTTCCTCAAGATCCTCCTTGCATGAATAGTGAATGGGTCCCGTGTGATAATGTGCATTGAACATTGTATGGTAGCTAGTAAATTTGAAATACTTAAACTGAAACATTTTTGTGCAGGTGTTGATGCATTGGCTACTCCAATTCACATTAACAAATCTGGGCGGACACATTATTGGAATTCAATATAATGGAATCGAAAACTTGCTAGAGCTTCACAATCCAGAGTTGAATGGAGGGTACAATGTTTTGCGACTGCATCTCTTCTAATTCTCCTTAAATGCTTGACTGGAAAAAAAAAAGAAAAAAGAAGAGGAAAACTTAAATTACCTCATGTGAATTTGATTGTTAAATTCCTACCAAGTTCATTCCTGCACTTTAAGATTTGGTACCAGGGGAAGTTTAAATTTTACTTTTGGGTTCTGCCACATGATAATTGAGAAATTTTGACTTGAGAAACCTATATGGTGTAGGAATTTTTTTTAGTGTTTGTATATAGATTTTCGGATGAATACTAGTTATGTTTTTCCTTCTTTACTTATTTTATATTTTTTCCCTGTGTTTCCTCACATATGTCTACTTGAAATGAAACTGATGTTTGACTAGTGATCTAGATTTCGGGTGCAATATGCAGGTTCTGGGACCTTAATTGGAGTGAACCAGAAAGTACAAGTACTAGTGGAAAATTTGATATGTACCTACTCTCTCTTCTGCCACTTTTTGCACAATCAATATGCATATATGAAATTTTGTCTCATGCATCATTGCATTGTTCGATATATGCTCAACTTTATGTGACATGCCAGTGTCATGGCATTGACACGATGTCAGAAATTTTGTACAATTATGATCTTGAAAACCAGGATTGAATGACCATGTAGGATTGAGGGAACAATCTTTGAGGTTATTGTGCAAAATGAAGAACAAGTAGAGCTCTCATTCAAAAGAATATGGGATTCCTCACTCAAGGACGTGCACGCCCCTCTAAATATAGACAAAAGGTTCGTCCTTTTGATCTCAAACTAAAGAACATGAAAATATGATAATATTGATAATTGTGATTAAAATAGTTGTGATATTTTCTAGGTTCATTATGCTCCGTGGTTCCTCAGGCTTCTACTCTTATGCCATTTACGAACATCTAGTGGACATGCCTTCTTTGAACCTCAACGAGACGAGGATGGCTTTCATGCTCAAGAAAGAAAAGTAAAGTTTTGACCTCCAAATTTTGAATAAAATATGAACAATGTCAACAGTAAAGATATTTTGATCTCAAAATTTTGTTTTCTGATAAATGCCTACCAAGGCAAAGTTTTGGTAATAAATCTAACTTCAGTGT
This sequence comes from Panax japonicus, assembly GCA_020205505.1. Taxonomy (NCBI): domain Eukaryota; kingdom Viridiplantae; phylum Streptophyta; class Magnoliopsida; order Apiales; family Araliaceae; genus Panax; species Panax japonicus. The sequence goes on from CM035094.1 coordinate 66,741,650, forward strand.
TGTGGGTTATTCAAGTCAATTACTCTAGACGCGGGCTAGTATTTGATTGAGCTCCACAATTTTGGCTTTTCTTTGTTTATTATACACACACACATATATTTATATATTAACTTTTTCACTAAATGTCCAAATATCCTAAAATTAATTGGAAGAAATGGCTGTGCTAATCATAAACTTAGTAGTTGACAGGTGTGTTTTCTATGTTGTAGGTTTCACTACATGGCTATGGCAGATAATAGACAAAGGTACATGCCTCTTCCAGATGACCGTTTACCAGGAAGAGGCGAAGAATTGGCCATTCCAGAAGCAGTCCTTCTTGTTAATCCTGTGGAACCAGAATTCATTGGGGAGGTACTTTTTTAACCTTCTTTTTCCTTCAAATGGTTATGTTTCTATTCCGATAGGCAGTCTTGTTTTCACTAGCCATATATGTATTATCAGTTACATACGGAATAAACTTTCCTCTTCCTAGTAATACTTTTCCAATACCGATATCACTTGTTATTTGTTATATAACCTGGAGAATGCCCCTTTGTAAACCTGAAAGTTTGTACCTTTCCATATATGTACCACTAGTTTTCACTAGCCATATGGCCCATATATGTATTTTCAGTTATTGATTTATTGATGAGCAGGTTGATGACAAGTACCAATACATGTGTGAGAACAAAGATAATAAGGTCCATGGGTGGATATGCCTTGACCCTCCCGTGGGTTTCTGGCAAATTACACCCTCTAATGAGTTCAGGACGGGTGGACCTCTCAAACAGGACCAACCTCTCACGTCGGCCCAGTGACCCTCGCTGTATGTCAACAGTAACTAATGTTGTAGTCATTGGGTGGATTTATTGGCAGTACTCTATTTGCTATATATAATCTCTCTGTCCATCTTTGTTACTTCTCAATTCGAGGGAAACTTCTGAAATTTGCAATTTTCATAATTATTGGCCTTGAATATAAGAGGATAATCGTGTCTTTTATCAAAATAAAGTTGAAATGAGAGTTTGTAGCAAATGAAGGAGTGTCAGTATTGCCACAATAGTTATCCTCGTAATCTTAGTCGATAATGTCACACAATCTGAGTTGGATTGAATCTTACCTTTCTTATTGTCCTAATATAAATTGGTACTGATAAAAATGGTACTTTCAGATGTTTGTAAGTGCTCATTATGGGGGTCTGGATCTAGTGCTCAACTTTAAATCAGGTGAACCATGGATGAAAGTTTTTGGCCCAGTTTTCATCTATCTTAATTCCACTTCAGATAATAATAAAGCTGTTTCTCTCTGGGATGATGCCAAAGAACAAGTCTGATGTCGAGGAAACTTCATGCATACTTTTGCTCATTTTTGGCTTTATATGGTTGATGAATTACCCTACTTGTGCATTTTTTTTCGTCTTAAGATGAAAACTGAAGTTCAAAGTTGGCCATACGAATTCCCATCTTCAGAAGATTTTCCACACCCTGATCAAAGGGGCAGCCTTAATGGTAGATTACTAGTCGATGACAGGTAATCTGTTCCATTTTCGCTTGGTAGTAACTTTTTGTGGTAACAGGTTTTCAATTCTGTAATGATCCTCACAAGTTCACAACCACGAAACATTGTTTGTCTTGTTAATTCTCTTATTCCTCTCTGCTTACATAATAAACTGCTGAAAAAAAGCATTCTATTTGTGATTCTTGATTTTCATCGAGTTATGTTCCTCTAGTTTATTTTAGTAATGAATAATCATATGTTTTAGGTATATCAGCGACTATCATATAGTTGCAGGTAGTGCTTACGTGGGATTAGCTCCACCAGGAGAAGTTGGATCTTTTCAAAGAGAATGCAAGGTTATATATCTTGATTAATTACTTGTCTAAACACGCTATATTTCTCTCCTCTTTTTGACATTGCGGCAACATAACATAATAATGTATATAGTTAGTACTAACTTTATGTTTCTCTTATTAGGGTTACCAATTTTGGACCAACACAAATGACCTTGGTCAGTTTTTCATCAACAACATTCGCCCTGGAAACTACAATCTTTACGCATGGGTCCCTGGTTTTATTGGAGACTACCGTTATGAAACAGCCATTAGCATAACCCCAGGTCTCATACTTATTTATTCTATGTAGAATCAAAATCCTTATATGAAGCTCTTATTTTCATCTAAGACAGCATCTAAGCAGGTAGTAGCATCAATATGGGTGAAATACTTTATAAGCCTCCTAGAGATGGACCTACATTATGGGAAATTGGCACCCCTGATCGTTCTGCTGCTGAATTCTTTGTTCCTGATCCTAACCCGAAATATACCAACAAACTTTACATCAACCATCCTGACAGGTTAGCACCATGTGTTGTGATTTTAGCTAAGGAGTAAGGTGATCATGGAACCGCCTGAATACCTGATCATCAAAGCTTATAACGATATTATTTGTGGTTGTGGTAGTTCCAAGAGCTTTTCTGAAATTTGTATCCTTCTTCACTAATAAATTTGTATCCTTGTTACTAACGGCAGGTTTAGACAGTATGGATTGTGGGATAGATACACAGATTTCTATCCAGATGGAGATTTAGTTTACTTTGTTGGTGTCAGTGACTATCGAAAAGATTGGTTTTATGCTCAGGTGACAAGGTACAATTTTCCTTTATGGTTTTTCTCAAATCGAATAATGTCTACATTTTTTATCCCCCATAATTTTCGGTAAGGAGGCTTGAATATTTCATGCATAATAATTTCTCAAAAGTCTTTAAGATACCATTTGCTTTCGAGATTTATTGACAAGGAAACAAATACAATGGGAAATTCATACTTTTTTGTTGGTCAACATGTAAATTATATAAACACCAAGTCTTAGGAACATTAAAGATATTTGAATATCATTAATTAATTTCATATTTGAAATTACTTGGTTCTTTTTCCTTTTCCTCACCAAATCCACAAGCAAAATGAAGAGCAACTAGTTTCTCTTACTTTGATATTCGTAATTACTCTAAAACGTGCAATAATAAGCCTAATGTCCCATGCATTTCCCGCGCGCGGTTGTAATTTTGTTATGACTTATGCAGAGTAGATCTGACAATATAGTTGGTTAACTGTCGGGTCAACCCGTATTAACTGGAACCAAATGGGTTGGTTAACTGTTTTTATTTATTTGGGTTGGTTAAAGTTTGGAACCATATTTTTAAAAAGAAATATAGTTCCAATCCGGTTAATCATTTTTCGACCCATATTTTATTCAAAATCCAAATCAAAAGTTTTTCCATCCATATTTACATACTAGCTTAGTCCCGTGTCTCCGGCACTGTATGAATGATGAGATTTATCTCAAACTTTGAAAGGCCCAGATGATTTATTGAATGAGCGGAAAATTTAAAATTATTTGTATTTTATTAGATAGATTCAAGAAACTCAACCACCCACCCCACCCCACCCCACCCTTACCCCACCCCACCCTTACCCCAACCCCCACCCCACCAAAAAAAAAATATTATGTTATTATGTATACATCCCTTACCACCCGCCCCCACCCCCACCCCTTACCCCCCACCCCCACCCCCACCCCCACCCACAAAAAAAATATTATGTGATTATGTATACACCCTTTACCCCCACCCTACCCACCCCACCCCATCCACCAACCCCATACCTGTGACGCCCCCAAAATTAGGTATACATCACCCATCTTGAGTCGTCAGATACATGGTACAGAATTCAAATACAACTTACTAAAACTACTGTCGTGTATAATACGACAAAATACAACTGTGAGTTTGGATACAATAATTGTCTACTAGAGATCATACAAACTCAAAAGGAGTCCTCAATACAATTATTGTCACACTATTTAACAGAATAATGAGGACTACTAATACTATTCTCTGGTCCATCATTCCGTTCCCCGACTCGTCCCAGCTATATTCTCATTTCCTGAAGAGAACAGTGAAAAAAAGGGTGAGCTCAACTAGCCCAGTAAGAAATATTATGACTAAGATAATGCAGAATAAATTATCATTAGCCTTCAACAGTGTTAAACTGATAAAATATAATAAACATCAAGTTTAACTGCAGCAGAATCAGCAATCCATTAAAAGAGTCAAGTAGAAAATAAAAACTAATATCTTTTATGATTTAAAAGGTTTTTCATCATCGTTATAGCTGAGACTCAGCTTAATAAATAGTCCACATCATCGAATCACCCCCGCACTACGGCCAAGGATATTCTTTAGTATCACGACCACAATTATTCATGCACTACGGCCAAGAATATTTGTGTATTCATTAATGGTCATGATCAAGCCAACAACCGTCCATCAATGCACCACGGCCAATGAGAATTTTTAATTTTTACATCATTTGTAATATTACGGTCATGATTACACCGATTAATCCCTGGTCATAATCATACCAAGTCCATCTATGCACTACAGGCCACAGATGACTTTCAACAAAATATAAACATGAGGATGATGACAATGATATAAGAATTCAATAAAACAAGTTCAAGAATTATTTTATCCAGGAATTATTAACGTCCAAATTGTCAACACGATACTGTTTTGTGGTGTAAAATTCAAGAATACTTAGAAGAATATTTCTATGAAAGGATACTGGATGAAGCGCAAATATCAATGGTATTCCACTAATTTCATGGAGTATAGAAGTTAAAGTTTTATCCTAATGAGTATAATAAAGAATGGAATAACAAAAGAAATCACCACGCATGCGATAGACCGCACAGACAGGTTATTCCAGCAGAATAATAATAACGGAACCAGGTCAGGTGAAATTCACACCGACAGGATGTTCCAACAGAATAATAAATAACGGAACCAGGTCCGGCGTAAAACGCACAGACATGATATTCCAACAGAATAATAAAGAATGGAACCAGGTCCGGCGTAAAACACACAGACAGGATGTTCCAACAGAATAATAATAAAGACAGAACCATGTCCGGCGTATAGCACAGACAGGATATTCCGACAGAAATATAAAGACAGATTAGTAAATGGATGTCACCAAGTATAGGGTATTCCGCGTATACAGGTTATTCCAACAGAATAATAATGAATGGAATAACATAAGGATTTCACCAAGTATAGGGTATACCGCGTATACAGGTCATGTATAGGGTATGCCACTTTTACAGGTTATTCCAACAGAATAACAAAGAATGAACATAAGTTCTCTTCAAGAAGAAAGAATAACACCCCTTACTTTATTTAGGAGATTGAATACTGCAGTAGTGTAGTAACCGAAAACTCTTCTTCTTTCTCTCTTATTCTCTCTATACTTTCTCTTTCTATAGCTTGAGCGAATTCGTGAAAAATAATGAAGCCCTAGGCCTCTATTTATAGAAGATTTATTACTATTTACGAAAGTATTTATTATTTACGAAGGTAATTACTATTTACGAAGGTAATTACTATTTACGAAGGTAATTACTATTTACGAAGGTAATTACTATTTACAAAGGTAATTACTATTTATGAAAAAGACTCTTAGATGATGACATATGGCCCCCCATAAATAATTAAACTTACCACAAACGTCTAATAATAGACTCTTTATATACATCAAGGATTGAATAAAAATTACCAGAAATCATTTTATCAACATATATTTAATCTTTCAACAATTATTAACCATTTATAACTTGTCGTCTCAATTATTGTTTAGATAATATAATATATTATACAGATGATACTGTGACAATAATTGAATCAATAATATAAGAGATATGATGCAGCAATTACTGTAGCAATAATTGAGTATAGCTAAGTGACTTCTCACGTAAGCATCAATAATCAATACCGTGTGCTACTATGCAACAACGCGTATTACTGTACTTTTACTACCGAGTAGTTCAACAGTTTTAACGATAACACCTCTGCCGTTATTTTATAAAAAGATAATTTTGTCGTTTTCTAACTACGACAATACTTCCGTTGTGGGGTCCACCAATGATTGTGCCGTCGTACGAATATTTCCCGACAAAAAGAATATTCCCCGACCAAACGAATATTTTATAACAACTTGCGTACTTTGCAAAATTTATAAATATTACCCACAACTATATATTTTATCAAATTTATTCCATAATATTCAAAAATAATAATTATGAAAATTCATCTTTATTTATAAAAACTGGGGTCTTACAACCTCCCCTTCTTATGAAATTTCACCCTCGAAATTAGGGTACGTACCTGGTATGTCAAAGAGGTAAGGATACCTTGATTTCATTTCAGATTCTAACTCCCAAGTCATTTTCTCAACATCGTGGTTTCTCCACAAAACTTTGACTTGAGGTATAACCTTGGAGCGTAGAATATGTTCCTTCTTATCCAAGATTTGAACAGGAATCTCTTCATACGTCAAATCTTTCGCTATTTCGTCCGGTTCTAACTCAATAATGTGGTTCGGGTCTTTCACATATTTTCGTAACATGGATATGTGAAAAACGTTATGAACACAAGACATACTTGGCGGTAAAGCGAGTCTATAGGCCACAGTTCCTATTCGATCGAGGATTAAAAATGGACCGATGAATCGAGGATTAAGTTTTCCTCTCTTTCCAAATCTTGTAACTCCTTTCCATGGAGTAACACGTAACAACACATGATCTCCTATATTGAATTCCACGTCCTTTCGATGAAGATCAACATAACTCTTTTGTCGACTTTGTGAGGTTTTTATACGTTGTCGGATCGTTTGAATCTTTTCCGTAGTCATTCGTACCAACTCCGGTCCCAACAACGTTCCTTCACCCACCTCATCCCAGCATACTGGAGAACGACACTTTCTTCCATACAACGCTTCGAATGGAGCCATGCCAATACTTGCTTAATAACTGTTGTTGTAGGAAAACTCCACCAATGGTAAGAACTTGTCCCAACTTCCATTGAAATCAAGGACACACAGTCTTAATAGATCTTCGAGAGTTTGAATAGTCCTCTCCGACTGTTCGTCCGTCTGAGGATGATATGCCGAGCTAAATCGTAAGTCTGTGCCCATAGCTTTTTGCAAACTAACCTAAAATTGTGAAGTAAATCTTGGGTCTCGATCAGAAACTATGGATACCGGCATACCATGCAGTCTTACAATCTCGTTTATGTACATACGAGCAAGACGTTCAAGTGTATAAGTTTCTCGTATCGGTAAGAAATGAGCAGACTTGGTCAATCTATCAACAATGACCCAAATTGCATCAATGTCTTGAGAAACCTTAGGAAGACCGGTAACGAAATCCATGGTAATGTGCTCCCACTTCCATTCTGGAATTTCAAGTGGTTGCAATGGACCTTTTGGTACTTGATGCTCCGCTTTAACTCGTTGACAAGTTAGACACCTTGAGATAAACAATGCTATCTCTCTCTTCATATTGCTCTACCACAATGTATGACGAATATCATGATACATTTTGGTACTTCCAGGATGGATTACAAACGGTGTATTGTGCGTCTCCATCATGATTTTATACTTTAAATCAGGGTCGTTAGGAACACAAAGTCTGGAGTTGACTCGAAGTATTCCTTCTTCATCGATTCTTGCTTCCGGCATAGCACCTTCTTGCACTTTCTTCCTCATACGCATCAGCTCCAGGTCTGTAGCTTGAGCAGCTTTAACTTTATCGATTAAAGTCGGTTCTACTCGTATATTCGCCATCGTCACATGCGTCCCTGGAGTCTTTAACTCTATCTCCATCCTTTGCAAGTCACACAAAATGGGCCCTTGCGTTGACAATATCGCACTCGTACTTGCATGTGATCTTCTACTCAATGCGTCAGCTACCACGTTTGCTTTTCCAGGATGGTATTGGATGATATGATCATAATCTTTCAACAGTTCAAGCCAACGTCGTTGTCGCATGTTGAGTTCCTTTTGAGTGAAGAAATATTTAAGGCTCTTATGATCCGTAAAGATCTCCACTTTCTCCCCATACAAGTAATGCCTCCAAATTTTAAGTGCAAAGACAACAGCTGCCAACTCTAGATCATGAGTAGGATAATTCTTCTCATATTCTTTGAGTTGTCGCGAGGCATAGGCTATGACTTTTCCATGTTGCATGAGAACACATCCCAGCCCTTTGCCCGAAGCATCACTGTAGATGACAAATCCCTCCGAGCCAGATGGTATTGTTAGAACAGGTGCTGAAATGAGTCTCCTCTTGAGTTCTTGAAAACTCTTCTCACATTCTTCGCTCCAACCGAACTTTGTATCTTTTCGAGTCAGCTGAGTCAATGGAGTAGCGATTCGAGAAAATCCTTCCACGAATCTTCGATAATAACCAGCTAAACCGAGAAAGCTACGTACTCCGGTCACTGATTTAGGTTGCTCCCAGCTTTGAATAGCTTCAATCTTTGCTGGGTCAACAGATATTCCATGACTTGATACCACGTGCCCAAGGAATGCTACTTCCTCAAGCCAGAACTCACATTTCTTCAACTTGGCATAAAGCTTATATTCACGAAGCTTTTGGAGTGTCAGCCTCAAGTGTTGCTCATGATCTTCACGGCTTTTGGAATAAATAAGGATGTCATCAATAAAGACGACCACAAAGTGATCCAAATATTCCTTGAATACTCGGTTCATCATATCCATGAAGGCAGCAGGAGCATTAGTCAATCCAAAGGACATGACTAGGAATTCATAATGCCCGTACCGAGTTCTGAAAGCTGTCTTTGGAATGTCATCGGTTCTAATCTTCAATTGGTGATACCCGGAACGAAGATCAATCTTTGAAAAGAATTTGGCTCCTTGCAACTGGTTAAACAAGTCATCAATACGTGGCAATGGATACCTATTTTTGATGGTGACATGATTCAACTCCCGATAATCAATACAAAGTCGCATACTCCCATCTTTCTTCTTCACGAATAGAACAGGAGCACCCCAAGGAGAAGTGCTAGGACGAATAAAGCCAATGTCTAACAATTCCTGCAGCTGGGTTTTTAACTCCTGAAGTTCAATAGGAGCCATTCGATATGGGGCTTTGGAAATGGGTTTTGTACCGGATTCAAGGTCGATACAAAATTCAATTTCACGCTCTGGGGGTAGGCCAGAAAGTTCTTCGGGGAATACGTCAGGAAATTCATTAACAACAGAAATATCATTCAAAGCTGACGTATTTTTGTTTAAATCTGTGACATGAGCTAAGAAAGCTTGACATCCGTTTTTCAATAAACGAATAGCTTTATGGCTTGAGATGACCGTGATTGATTTTAATGGTTTGGTCGCTTGAATTCGCATAATAGGTTGATTAGGAATATGAAAGCTAACAACCTTATTGAAACAATCAATTTTTGCATGATGAGTAATTAACCAATCAATCCCTAGAATCACGTCAAATGCAAGTATTTTCAATGAAATAAGATCTACAGGTAATGTGAGGGTACCGATTTGAACCAAACAAGACTTATAAACAGTGGATGTAATGAAGGTTTCTCCCAACGGAGTTTCCACAGATAAGTCAAAGTCTAATTTCTCCGGAGTCAAATTTAATCGATGAGCGCAAGTAGGAGAAATAAAAGAATGGGTAGAACCGGTATCAAATAAAGTATAGACTTCGTTAGAGTTTATGATAAGCTTACCCGTGATGACCTTATTCGGGTTCCTTGCTTTCTGGGAGGTCACAACAAACGCTCTCCCTTGCACTACCGGCTTTGACCTTTCTGGGACGGACTTTGGTGCCTCCATCCTAGCTGAATTTGTCTTTGGTAAACGACAAAATCGGGCTAAATGACCTTCTCTTCCACAATTATAACATGCTTTGGACGGCATCGCGCAATTTGGACTGATGTGTCCCTCCCCTCCGCATTTGAAGCATATGATAGGTGGTCTTTCTCCTTCCTTAACAACGGGTGCTGGTGCTGACGTCTTTCCATCGTTGTTGAATCTCCTCTTTTTGAAATGTCCATTCTTATTGTTTTGGCCCTGATTACCACCGAAGTGGTAACCATTTCTGGCCTGCTGATTCCCTCCACGCTTGTTGTCACCGCTTCGATGACCACTCTCGCTGGTATTATAATGTTGCCGGCTGCTCTCTTTTAGTTGAGTTGACTCGTTATCGCGCTCCACTAACTGAGCCCTATTTACAACATCTGAATACAAACACAGTTTATGAGAAATAAGATGTTGACGTATCTCCGGCTTCAAACCTCTTAAAAACATTCGCGTCATTCTCTCTTCATTATCCACCAAGTGGGACGCAAACCGTGATAACTCTGCAAATTTTGCCTCGTATTGTGACACGGTCATATTATTTTGTTCCAACTTAATAAACTCCACCTCCTTCATGTGGCGAATACTTTCGGGAAAGTATTTGTCGTTGAACAACTCCTGGAACTTCTCCCAAGATATCTTCAGTACAGCAGGTTGAGTACGTTTTACCGATTTCCACCAATAATCTGCCTCTCCGCGCAACATAAAGGCGGCAAAGGGAACCTTTTGCTCCTCGGAGCATCCCAAGACATCAAATATCTTGGTCATCTGCTTTATCCATGTTTCCGCCATAAGTGGTTTTGGCTCTCCCTTAAACTCCGGTGGTCCCAGCTCCTTAAACTGTTTAGCGGTGACTGTCCGAGAGTTTCTCGTGTTTCCATCTACGTTTGGACAGGAGTTGCTCTCGCCTGCTGTTGCATGAATTGCATAAAACCTCTGAACATTTGATCATTCGTCATTTGGTCAGTGTTGTTTGCATGAGGATTTTAGCCTTCCTGATGCACATTATCCTGATTATTGATATGTGGTGAATCAACGATCGTGTGTGCTCCATTGCCATTCTCAACATTCTCAGATGTCATTTTCAGATACTGCCACAAAACAAAAGGTTAATTGACATGTAACATATTATCCCTATATTCTGACCGACCAATAAAATAGCACATAAACTTAGGTAGGTCATACTAGCGAAGGAATTCCCCGTCTCTCCCCTCCTAGTTCTAGTCTCACATCTTAGCCAGGGATCATATCCCTAAGCTCTGATACAAACTGTGACGCCCCCAAAATTAGGTATACATCACCCATCTTGAGTCGTCAGATACATGGTACAGAATTCGATACAACTTACTAAAACCACTGTCGTGTATAATACGACAAAATACAACTGTGAGTTTGAATACAATAATTGTCTACTAGAGATCATACAAACTCAAAAGGAGTCCTCAATACAATTATTGTCACACTATTTAACAGAATAATGAGGACTACTAATACTATTCTCTGGTCCATCATTCCGTTCCCCGACTCGTCCCAGCTATATTCTCATTTTCTGAAGAGAATAGTGAAAGAAAGGGTGAGCTCAACTAGCCCAGTAAGAAATATTATGACTAAGATAATGCAGAATAAATTATCATTAGCCTTCAACAGTGTTAAACTGATAAAATATAATAAACATCAAGTTTAACTGCAGCAGAATCAGCAATCCATTAAAAGAGTCAAGTAGAAAATAAAAACTACTATCTTTTATGATTTAAAAGGTTTTTCATCATCGTTATAGCTGAGACTCAGCTTAATAAATAGTCCACATCATCGAATCACCCCCGTACTACGGCCAAGGATATTCTTTAGTATCACGACCACAATTATTCATGCACTACGGCCAAGAATATTTGTGTATTCATTAATGGTCATGATCAAGCCAACAACCGTCCATCAATGCACCACGGCCAATGAGGATTTTTAATTTTTACATCATTTGTAATATTACGGTCATGATTACACCGATTAATCCCTGGTCATAATCATACCAAGTCCATCTATGCACTACAGGCCACAGATGACTTTCAACAAAATATAAACATGAGGATGATGACAATGATATAAGAATTCAATAAAACAAGTTCAAGAATTATTTTATCCAGGAATTATTAACGTCCAAATTGTCAACACGATACTGTTTTGTGGTGTAAAATTCAAGAATACTTGGAAGAATATTTCTATGAAAGGATACTGGATGAAGCGCAAATATCAAGGGTATTCCACTAATTTCATGGAGTATAGAAGTTAAAGTTTTATCCAAATGAGTATAATAAAGAATGGAATAACAAAAGAAATCACCACGCATGCGATAGACCGCACAGACAGGTTATTCCAGCAGAATAATAATAACGGAACCAGGTCAGGTGAAATTCACATCGACAGGATGTTCCAACAGAATAATAAATAACGGAACCAGGTCCGGCGTAAAACGCACAGACATGATATTCCAACAGAATAATAAAGAATGGAACCAGGTCCGGCGTAAAACACACAGACAGGATGTTCCAACAGAATTATAATAAAGACGGAACCAGGTCCGGCGTATAGCACAGACAGGATATTCCGACAGAAATATAAAGACAGAATAGTAAATGGATGTCACCAAGTATAGGGTATTCCGCGTATACAGGTTATTCCAACAGAATAATAATGAATGGAATAACATAAGGATTTCACCAAGTATAGGGTATACCGCGTATACAGGTCATGTATAGGGTATGCCACTTTTACAGGTTATTCCAACAGAATAACAAAGAATGAATATAAGTTCTCTTCAAGAAGAAAGAATAACACCCCTTTCTTTATTTAGGAGATTGAATACTGCAGTAGTGTAGTAACCGAAAACTCTTCTTCTTTCTCTCTTATTCTCTCTATACTTTCTCTCTCTATAGCTTGAGCGAATTCGTGAAAAATAATGAAGCCCTAGTCCTCTATTTATAGAAGATTTATTACTATTTACGAAAGTATTTACTATTTACGAAGGTAATTACTATTTACGAAGGTAATTACTATTTACGAAGGTAATTACTATTTATGAAAAAGACTCTTAGATGATGACATATGGCCCCCCATAAATAATTAAACTTACCACAAACGTCTAATAATAGACTCTTTATATACATCAAGGATTGAATAAAAATTACCAGAAATCATTTTATCAACACATATTTAATTTTTCAACAATTATTAACCATTTATAACTTGTCGTCTCAATTATTGTTTAGATAATATAATATATTATACAGATGATGCTGTGACAATAATTGAATCAATAATATAAGAGATATGATGCAGCAATTACTGTAGCAATAATTGAGTATAGCTAAGTGACTTCTCACGTAAGCATCAATAATCAATACCGTGTGCTACTATGCAACAACGCGTATTACTGTGCTTTTACTACCGAGTAGTTCAACAGTTTTAACGATAACACCTCCGCCGTTATTTTATAAAAAGATAATTTTGTCGTTTTCTAACTACGACAATACTTCCGTTGTGGGGTCCACCAATGATTGTGCCGTCGTACGAATATTCTCCGACAAAAAGAATATTCCCCGACCAAACGAATATTTTATAACAACTTGCGTACTTTGCAAAATTTATAAATATTACCCACAACTATATATTTTATCAAATTTATTCCATAATATTCAAAAATAATAATTATGAAAATTCATCTTTATTTATAAAAACTGGGGTCTTACACTACCCCACCCCCACCACCCACCCCCACCCCCACCTCCACCTCCACCTCCACCTCCATAAAAAATATATTATGTGATTATGAATACACCCCACCCCACCCACCCACCTCTCCTTACCCCACCCACCACCACCAAAAAAAATATTATATGATTATGTATACACCCCTTACCCCCACCCCACCCCACCCCACCCCTACCTCCACCAAAAAAATAATATTATGTGATTATGTATACACTCCACCCACCCCATCCCACCCTACCCCACCCCCTTACTCCATCCCTACCCCACCCCCTACCCCTACACACCCCCACCCCCACCACTTCCCAAATAAAATTAATATTAAACAATTATGTATACACCTCTCACTCTCTACCCCTACTACTACCCACCCCTTATATCCGTCTCTCTATCTATAGTATATATTAATTTCATTTTTTAAAAATTTTATTTAAAAGTCAAAACATCTTAAAATGGTTATTATGGTTTTTAACCATAAACATTTGGTTCCAACCCACATTATCCATATTAAAAATGGTTAATATGGTTTTAGTTTTTAAATGGTTGGTTAACTATATTTTGAAAACCAAAACCAACCCATAACCATATTTTGTTATGACTTATGCAGAGACATATACTGATTTCCAAAGGGTTATAGCTAGTGATCATATTAATTATATTTGTATCAAAGTTTATTACTCCCTCCGTTTCGCTAAGATGGTCACTTTTGCAGTGTTGCCTTCTCTTTTTTTCCATAGAAGAGACTTAAGTTGATTGTAATTTTGTCCGAAATTATATCATTTTGATCAAACTTTTGCAATTAACTTATTTTCAACTCCCCAAAGCATTTTGTCGCTCCCTACGCCCTTCCTCGTCTCTGGGCGGCTTTGAGAGAAAAAGAAAACTCAAAAGTGACAGATTTTGCTAAATGCAGTGTTAGTGTTTTCTTAGGAAACAGATATTTTCACATGTTACATACATGGAGGTGGGACCTACTCAATATCAGTTCTCTTTTCTTTTTCTTTTTTCTTCAAATTATGACTGCACTTTTGGCTTGCATAGTTGTAATAAATTAAATTATGATTTCATGAGCTTGCTAGTATTTTTTTTTTCATTGCAGGAAAGGTGGTGATAATGTGTATCGTGGAACTACATGGAAAATTAAGTTTAAACTTGAGAATGTTGATCAAACTGGAACTTACAAACTGCGATTGGCTCTTGCATCAGCAAACATGTCCATATTGGAGGTGAAATTCAATACATTCATAGCCTCTTCTTGTTATCTCTTTAGTGTCCCCTTAAGGATATATAATTTTGTATTTTGTGCTTCTACTAAAAGTGCTTTCAGAGAATTACTAAACACCAAGTCCACCCAAAAACTCCCCTAAACGGGGCCTCTAAGTTATACAAAAGTGTGTTTTATGAATTAAATTTTTTTCTTTAACAATTTAAGGACGATTTTATAAATTTTGACTCGATCAAAAGTATTTCCGCCAAAAGCTAATATTAATCTTCTATTTCTTTTGAAAGTGTTTATTAGCCAAATTCTCTACTCATTCAAATAATTGGTATTGACACGCAGGACAGGAGATGATCTCTGGTCAATTGACCAACTTACCATAAAGTTAACTTCATGATAATCGAATCCATAAAATGTTATATTTAATTTAAAAATATTTTTACTTAACTTGTAATACCCGGAATATATATATATATATATATATATATATATATATATATATATATATATATATATATTAAATAAAATAATAATAATAAATAAATTATTTGTTTCGTTTTAAAATATATTAATTGGACTTTATTTTTATTTGGGTCAAATTGTATTTAATTATTGTGGACCATAATTAGTAAGTGATTACATTAATTTGGGCCTTTATTTTAATTGGGTTTCATTTATATGTGTGGGCTATTTAAATTAGGGGAATTCATCAATTATATAAGTAAATATTTAAACCCTAATCTATCTCACGTACATCTAATAACCGACTATGCAAAAAAAAAGGAGAGGTTTCGGTTTCAATTTGTTTTTTTGCTCAACTTGCATACGCCGTAACATTCTTTCCCCTGATCGATAATCAGATTGAGAAATCAAACACAAGTTCATAATTTCATAGGAAACTTTTGAAATTGATCCAAGATAGATCAAAATCAGTAGATACATATTATAAATTACAAAGCAAAACAGTATATGGTTGGGGTTGATTTGTGGTCTCGTAATTTACAGATTAGTCCGTCGTTTCTTTTTTCATGATGCAGAAGACATTTTTTAAGTTGAATCTTCCAATTCCACTGCACTTCTCGCTGTCGCCGATAATAAGTTCTGCAAATTGTGAACGGAACGATAAGAAATTATGATTCGAGACTACTTGAAATGGACGGAGGTCTCCTTGGGACGGCTCGCTTTAGAGAGATATGGCAACAGAAGCTTCGTTGATGAGAGATATGTGAGATAAATGTTGATATGGTAGCACAACTTGGATACCAGGTCTCTCTTTTACTTGGAAAGATGAAAGTGGCCAGCGCATGGAGATTTTTGAGTTGCCTACTCATCAATACTATGTGGGTGACCATATCAAGGCCAAAAAAAAAAAATCTTTTGGTCTTTTCTTAGTTTCATGACCCCAGCAAAAGGCTAAGGAATTTGGGTTAATTGCTGAGGTAAAAGATTAGAGGTTGATGGCTCTAGTCATTGATGCTGTTGAATGAACGCTAAGATAAATGTTCAAATTAAGATATGAAGATCAAATTGAGGAGATTTAGCGGTGTGATATTTTGGTTTGGTGAATTATTTCGGTATTATATTAAGGTACGGATTTCGTACTCTTTCAGCGATACTTTTGTTAAATTTGGTTTGTTCGTTTTGTTCCTCGTTTCAAATTCTGTTATTATTTCACATAATTGTTTCTTGTGAAATTCATATATTTGTTTCATTTTGGAGTTGACACATTGGACTCGTATTTGTACTCTTTGAATTAGGATATCATGTATAGTATTTATTTTCATAATTGTAGAGCGATACATGTTGCTACCTTCTTTTTGAGACCTTGTGACCATAATTTGATTTGGTTCAACATGTACATGTAGAACCCTTTTATTGGTATTATGTCGCATGTGTTGTGACATGGTATTTTTGTTAGAATATACCGTAGGGTATACCTGAGCTATAACCACCTGTGGGGGTACCACAGGCACTTCGTCTTGGCACGAGACGTGACACTTTTCGTGGCGGTGTGATTAGTTCACGGCGTCTCCGTTTTGGGCTCCGGAGGAAGTGGGCCATTTGGTGTTTTGTTGTGGGAGGCGTATGGGTTAACCCTAGTTTTTGTTCTGCGGATTGGTGATGTTGTGCCAAACACACCTATCCGATTTGCATACATTCGGATTCGCGATCCAATGTGTGATTTGTCTGTGTGGCATTATTTTGATTTGCTTGTGTGGCATTGTTTTGATGTGCCTGTGTGGCATTATTTTGGTTGCCTATGTGGCATCATTTGATTTGACTGTGTGACATTATTTTGACTTGCCTGTGTGGCATTGTTTTGACTTGTCTGTGTGACAAGATATATTTCTGAACTCAATCGGTATGAAATAACCCCAGCCATTTATTTCAGCCTATTATTTTATTGTGTTAGTTTTGTTCGTTTCGTTCTGTTCATTTCGTCTCCTTTTAATTAATTGGGTTAGTTATTTCAGTTCATTATTTTCTTTACTCTTCTGTTTGTTTCGTTAATCCTGTTAGTTCAGATATATTCTATTCAGATCTTTGGAGTTTTATTTTGTCAGAGGCAATATTTTGTCTATGTTAATTTCGTATTTTAGTTGTATATCTTTTGTATATCTGTATCCGTACTGGGCAATTGGCTCATGCTGTGTTTTTCTTCCGGCAGGTTGCAGGGGTGATTCAGGGCTAGGGTGATGAGAGTGTTGCCTTTGACCATCTGGGTTGATTCAAATTTTAAGTTTTGATTAGTTGACTCTGTTTGGAGAATTGTACCTAGTACTTTATTAATGGATCACCACTATTAATATTTTGAGGTGGTTAGTGCTCTGTTTATTTTATTTGAGATTTGTTGTGCTTTGCACGTGACCTCCCTTTTTTTTCGAGAAGGGGGTGTTACATCACTACACCGTTCTGCTTGCTTAATAATAAGTAATACCTCCGTTCTATAATTAGTAGTTAATTTTCAAATTGTTCCATTTTAGTACTAACATTTAATTAATTTTTTTTTATGCTTCAAGGTTCGAGTGAATGATGAAGATGAAAATCCACCTATCTTCTCAACTGGATTGATCGGGAAGGACAATGCAATAGCTCGACACGGGATTCACGGCCTTTATTGGTTGTTCAACGTGGGCATATCAGGTACTCGTATTGTCCAGGGAGAAAATGCCATATTTCTAACCCAGCCAAATAGAGCTACATTTAGCTTTGGGGTTATGTATGATTATATACATTTAGAAGGCCCTCCTTCTATGTACTAACAAACTTTTAATTTTAAATTATAAGATTAATATTATTATTTTATTTTTTTTAAGTTAAATTGAGACGTTGTTTTCATATTTAATATTTAAATGATTTATTAAAATTTTAAAAATAATAAATTTAACGACTAATAGTACTTTAATTTATAATATTTAGAATTGTATTAATTTAATAAACTAAAGAAATTTAAAATGCAATTCATATCTCATCTTAGTTCACAACTTCACATGAATCCAATATTTCTAATTACTTTATAATCTAGAATAATTAATACTTCTGTTGTACCAACAAAAATAAAACATTTAATTTGTTTTTGTAGTCAACATACAAAATTCAAAATTTTTGAATTTTGAATTTATTTCTTATTTAATAATAAACACACGTTCCTATTTTAAAAATAAAAATAAATACACACAATATTTTATAATTTTATAATTTCGTAAATTAACTTAGAATCAGAGTTAAATGAAGAAACAAAAATGAGAAAAAGGGAAAGTAATTTATATAGGAGTACGTACTTTTTAGTGATAGTGAGATTTATGTATTTTATAGTGATATATAGTTGTATAAAATAGATAAGGTCTTCAAGCTTTTTATCATAATTTTGTTATATGTTACATTACTAAACTAAAAACTTATTAAAAAAATATTTTTTTATTTAAAAAATAACTTGCTATTTTAAAATATACATGAAACAAGTATATAATATTTTTATTTGCAAATTTTTGTTACTAAGACGATGTAATATTCAAATATTTGAATGGAAACCGATATATATTATTGCAAATGTTTATATTAACTTTTTAATTGTTAATTACGTAAATAAGTATTGGTAATAATTTTTGTAGACCGGAATGAAAGACAATAATTCCAAATCAAATTTGTTTACTAACAACGAAACTATAAGTAAGGATGTAAATGAACCGAGTCAAATTGAGTTGTTCAAATTTGATTTATAAAATTTATCAAGTAAAAAATAAAATTTAATTGAAACTCGTTTAACTACCGAGTCAAGCACGATTTCGAGCCCGAGCAGTTTGAACTTTTCAAACAAATATAATCCGAGTATCAATAAAAAATTACAATTTGAAGAAGTTCGAATAAATTATCGAACTTTAAAATTTATTTATATTTAACTCATTTATATTTCGAGTCGAACTCGAATCGAACTTTTAATCAATCGAGTCTGAACTGTATAAGTAATGCAACTATAAATTCCATGGAAAGTTCGATCCTGGCTCAGGGATAAATGATGCTGACGACATGCTTAACATATGTAAGTCGGACAAAAAGTATTGTTTTCAGTAGCCAACGGATGAATAACGCGTAAGAACCAACTCATTGGGAAGAGAACAACAGCTGAAAAAGGTTGCTAATATGTGTAATAAGTAGGGTCCATGTAATTCTTTCAAATTTCGTGTATTAGCAATTATAATTCGATATAAATTTATAGCAGCTTAGAACTAAGAATCAATTTTTAAAAAAACAGTTCTTAATAATTAAAAAAAATAGAACTAATACAGTACAAGAGAATATAAGGAAAACACATTAATTAAACAAAATGAAATAAGAGTGCAAAATAAAAATAGAAAGATAACAAGTAATTAATTGGAGTTGAGTAGATTGTTCTTTGTATCCTCAGCAGCATCGGCAGCTTCAACCTGCATCTTGGTAGCCTGTAAATCAGCATCTGATGCTTCCTTCTCACTCCTTGCTGTCATCTTCTTTGCTTAATAATTCCATATATTCCCATATTTATTTAATTAATTACTATCCCAATCATAAATTAATTACAACTGATTGGCTCAGGTAAATATATATCCAGTATTCTATCCCTTAATTTGAAAAATAGAAAATATACAAAATATACGATTAATTTTTTATTTTTTAATTAACATTATCTTCATCCTATTTGTTTAACTTTTTTATTAAAATAAATCTCGAGTAGTTTATAATTTTTGTTTTCAAAATTAATTGTATATTTTAAAATTAAAATAATTAAATCTAAACATCAGAAAGTATCATATATCATATATATATATAGCTCGCACAATTAGTTTCACTCACTTTCCTTTTTGCCAAATATTAATTAATTATTAATATTTTTATAATTTTCATAATTATATTAGGGCTATATGTATATACACAGCTGTGTATTACACAGTAGACCTATGACGACAGATTTTTTGGGCTATAACGACGGTAAATTATCGCCATAGCCCAGAATAGCTATGATGACGGATGAAACCGTCGCTATAGCCCAAAAAACCGTCGTCATAGCCTACTGTGTAATACACAATTGTGTACATACATTTTTCCCATTATATTATTATCTAAAATTAAATTTGTTCCTATCATTTTTAAATTTACAAATATCTTAAATGACTTTAAAAACTCAATATTAATCACATAGCGAATATTTAGAAAGAGATGTAATAGTGTGTGTGTGAGACAGAGAGAGAGTGAGAGGGAGATCAGGGGAAGAGAGAAAGAGAGACCAGGCCGAAGAGGGAGGCTTTGACATAGCGGAATCCTTCTTGTAAAGAGACGACGAAACTAACAACACTTTTCTTCAAACCCGACATTCCCGACGTTTTTTGATTCTTTTTCCGGTTGCCGCCGGTACTTCCTGGATTTACCGGTGACGACGAACCAACCACTTCCATATTCTACAAATTATATATATATATGCTTATACTAATTGTCTCTATTTCTCTATATCTTTCTTTACCTGTAATATATGTTTATATATATATATATATATATATTTATGTTTGAGTGTGTTTTCTGTAAGACTGCCACGTAGATAGGCTTGTGGAGGTTTTCGTGTACGTACGTGGCAAGTCTTCAGCTATCATCCTTTTCTTATTTCACATGACTCATCCAAAATTTCATTTAATATGGAATATTAAAACTGAAAATCTAAAAAATAAATTGACGATGATGAAATAGTAATATAATTAGATTTGCAGGGACAAAAGGGTCAGTAGAATAAATTTGTGACACAATTTCATGTTGCCGTCACTTTCCCCTTTACTAGTTCCAGTAGGCAGTAACACGCAACAAGAATATAATAGGAGTTTTATTAAAAAAAGAAAAGAAAATTTGTGACGCAATTTCAAGAGATATTATTTTTATTGCACTTCTGAAATAAGATAGATATATAATAGATAATAATATTATGGGTATTAAAATTTGATTTTAAATGAGTCTTAAATGGTATGATATTAAATAATTTTATAATAATAATTAAACATTAAAAATATATCAAATTAATGTAATGATATTGTGTTATTTTGAAATTTAGAGCACACCTAAAAAGAGTGATTGAATAGGTGTATATATTGAGTTAAATTGATTAACAATTACACTTTAAAAAAATTCCTGCTAAATAAACTATTTAGACAGGTTAAAGCCCACATGCTTAAGATTTATATGGCCCTTGATATGTAGATGCAAATATGAAAGTGTATTGTCAAAGTAAAACCTATTATATGCTTAATTGTATATATTAAACTAATTTGAAGAACCTACTTTGTGTTATTCAGACAAGATAGAACATGTCCGTTTATATATGAGAATCTGCAGATGCTTCTTAGATTTTAATAGTGCAGAATTGATGCAGTGAAAGCAGGATAAACATAAAATTATAACATCAAGATTACCAGTTGGTATTGGAGAATCTTTTATTAAATTAATATTCAATTAATAACAGGATTTATTCCCTGTACAAAACAACAACAACCTCTTGCACCACTACAACCCTTGCACCACTACAACCTTCAGATCATGTTTTGCACAAACCTATCCACCATTAGATCAACCACAAACCACAGTAGGCTTGTATACAATTTTTGATCAAGAACGAATATTATTACAATATCTATGAATTTCTAGCAATAAGAAATTAATATAGCAAGACAAGATCAGATTGCTAGAAGTATTTCAATAAGAGCACTGTTATGATTTTTCAATTCATTGATTTGTAGCTTTAGATGAGAATGATATATATATATACGGTCCGGATCTTAAGCTTACCTCTTATCTAGGATACCTTGCATACCTCCCTTTAGCGACGGACCGGACGACGATTCGGTCTGTGGCTATATATAGAACCGTCGTCTTAATTTTTAGCGACGGACAATATATAACGACGAACCGAACCTATAGCGACGGACCGAATCGTCGCCCGGTCCGTCGTTAAAGGGAGGTATGCAAGATATACTAGATAAGTGGTAAACTTAAGATTCGGATCGTGTGTGTGTGTGTGTGTATATATATATATATATATACGGTCCGGATCTTAAGCTCACCCCTTATCTAACTCACCCGAGCTCACCCCCCATTTTAGCGACGGACCCGACGACGGTTCGGTCATACAACCGTCGTCTATACTTTTAGCGACGGACAACATATAATGTCGCTATAAGTATAGACGACAGTTGTATGATCGAACCGTAGCCGTATCCGTCGCTAAAAGGGAGTGAGCTCGGGTGAGTTGAATAAAGGGTGAGCTTAAGATATATTCCCTATATATATATATATATATATTAAAGATGCAACGGTAGAAAACTAACTTCCGCAATTTCAGAATCCCAAAAGAAGATATGAACAGAATCAAAAAGTAAGGGATTTGAATTTGAAACTAAATTGCTAGAATCAAGAGATAAGTACTTAGAAGAATTAACAGTATGAAATCAACTAAAAATCTTTGACTTAAGAAATCAAGGTTGAGTGTGTGACGCCGGATTTTATGAATAAAGATTTAATTTTTTCGAAATATTTTCTTTGAATATTAAGGAGTAAATTTAATATAATGTTATAGTTGTGAGACCCAGATTTTATGAATAAATATTTAATTTTCTCGAAATAATTTTTTTAATATTATGGTGTGGATTTGATATAATGTTATAGTTGTGGATAATATTTATAAATTTTACAAAGTAAGCAAGTGGTTATATAATATTCGATTGGTCGGGGAATATTCGTTTTAACAGGGAATATTGTACGACGACACAATCATTGGTGGATCCCACAACGGAAGTATTGTCGTAGTTAGAAAACGACAAAATTATCTTTCTATAAAAATAACGCCGGAGGTGTTACCGTTAAAACTGTTGAACTGCCCGGTAGTAAAAGTACAGTACTACGCGTGGTTGCATAGTAGCACACGGTATTGATTATTGATACTTACGTGAGAAGTCACTAAGTTATACTCAATTATTGCTACAGTAATTGCTGCATCATATCTCTCATATTATTGAGTCAATTATTGTTACAGTATCATCTGCATAATATGATATATTATTAAATCAATAATTGAGACGGCAAAGTTATTCATATTATTATTTGCAATATTGACAATGTCTAGAAGTTCTGTCAAGGAGAGGTTTGGTCACCTAATTGCGCGTCAATAAGAAGGAATCCTTATCGGAAAGTCCCCTCTTTCCTGGGAACGACCTGGTTATTAAATATTGTGAATTATAATATTAATGATGAATAAGTTCGTGTTGATTAAAGATGAATTTTATAATTCCATTGTGTTGGAATTATTTGTGTTAGTGGAAATCGATATTTATTTCGATAATAATTTATATCTGGAGGTTATATTGACCAATCGGGTATTCGGGACACTTTTCGTGTCAAAGTACTATTCACGAGTGTAAGACCCCGAAATTTTTTAAATAAAAAGGAATTTCCTTTATTTATTATTTTAAAATAGTAAGGGTTGATTTGATTAATGTGGAAAGTTATGGGTAAAATGCGCAAATATTTCGAATAAGCAGGTGGTTATAAAATATTCATTGTTGTCGGAGAATATTCGTTTGGTCGTGGAATATTCTTGATGTCGGGGAATATTCGTACGACGGCGCAGTCTTTTGTGGGCCCCATAACGGAAAGCGATTGGATGAAGAAAACGACAAGTATAAGTTGTTTATAAAAAACGGCGTTGTTGTTACCGTTAATACTGTTGGAATACTCGGTGGTTGAAACACAGTAATACGCGTTGTTGCACAGTAGCACACGGTATTGCACCAATTATTGATTCTTACGTAAGAAGGCACTACTCAATAATTGTTACAGTAATTACTGTTCAGTATTTTATGTTATTGATTCAATAATTGCTGCATTGATATTTTACTGTTGTTTCAATAATTGTCACTACACAGTATTTCTCATTATCGAAGCAATAATTCATATTATCTGAATAATATTATTTGATAACATTATTGGCAATGTCTAGAAAGTTCTGTCTAAGGAGAGGTTTGGTCACCTAATTGCGCGCCAGTAAGGAGAAATTCTTATTGGAAAGTCCCCTCTTTCCTGGGAACAGCCTGGTTGTCAGTATTGTGATTCTGTAATATTATTTGTGAATAATTAAATTATTGATTTATATGATGAGGAAAATATTGATTTTATGTGGATATAGATGGAGAAAATTTTTAATGTGACAATTGTTGAAAATTAATATTTTATCTTTTCCTGATAAAATAATTCATTTAAATATATTATTTTAATAATATATTAACGGTGATATTTTTATAATGAATGTGGGATATATGAGTATATGAGGAGGAAGAGTATTTTTTTTGTGGCATTAAATGTTTAACACAGATTTTGTGTCGGTAGACCTATTTCTTGACTGAAAATTTAATTATAGCTTGTAAAATCGCCCGTTTATGGATTTCGGTCCATTTCTGTTTGGAATTTGGAAAAACTTCCTTCTGCAAAGTTGTAGAGAATTGAAATTCCTATAAAAACTCGCGCGATTTGAATTTTTTGGCAAAAAGGGCTATTTATTGTGAATTATTGAAGTTCCGAAGCTCCGAAATAATTGATTTTTGGAAGTTTTAATTGTTTTTAATAACAAAAACGTTTTTTTTGTTTTTGTCATTATTGTGGAGGAACAAAGATGGCTGAATTCAGTTCTTCAAAGGATGGCGTAGGAAATTTTAAATTATATAATAATATTTTATTAAATTTTCTACTTTGGTGTTCTAAGCAATTTCCTATAAATAGGTGCTTAGGTTAGAATTGAAAATCACACCAGAAACTGAAGTTTTCTCTCTCTATATTATCGAGCGTATTCTTGTGAGTATTTTGAGTATACTTTGAGTATTGCTATACGGAGTAAGTTCAAGTCATAGCCTATATCCGGTGTTTCAACTAGAAGTGCTGTCTTTCGATGTAAAGGATGTTATTTTCTTCTCAAATGATATTATTTCTTCAATATCATTATGCTGAAATATTGGTTGGAATTTTTTATCAAATTTGGAACTTTTTCATGTCGGGGTTACTATTCATTAGTTACTATTCACGAGTTACTATTCATGAGTTACTATTCACGAGTTACTATTCACGAGTACTATTCATGAAACGTGAAGATGTTTTTTGTGAAATTTCTATCTTTTGGTGCCGGAGTTACTATTCACGTATACGACACTATTCACGTATACAACACTATTCACGAATACGGTACTATTCACCGAAAAATAAAATTTCTTCTTTTTGTCCAAAATATCTATTCTGGATACTAGCTTTGATTGTATCCATGTTTTGATCATTCTTGAATTTTACTTCAGTATGATTAATTATGAAGTATTTTTGAACTCAGATTGTTTAAAGTACGGATCCTTAATACTTGTTATTTTGTTTCATTGGATTCGTTTCCTTTAAAATATTTTTCATCATCCTCAGTCCTAAATGATGGTGTTACTGAATATCTTTGGTCTGTAGTGCAAAGATGGTTGATTTTATTATGAATATCTTTGGCCCGTAGTGCAAAGATGTACAGGTGATGAGATGAACATGAACAATTGATGAATATCTTTGGCCCGTAGTGCAAAGATGAACAGGTGTTTAGATGAACATGACCAACTGATGAATATCTTTGGCCTGTAGTGCAAAGATGAATATTTGATTTGATTTGAGATATATATTGATTGATGTTACAGGGATAAAATATTGATGATGGACTTTTAAATTCATAGATGTTAGTAGATTTTATTCTCTACTTAACTCTTCTAATGAATTGTTATTTCCGCTGCAGTTGTTGATCTAAAACTTGTTGTCTATTGTATTCTATCAGATTTTTCCCTGTTGAAGACTAAGGATAATTTGTTGTACATTATCTTAGTCATAATATTCTTTACTGGGCTAGTTGAGCTCACCCTTTTTCTTGTTGTTCCATTTTTCCTTCTCAGGAGGCGATAATGTAGCGAGTACTAGTCGGGGTATGGAATGAAGGTTCTAGAGAGAGTTGTTTAGTAGTCCTCACCATTTTTTTTGTAAAATTATGTATCAATAATTATGATGGGGATTTATTTGCATGTGAATATTGCCTAGATGACAATGTTTGTATTCAAACTCACAGCTTATGGGTTGTAAAAGTTGTAGTTGTTTCTGTACCATGTATTTGACAACTCAGAATGGGTTGGGTGGAATGGACCTATTTTGGGGTTGTCACAGTTGGTATCAGAGCTTAGGGATATGATCTCTGGCGGAGATCGGGGAATAAAACTAGGAGGGGAGAGACGAGTAAATCCTTCGCTAGTGTGTCTTACCTAAGCTTATTTGTTGGTCGGTCATAACATAGGAGTATTATGTGATTTGTTAATTTGTTTAATTAACCCTTGTTTTATGGCAGTATTTGAGAATGTCGACTGAGAATATTAACAGTGGAGTAAATGAGACCGTGGAGATGCCTGTACTTACCAACGAGGAGAACGTGCAACAGGCTGACAATGTTCCTCCTGTGAACAACGCCACTGAGCAGACGATGAACGACGGGATGTTTAGGAGCTTTTTGCAGTTCATGCAAAACCAGACGAGGGAAACTCGTGTTCAAAATACAGGAGGAAATGATAGCAATTCACGGGTGGTCACAGCCAAGCAGTTCAAAGAGTTGGGACCACCAGAATTAAAGGGAAAGCCCGATCCAATCATGGCGGAAACATGGGTCAAGCAAATTACCAAGATATTTGATGTCTTGGGATGCACGGAGGAACAGAAGGTTCCATTCGCCACCTTTATGAACCGTGGTGAGGCAGACTACTGGTGGGAGTCTGTGAAGCGTACACATCCAGCCGCACTCAGCATGTCATGGGAGACGTTTCAGAAACTTTTCAACGAAAAATACTTTCCTGAAAGTATTCGTCATATGAAGGAAGTGGAGTTTATTAGATTAGAGCAGAATAACATGACGGTGTCCCAGTACGAGGCGAAGTTCGCGGAGTTATCCAGGTTTGCACCTCATTTGGTGGAGAATGAGGAACGTATGACGCGGATGTTCCTGAGAGGTTTGAAACCCGGCATACGTCAGTATCTCATTTCTCACAAATTTTCTATCTATTCAGATGTTGTCAACAGGGCTCAGTTGTTAGAGCGAGATAACGAGTACGTTCAACCGAGGGACCATAACCAGGATCATACCGAAGATAGCAGTCATCAGAATAACGATAATCAACGGAGAAAGAAGAATACGGGCAAAGGTGGTAACCACTCTGGTGGTAATCACGACCATGAAAATAGAAGAAGCGAGTCGGGAGGAGATTTTAAAAAGAGGAGATTTAACAACGACCATGTGAAGACGACAGTGCCAGCAGCAACTGGTTCCAAGGGAGGAGAAAGACCACCGGTCGTATGTTACAAATGCGGGAAAGAGGGACATATCAGCCCAAACTGCCCACAACAGTTCAAGGTATGCTATAATTGTGGAAAGGAAGGACATATCGCTCGAGAGTGTAAGGTAGCGAAACCAATTCCAGCGGGGATGGTGATTCAAAAGGCTGTCCCAGAAAAGTCAAAGTCAACAGTTCCTGGAAGAGCGTTTGTCGTGACCGGTCAAAATGCGAGGAACCCGAACGAAGTTAGCACGGGTTAGTTAATTATAATTCTTGCGAAGTTTATACCTTACTAGATACCGGTTCTACCCATTCTTTTATCTCTCTTGTTTGCGCTCAACGTTTGAACTTGACTACGGAGAAATTAGACTTTGACCTATTTATGGAGACTCCGTTAGGAGAAACTTTCATTACATCCGTTGTTTAGAAATCTTGCTTGATTCAAGTTGGCACTATCACATTACCTGTTAACCTTATTTCTATAGAGATATTTGCTTTTGATGTGATTTTAAGGTTAACTACTCATCATGCCAAAATTAATTGCTTTTGTAAGGTTGTTAGTTTTCATATTCCTAAGCAACCTGATATTCGAACTCAAGCAATCAAACCATTGAAGTCAAACATTTTTTTATATCAAGCCGTAAAGTCTTTCGTTTTTTGAAAAATGGATGTCATGTTTTCTTAGCCCATGTCATGGACTTGAACAAAAGTACATCAGATTTGAATGATATTTCTGTTGTTAGTAAATTTTCTGATGTATTTCCTGAAGAATTTCTTGGCTTACTCCTAGAGCGTGATATTTTGTATCAACTTTGAATCCGGTACAAAATCCATTTCTAAAATCTCATATCGAATGGCTCCTATTGAACTTCAGGAGTTAAAAATCCAACTGTAGGAGTTGATACCCGAGCCTTTATCTGGTGATTTCCTTTGTGGAATGCACCGAAGCCAGACTCTTCATAGGGGACACAATATTCATGCGATAGTAAACTGATAGGTGTCATTGTAACGTGTTATCCAAGGTTGGGATATGAGTCACAGTTGAGAACAACCTAAGTCGATAATCGAAATACGTAGCTTTCTAGGCTTAGTTGGTTATTATCGGAGATTCGTTGAAGGATATTCTCGAATCGCTACTCCATTAACGCAGCTGACTCGTAGAGATACAAAATTCGAATGGAGCAAGGAATGTGGGAAGAGCTTCGAAGAACTCAAGAGGAGATTCATTTCGGCACATGTTCTAACCTTACCGTCTTAGAAAAGCGAACGTGATAGCTGACATGTTGAGTAGAAGATTGTATACGAGTACGAGTACGATATTTTCAAAGACTAATTTCGTATAATTTATAAATAATAGAGATGGAGATGAAAATTCTAGGTATCCACGTGATGATATACGAGTATAATCGAGTTTAATCGATAAAGTTAAAGTTATTCAAGCTACACACTGGAGCTGATGAATTTGAAGAAGGAGGTGCAAGAAGTTGTTATTTCAAAAGCGAGAATTGGCGATGTGAGCAAAGCTCAAACCTTCGATTTATTAATCCATTCAAATTCTCGATCGAATAGGAATTGTGGCCTATAGACTCGTTTTACCGCCAAGTATGACGCGTGTTCATAACGTTTTTCACGTATCGATGTTACGTAAATATATAGACGACCCGAACCACGTCATTGAGTTAGAACCGGACGAGGTAGCCGAAGACTTAACGTACGAGGAGGTACCTGTCAAGATGTTGGATGGAAGGAGCATGTCCTACGCACGAAGGTCATACCACAAGTTAAAGTTTTGTGGAGGAATCATGCTATAGAGGAAATGATCTTGGAGTTGGAAACGGAAATGAAAGCGAGGTATCTTTACCTTTTCGAAACACCAGTTACGTACGTCAATTTCGAGGACGAAATTTCATAAGGAGGGGAGGTTGTAAGACCCCGAAAATTTTTAAATAAAAAGGAATTTCCTTTATTTATTATTTTAAAATAGTAAGGGTTGATTTGATTAATGTGGAAAGTTATGGGTAAAATACGCAAATATTTCGAATAAGCAGGTGGTTATAAAATATTCATTGTTGTCGGGGAATATTCATTTGGTCGTGGAATATTCTTGATGTCGGGCAATATTCGTACGACGGCGCAGTCTTTTGTGGGCCCCATAACGGAAAGCGATTGAATGAAGAAAACGACAAGTATAAGTTGTTTATAAAAAACGGCGTTGTTGTTACCGTTAATACTGTTGGAATACTCGGTGGTTGAAACACAGTAATACGCGTTGTTGCACAGTAGCACACGGTATTGCACCAATTATTGATTCTTACGTAAGAAGACACTACTCAATAATTGTTACAGTAATTACTGTTCAGTATTTTATGTTATTGATTCAATAATTGCTGCATTGATATTTTACTGTTGTTTCGATAATTGTCACTACACAGTATTTCTCATTATCGAAGCAATAATTCATATTATCTGAATAATATTATTTGATAACATTATTGGCAATGTCTAGAAAGTTCTGTCTAAGGAGAGGTTTGGTCACCTAATTGCGCGCCAGTAAGGAGAAATTCTTATTGGAAAGCCCCCTCTTTCCTGGGAACAGCCTGGTTGTCAGTATTGTGATTCTGTAATATTATTTGTGAATAATTAAATTATTGATTTATATGATGAGGAAAATATTGATTTTATGTGGATATAGATGGAGAAAATTTTTAATGTGACAATTGTTGAAAATTAATATTTTATCTTTTCCTGATAAAATAATTCATTTAAATATATTATTTTAATAATATATTAACGGTGATATTTTTATAATGAATGTGGGATATATGAGTATATGAGGAGGAAGAGTATTTTTTTTGTGGCATTAAATGTTTAACACAGATTTTGTGTCGGTAGACCTATTTCTTGACTGAAAATTTAATTATAGCTTGTAAAATCGCCCGTTTATGGATTTCGGTCCATTTCTGTTTGGAATTTGGAAAAACTTCCTTCTGCAAAGTTGTAGAGAATTGAAATTCCTATAAAAACTCGCGAGATTTGAATTTTCTGGCAAAAAGGGCTATTTATTGTGAATTATTGAAGTTCCGAAGCTCCGAAATAATTGATTTTTGGAAGTTTTAATTGTTTTTAATAACAAAAACGTTTTTTTTTGTTTTTGTCATTATTGTGGAGCAACAAAGATGGCTGAATTCAGTTCTTCAAAGGATGGCGTAGGAAATTTTAAATTATATAATAATATTTTATTAAATTTTCTACTTTGGTGTTCTAAGCAATTTCCTATAAATAGGTGCTTAGGTTAGAATTGAAAATCACACCAGAAACTGAAGTTTTCTCTCTCTATATTATCGAGCGTATTCTTGTGAGTATTTTGAGTATACTTTGAGTATTGCTATACGGAGTAAGTTCAAGTCATAGCCTATATCCGGTGTTTCAACTAGAAGTGCTGTCTTTCGAGGTAAAGGATGTTATTTTCTTCTCAAATGATATTATTTCTTCAATATCATTATGCTGAAATATTGGTTGGAATTTTTTATCAAATTTGGAACTTTTTCATGTCGGGGTTACTATTCATTAGTTACTATTCACGAGTTACTATTCATGAGTTACTATTCACGAGTTACTATTCACGAGTACTATTCATGAAACGTGAAGATGTTTTTTGTGAAATTTCTATATTTTGGTGCCGGAGTTACTATTCACGTATACGACACTATTCACGTATACAACACTATTCACGAATACGGTACTATTCACCGAAAAATAAAATTTCTTCTTTTTGTCCAAAATATCTATTCTGGATACTAGCTTTGATTGTATCCATGTTTTGATCATTCTTGAATTTTACTTCAGTATGATTAATTATGAAGTATTTTTGAACTCAGATTGTTTAAAGTACGGATCCTTAATACTTGTTATTTTGTTTCATTGGATTCGTTTCCTTTAAAATATTTTTCATCATCCTCAGTCCTAAATGATGGTGTTACTGAATATCTTTGGTCTGTAGTGCAAAGATGGTTGATTTTATTATGAATATCTTTGGCCCGTAGTGCAAAGATGTACAGGTGATGAGATGAACATGAACAATTGATGAATATCTTTGGCCCGTAGTGCAAAGATGAACAGGTGTTTAGATGAACATGACCAACTGATGAATATCTTTGGCCTGTAGTGCAAAGATGAATATTTGATTTGATTTGAGATATATATTGATTGATGTTACAGGGATAAAATATTGATGATGGACTTTTAAATTCATAGATGTTAGTAGATTTTATTCTCTACTTAACTCTTCTAATGAATTGTTATTTCCGCTGCAGTTGTTGATCTAAAACTTGTTGTCTATTGTATTCTATCAGATTTTTCCCTGTTGAAGACTAAGGATAATTTGTTGTACATTATCTTAGTCATAATATTCTTTACTGGGCTAGTTGAGCTCACCCTTTTTCTTGTTGTTCCATTTTTCCTTCTCAGGAGGCGATAATGTAGCGAGTACTAGTCGGGGTATGGAATGAAGGTTCTAGAGAGAGTTGTTTAGTAGTCCTCACCATTTTTTTTGTAAAATTATGTATCAATAATTATGATGGGGATTTATTTGCATGTGAATATTGCCTAGATGACAATGTTTGTATTCAAACTCACAGCTTATGGGTTGTAAAAGTTGTAGTTGTTTCTGTACCATGTATTAAGATTACGGAGATTTAAGATCACAACTTCACTTATTGCTTCATTTAAGTTAACACACTTCTCATCAATTATTTTCTATCGTGAATTGTTAATCAAGAACACTAAAGCAGATAAAACCACCTCTCAATGCATAATACCCATATTAACGTCAATCCACAATTAAGATAGAAATTCGTTAAACACCTTAATCAACTAACCCACTATATCTCAATGTGAATTACAATTAAAGAAGGTTGAAAAATAAGTTCTCTATTCGATTACATGCGGTGTCAAGCATATCTCTACCTTAACACTCATCAAGTTTAAGCTACTAACAAAATTCTGAATACATGCTATCATGATAAGATCTAAATCAATACTTCATCTCTCGAGTTCATATAGATTATCACGGTAATTGATGACCAATAAATTAAACAATTAAGTCCAAATCATAATAGACAATCCTCACAATAGAACATAATAATTGATAGCGAAGCATATTAAAATAAACTACACAATAAGATCCATTGTAATCTCAAACAAAGAATTAGTTCATTGAATTAAAACTAAGAATCCACACTTGAAATAACATTAAAAGATAAAAATAAGAGTAGATTAAAGAATAAATCTGTTGTCAGCAAATCTCCATCTTCCTCAAGCTCCTGCTCTTGATCTTCAATGGTCTTCAAGTTGCTTCAATCTCCAAATCTAATTAGAACTAGTGTTTTGATCTAATTTACTCTAATATAATCTAATGGAATCTTATTTCTCCTCTCTAATCTCACCTAATCCTTGTGATTCTCCTCCTTTTATAAGTCTCTTTATATGTCTTTAAGTCCTCTTGGAAGTCCTCTTGGAAGTCCTTGTGTCAATCGGATCAAAATAATTCTTTCCGAACTCAAATTGGACCAAAATTCGCATTTTTGCGCATTTTTTTGGCATACCCCCGCCCCGAAGGGGGTCTAGGCTTGTTTTGGGCCCGCCCCGGCGGGTTAGGGGCCTGTCTTGTGACTCGTATGCCCACTCCGGCGGCAATTTTGTGAAGGAAAATTTTCTGCTATGACATTCTTTGGGAAAATGACCATAACTTTTGATTCGGGAAGCGTTATGAGGCCTTCCACCTATCAAATCAAAGATATCGACGAGATCTACGACTTTCATTCTTTAAGATTTTAGAAATAACGGATGGACGAAGGTCGAAATTTGGTTGGAAGGGACTGCTATGCAAATGGCCACCCAAAACAGTGACGTTCGACGTCCGTTGGTACAAATGTCATAACTCTTGCATCCGAACTCCGATTGGAATGATTCAAGTTGTTTCGAAAAGCTAAGAAGAAGCTCTACAATGTAATCCAAGTTCCAAACCAAGAACATGAAACAAACATAAAAGCCCAACCGACGTTTGGATTGCTTTTCTTTGCGTTTTCATACCAATTCTTTGCGATTTCAACTCCCAAACATATAATCTACAAAAAAAACACAAAATGCATGAAAAATAACTAAGAAACATGAGATTAAGCAAATAATTCAAGTAACAGATACCGGATAAGTAGGTATAAAACCTACTTATTAACTATTCACGAGTTACTATTCACCCGTAAGATATATTTCTTTTCGGTCCAAATAATTTTTGGGTACAATATTATTCCATGAGGAGATGTGCTAATTTTTCAGACCATTGGTTGAAGATATAATAGTAAATCAATATGGACCGCTAGTGGTAAGTTTTAATAGTAAATCAATATGGATCGTTGGTTTAAAGTTTTAATAGTAAATCAGTATAGACCGTTGCTTTAAGTTTTAATAATAAACCAATATGGACCGTCCTTTTAAAAGTAAATCAATCAGGACCGTTCATGAATTAGTTACTATTCAGTCCATTCTCCTATAAATAGAAGCTCATTCCTTCATTATTTCTTACGAATTCACTGAAACTCTAGAGAGAGAAACTATAGAGAGAAAGAAGAAAAGTATTCTGCTACTTCACTACTCCAATATCCAGTTTCTTCTAAGGTAGGGGATATTATTTGTTGTACTCATAAGGGGTATTATTTCTTTCGTATTCATGAAGAGAACTTTTGTTATTCCATTCTTATTATTCTGTTGGAATAACTTGTTTATGCGAAGTACCGCATACATGGTGAAATTCTTCTAATATTTCGTTCTTTATTATTCTATCGGAATATCCTGTCTGTGCGTTTACGCCGGACCTGGTTCCATTATTTATTATTCCGTCGAAATATCCTGTCTGTGCGTTTACGCCAGACCTGGTTCCATTATTTATAATTCTGTTGGGAATAACCTATCTGTGCAGTCTATCGCACGCATAGTGAATCCTTCTGTTATTCCATTCTTTATTATTCTGTTGGAATAACATGTCTATGTGGATTACCACATGCATGGTGAATGATCCTTTGTATTCATTCCTTATTAAATTGTGAAAATGATATGTATACGTGGATTACCGCATGGCGGGTGAAAATCCATTTGCAGTTTCATATATTCTATTATACTCAGTTGGTTAAAGCTTTGGCTTCTATACTCCATGAAATTAGTGGAATATCCTTTATATTTGTGCTTCATCCAATATCTTTTCATCGAAATATTCTTCTGAGCATTCTTGAATTTTACTCTACATAAATCTTTAAAATTTATTCTTGAACTTGTTTTATTAAATTATTATGTCATTGTCATCATCCTCATGCTTATATTGTGATGAAAGTCATCTTTGGCTTACGTGCATAGATGGACTTGGTATGATTATGACCAGGGATTATTCGGTATAATCATGACCGTAATGTGACGAATGATGTGGTAAAAGTCCTCATTGGCCCGTAGTTCATTGGTGGGCAGTTGTTGGTATGATTATGGCCAGAGATTATTCGGTATAGTCATGACCATTGATGATTACATGAATATCCTTGGCTGTAGAGCAGGAATGATTCGATTTTATTTATTAAGTTGAGTCTCAGCGATAAAGTTAATGAACAACTTTTTAAATCATAAAAGATAGTAGATTTTATACTTTACTTGACTCTTCTAATGGATTGCTTATTCCGCTGCAGTTTTTGATTTAAAACGTGTTGTCTATTACATTCTATCAGTTGCTATACTATTGAAGGCTAATGATAATTTATTTTGCATTATCTTAGTCATAATATTTCTTACTGGGCTAGTTGAGCTCACCCCTTCTTTCACTGTTCTCTTCAGGAAATGAGAACGTAGCTGGAACTAGTCAGGGAATAGAGTGATGGTCCTAGATGGTGCATTAGTAGTCCTCACTATTCTGTGAAATAGTGTGATAATAAATATAATGAGGATCCCATTGAGTTTGTATATTGTCTAGATGACAATATTTGTATTAAAACTCACAGCATATGTTTAGTCGTATTTTACACGACTGTTGTATAATTAAGTTGTATTTATATTCAGTACCTTGTATCTGGCGACTCAGAATAGGTGATGTATACCTGTTTTGGGGGCGTCACAGTTGGTATCAAAGCTTAGGGATATGATCCCTGGCTGAGATGTGCGACAAGAACTAGGAGGGAAGAGACGGAGAATTCCTTCGTTAGTATGACCTACTTAAGTTTATTTGGTATTTAATTGTTCGGTCATAGTATAGGGATAATATGTGATATGTTAATTAACCCTTGTTTTGTGACAGTGTTTGAAAATGGCATATGAAAATGCTGAGATAAGAAATGAAGCACATGAGACCGTTGAGTCAGCTCAACCAAAAGGAAACGACCAACAACACGCTAATAATCATACCGGTGGCAACGGCCATCGGAACAATGATAACCATCATGGGGGAAATTATCATGCCAAGAATGGTAACCACTTCAGTGGTAATCATGGCCAAGAAAATAGAAGTTGAAATTTCAAAAAGTGAAGGTCACCTAGCCCGATTTTGTCGTGCACCAAAGTCAAGTTCAGCTGGGACAGTGGTACCAAAGGCGGATACGGACAAAACAAAGTCGGTGGTTTCAGGAAGAGCGTTTTTTGTGACTTCTCAAAAAGCGAGTAACCCGAACGAAGTTAGCACAGGTTAGTTAATTATAAATTCTTGCGAAGTGTATATCTTATTAGATACCGGTTCTATCCATTCTTTTAGCTCTCTTGCTTGCGCTCAACGTTTAAATTTGCCTTCGGAGAAATTAGACTTTGACTTATTAGTTGAAACTTTGATAGTAGAAACCTTCGTTACCTCCACTGTTTATAAATCCTGTTGATTCAAATAGACACTTTCACGTTACCTGTCAATCTTATCTCTTTGAAAATACTTGCCTTTGATGCGATTTTAGGAATCGATTGGTTAACTACTCATCATGCTTTTCGTAAGGTTGTTAGCTTTCATATTCCTAACCAACCTGTTATGCGAATCTAAGCAACCAAACCACTAAAGTCAATCATTGTCATATTAAGCCATAAGTAAAGAGCCCTGAGCCTTTCGCTGGTGACTTCCTTGTGTAGAATGCATCGAAGCCGAACTTTTTGTAGGGGTTTTTTTGAATAACGGTGGCAAGTTGATAGGTATCAATGCGATGTGCTATCCAAGTCTTAGATGAGAGTCACAATTTTGAATGATATTTCTATTGTTAATAAATTTGCTGACGTATTCATCAAGACTTCTTAGCCTACCCCTAGAGCGTGAAATCAAATTTTGTATTGACCCCAGTACAAAACCCATTTCTTAAACCCTCAAATAATTTCTTCACCTAAAACTAACGTAACATGTGCCAAAGACGTTGGCTTGAGCTGTTGAAGATTACGATCGTACCATTCAATATCATTATAGAAAAATGAACGTGGTAGCTGACGCGTTGAGTAGAAGATCGTATGCGTTTACGAGTGCGATGTTGTTAACATAAAAACCCATTTCGTATAACTTATAAATGATGAAGATAGAGTTAAAGACTCTAAGAACCCATGTGAAGATAACGAATATACAATTAGAATAGACTTTAATCGATAAAGTTAAAGCTGCTCAAGCTACATACTCAAAGCTGATGAATGTGAAAAAGAAGATTCAAGAGGGCGTTATTCTAGAAATAAGAATCGATGAAGAGAGGAAATCTCAACCCTCGATTTTATTGGCCCATTTGAAATCCTTGATCGAGTAGGAACTGCGGCATATAGACTCGTTTTACTGCCAAGTATGTTGCGTGTTCAGAATGTTTTTTTACGTATCGACGTTACGTAAATATGGGGACGACCCGAACCACATTATTAATTTAGAACCGGACGAGATAGCGGATGATTTAACGTAGGAGGAGATACGTGTTAAAATTTTGGATAATAAGGATTAAATTTGACACTCAAAGGTTATACCTCAAGAGTTAGAATCTGAAATGAAGTCAAGGTATCCTCATCTCTTCAGCATACTAGGTACGTACGTAAATTTCGAGGGCAAAATTTCATAAGGAGGGGATATTGTGAGACCCCAAATTTTATGAATAAATATTTAATTTTCTCAAAATAATTTTTTTAATATTATGGTGTGGATTTGATATAATGTTATAGTTGTGGATACTATTTATAAATTTTACAAAGTAAGCAAGTGGTTATATAATATTCGATTGGTCGGAAAATATTCGTTTTAACAGGGAATATTGTACGACGACACAATCATTGGTGGACCCCACAATGGAAGTATTGTCGTAGTTAGAAAACGACAAAATTATCTTTCTATAAAAATAACGCCGGAGGTGTTACCGTTAAAACTATTGAACTACCCGGTAGTAAAAGTACAGTAATACGCGTGGTTGCATAGTAGCACACGATATTGATTATTGATGCTTACGTGAGAAGTCACTCAGTTATACTCAATTATTGCTACAGTAATTGCTGCATCATATCTCTCATATTATTGAGTCAATTATTATTACAGTATCATCTGTATAATATGATATATTATTAAATTAATAATTGAGACGGCAAAATTATTCATATTATTATTTGCAATATTGACAATGTCTAGAAGTTCTGTCAAGGAGAGGTTTGGTCACCTAATTTTGCTCTAATAAGGAGAAATCCTTATCGGAAAGCCCCCTCTTTCCTGGGAACGACCTAGTTGTTAAATATTGTGAATTATAATATTAATGATGAATAAGTTCGTGTTGATTAAAGATGAATTTTATAGTTCCATTGTGTTGGAATTATTTGTGTTAGTGAAAATTGACATTTATTTCTATAATAATTTATGTCTGGAGGTTATACTGACCAATCGGGTATTCAGGGCACTTTTCGTGTCGAAGTACTATTCACGAGTTACTATTCATGAGTTACTATTCATGAGTTACTATTCATGAGTTACTATTCACGAGTTACTATTCACGGGGTACTATTCACCCGTAAGATATATTTCTTTTCGGTCCAAATCATTTTTGGGTACAATATTATTCCATGAGGAGATGTGCTAATTTTTCAGACTATTGGTTGAAGATATAATAGTAAATCAATATGGACCGCTGGTGGAAAGTTTTAATAGTAAATCAGTATGGACTGTTGCTTTAAGTTTTAATAGTAAACAAATATGGACCGTCCGTTTAAAAGTAAATCAATCTGGACCATTCATGAATTAGTTACTATTCAATCCATTCTCCTATAGATAAAAGCTCATTCCTTCATTATTTCTTACAAATTCAGTGAAACTCTAGAGAGAGAAACTATAAAGAGAAAGAAGAAAAGTATTCTGCTACTTCACTATTCCAATATC
Source organism: Panax japonicus (assembly GCA_020205505.1). Lineage (NCBI taxonomy): Eukaryota > Viridiplantae > Streptophyta > Magnoliopsida > Apiales > Araliaceae > Panax > Panax japonicus. The sequence continues at coordinate 66,780,611 of CM035094.1, forward strand.
CAGTTTCTTCTAAGGTAGAGGATATTATTTGTTGTACTCATAAGGGGTATTATTTCTTTCGTATTCATGAAGAGAACTTTTGTTATTCCATTCTTATTATTCTGTTGGAATAACCTATTTTTGCGAAGTACCACATACATGGTGAAATACTTCTAATATTCTGTTCTTTATTATTCTGTCAGAATATCATGTCTGTGCGTTTACGCCGTACATGGTTCCATTATTTATCATTATGTCGGAATATCCTGTCTGTGCGTTTACGCCGGATCTGGTTCCATTATTTATTATTCCGTCGGAATATCATGTCTGTGCGTTTACGACGAACCTGGTTCCATTATTTATTATTCTGTTGGGAATAACTTGTCTGTGCAGTCTATCACACGCATGGTGAATCCTTCTGTTATTCCATTCTTTATTATTCTGTTGGAATAACCTGTTTATGTTGATTACCACATGCATGGTGAATGATCCTTTGTATTCATTACTTATTAAATTGTGGAAATGATCTGTATACGTGGATTATCGCATGGCGGGTGAAAATCCATTTGCAGTTTCATATATTATATTATACTCAGTTGGTTAAAGCTTTGGCTTCTATACTCCATGAAATTAGTGGAATATCCTTTATATTTGTGCTTCATCCAGTATCTTTTCATGGAAATATTCTTCTGAGCATTCTTGAATTTTACTCTACAAAGCAGTATCATGTTGACAAATTGGACGTTATTGGTTCCTGGATAAATTAATTTATAAATCTTTAAAATTTATTCTTGAACTTGTTTTATTGAATTATTATGTCATTGTCATCATCCTCATGCTTATATTGTGATGAAAGTCATCTTTGGCTTACGGGCATAGATGTACTTGGTATGATTATGACCAGGGATTATTCGGTATAATCATGACCGTAATGTGACGAATGATGTGGTAAAAGTCCTCATTGACCTGTAGTTCATTAATGGACAGTTGTTTGTATGATTATGACCGGGAATTATTCGGTATAGTCATGACCATTGATGATTACATGAATATCATTGGCCGTGGAGCAGGAATGATTCGATTTTATTTATTAAGCTGAGTCTCAGCGATAAAGTTGATGAAAAACTTTTTAAATCATAAAAGATAGTAGATTTTACACTTTACTTGACTCTTCTAATGGATTGCTTATTCCGCTGCAGTTTTTGATCTAAAACGTGTTGTCTATTACATTCTATCAGTTGTTATACTATTGAAGGCTAATGATAATTTATTCTGCATTATCTTAGTCATAATATATCTTACTGGGCTAGTTGAGCTCACCCTTTCTTTCACTGTTCTCTTCAGGAAATGAGAACGTAGCTGGGACTAGTCAGGGAACAGAGTGATGGTCCTAGATGGTGCATTAGTAGTCCTCACTATTCTGTGAAATAGTGTGATAATAAATGTAATGAGGACCCCATTGAGTTTGTATATTGTCTAGATGATAATATTTGTATTAAAACTCATAGCATATGTTTAGTCGTATTTTACACGACTGTTGTATAATTAAGTTGTATTTGTATTCAGTACCTTGTATCTGGCAACCCAAGATGGGTGATGTATTCCTGTTTTGGGGGCGTCACAATAGTTGTGGGTAATATCTATAAATTTTGCAAAATAAGCAAGTGGTTATAAAATATTCATATTGTCGGGGAATATTCGTTTGGTCGTGGAATATTCTTTTTGTCGGGAAATATTCGTACGACGGCGCAGCCATTTATGGGCCCCATAACGGAAAATGGTCGGATGAAGAAAATGACAAGTTTGAGTTTTTATAAATAACGGCGTAATTGTTATTGTTAACACTGTTGGAATACTCGGTGATTAAAACAGTCGTACGTGGTGTTGCACAGTAGCACACGGTATTGCACCAATTATTGATTCTTACGTAAGAAGGCACTACTCAATAATGGTTACAGTAATAATTGTTCAATATTTTATTTTATTGATTCAATAAGTGTTGCGTTGATATTTTATATTATTGTTGTTTCAATAATTGTCAATGCACAGTATTTTTCATTATCAGATCAATAATTCAAATTATTTGAATAATATTATTAGATATCATTATTGGCAATGTCTAGAAAGTTCTTTCAATGAGAGGTTTGGTCACCTAATTGCGCGCCACTAAGGAGAAATCCTTATTGAAAAGCCCCCTCTTTCTTGAAAACAGCCTGGTTGTCAATATTGTGATTCTGTAATATTATTTGTGAATAATTAATTATTAATTTATATGATAAGGAAAATATTCATTTTATGTGGATATAGATGGAGAAAATTTTTAATGTGACAATTGTTGAAAATTGATATTTTATCTTTTCTGATAAAATAATTCATTTAAATATATTATTATATTATAATAATATAATAAGGGAATTGTTAAATCCACAATAGAAATTATTATTTTCACCACAAAAGTGTTGCTATAGATCCTATAGCGACGGTGAAAATCGTCGCTATACATCTATAGCGACATTTTTGTTGTGGAAATAATAAAAAGTGTTGTGGATTTAACAATTACCTATAATAATGGTGATATTTTTACAATGAATGTGGGATATATGAATAAATGAGGAGGAATAGTATTTTTGTTACTAAAAATATTTAAAACATGTTTTTCATGTTTGTGGACCCCATTCCATGACTAAAATTTGATTATAGCCTGTAAAATCGTCAATATGTGGATTTCGGTCAATTTTTGTTTGAAATTTGAAAAAATTTAAACTTACAAAATTGTAGAGAATTGAATCTCCTATGGAATGGACATAAGATTCGAATTTTTCTGATAAAAGGGCTATTTATTATGAATTATTGAAGTTCCGGAATAATTGATTTTTGGAGTTTAAAATATTTTTTTAGAAAAACATTTTTCCCATTTGGTGGGCCCCACTTGCACATGTTAATTGCTGAAATCAGATGTCTTTGGTGTGCGTAGGAAATTTATTAAAAAATATTAATATTTTATTAAATTTTCTGCTTTTGTGTTCTAAGCATTTTCCTATAAATAAGGTGCTTAGGTTAGAATTGAAAATCACACCAGAAACTGAAATCTTCTCTCTCTATATTATCGAGCGTATTTTTGTGAGTATTTGATACTTTGAGTTTTTCTATACGGTGCAAGTTCCTTTCAGCGTTATATCCAATATTTAGCCAGAAGTAGTATTCTTTTGAGGTAAGGGATGTTATTTTTGTTCAATATTCGCTTGAAATAATATTTTCTTCCATACTCTGTAGTATGTAAGTAATATTATTTCGTTTCAGATTTCGAATTCTATACACGTTTTGTTAAAGTTTTGGCTTCTATACTCCATGAAATTAGTAGAATATCCTTGATATTTGCGCTTCATCCAGTATCTTTTCATGAAAATATTATTCTAAGTATTCTTGATAAGTTGTAACTTTTTCATGTCGAAGTTACTATTCACGAGGTTACTATTCCCAAAGTTACTATTCACAGGTACTATTCACTCGATTACTATTCACCCGGAGTATTATTCATGACAAAAATTAATTTTTATTCGGTCCAAATCATTTTTGATATAATATTATTCTTGAATTTAATCCACAAAGCAGTATCATGTTGACAATTTGGAAATTATTGATTTCTGGATAAATTAAATTATACATTTTTAAAAATTTATCCTTGAACTTGTTTTATTGATTTCTTATCATCCTCATGTTTATATTATGTTGAAAGTCATCTGTGGCCTGTAGTGCATAGATGGACTTGATATGATTATGACCAAGGATTATTCGGTATAATCAAGACCGTAATATTACAAATAATGTGGTAAAAGTCCTCATTGGCCCGTTGTACATTTATGGACAGTTGTTGGCATGATCATGACCATTGATGAATACATAAATATCCTTTGGCCTGTAGTGCATGGATAATTTATGGTCGTGATACTAAAGAATATCCTTGGTCGTAGTGCATGGGTGATTCGATGATGTGGATTATTTATTAAGCTGAGTCTCAACGACAAAAGTGATGAAAAACCTTTTTAAATCATAGAAGACAGTAGATTTTATTCTCTACTTGACTCTTCTAATGGATTGCTTGTTCCGTTGTAGTTAAACTTGATGTTTGTTATATTTTATCAGTTTAACACTGTTGAAGGCTAACGATAAATTATTTTGCATTATCTTAGTCATAATATTTCTTACTAGGCTAGTTGAGCTCACCCTTTTGCTTTCATTGTTCTCTTCAGGAAATGAGAACGTAGCCAGGACTAGTCGGGGAACGGAGGGATGGTCCAGATGATAGCATTAATAGTCCTCACTATTGTATGAAATAGTGTGATAATAAATGTATTGAGGACTCCATTTGAGTTGAATACTGTCTAGAAGACATTATTCGTATTATAACTCTCTGTTTATTTTTTGTCGTATTTTACACGACAGTTGTATTATTAAGTTGTATTTGAATTTTGTACCATGTATTTGGCGACTCAAGATGGGTGATGTATACCTATTTTGGGGGAGTCACATTGAGTATTTTTCACAAATGATTTTGTTTCCAAAATAAGGTTCCAATATTTTTTAATTAGAATTATCAACTCTTTGAAATAAGGAATAAAACCGAATTTTGGCTTCAAAAAATGATCTCTTTAAAGGATTTGAATCTTTTAAGCATATGAAACCTTCTTAAAATAATTAATTTCCAGCACAATGAAATTGCCTTTAAATTAACTAATCAAGCTAGAAATCCTTACATTTGATTTCCTAGGTGAAGTCTAGGGACCTAATCATGTGGTGGCTCTAAACAGTATTTTTTTGCAATGGTCCACTTGAGATCTTGCATAATCAGTCCATAACCTGTTAATTAAAAAACAACTCCATACAAAATATATGTTTTCATTATTAAAATAAAACTCATTAATCAACATATTTGAGATACTTTTTGAAATAAAAATTTATGATCCTAACATTACTATTATATATAATAGATATTGTTAGTTCCTAGAGGCACAATAATTATCTAGAAGGGGGGTTAAATATATATTTTAAATTCTTTTTAAAATACTTTGTTAGTTTTGTTAATGATTCAAACACAGTGGAATTAAAATTTGTTTGTTCTCCCTTTTAGATATAGTGAGTTAATGAGAGTGATGTAGTTATAACAGTTATAGTAAGAGTGTAAGAGACACGACAATTTTAAGTGGTTCAGAGCACTTAAAGCTCCTAGTCCACTCTTCTACTCCTCGAGTAGGAAATCCACTAAGGATATCTTTACAATTTCTGAATCTCACATATTCCTTCAAGACCAGCAGTCTTGGAACTTCTCAGTTCACTTTTGAACTCTTCAAGTCCAGCAGACTTGGTTCTTCACAGTTCACTTAGAACTCTTCAAGTCCTTCTGACTTGGAACTTCTTACTTCACTTGATAGTAGTTGATGAGTTATTTAATGGTGCTACTCAGTTGTTGTTAAGCTCTTGTTCGTAAGAACTGAGTAGCTGAGCAAGCTTTTTTTTTTTCAGATCGTAGAGTTGAGCATTGAGTGTTCTTCAGCGTTTTGTTCAATGCTTGCTTGTATCTATCATCTGCTGATGTTTTTCATATATTAGATCTTTGAAATGTATCCGTTAAAGACATTCGTTCAAGCATTAGATGAGTTTGATATTTCTGAGCTTTGATGGAGACTTTTTTGCACATCTTCTGATATATAGTCTGGCCCACTGACACAGCAGACTGCTATCTCACCTAACACCAAAAAAGATGTTTTCTGTTGACCCATAGTACTTTCCTTAGCTTTTTCAATATGTTTCCTTGTTGTATACTAAGGATGATTGTTGTGACATTGGGATTGCCGAGGGCTTTCAACGTTTATAATCTATTCCACATTTGTTGGGGTTTATTCTTAAACAAATGGGCAAGGCTCGATGCTTCTGACACAGGCAGATGATGCTTTACGTTTCTGATCGTGGTGTCTTGCCACCTTGGTGCTTGATCTGATACTGGAAAATGAGAACACTACGATTTCTCTTAAGGACTGGCACACTACGATCTTCACTTGCTTGTCTTGTAGACTCTACATTTCCGAAAGCACACTACGATCTCTGAGTTGGCTCAGCAAACGTTTGGACCACTATACGATTTCAGGAGAGCTCCTTCAAGGTAGACACACTACGATTCTCGATGCTCTACGATTCTGCCTTGACTTCTGTAATCTTTTGATCAGCTCGATAGACTACGATTTTGTTGAAGCCTATCTATTACATCTCAAGACATAGATCAACCTAACAACAACTTTGATCTCTTCATCTATACATTCATTTAAATAATGATAAATATTAAAAGCTTAGATCAACCTAACAAATTTGATCTGCTACTAAGTCCTTGTACATATATTCCTTGAAGGACTTTATATATAATCATGAATATTTACTTTCAACATCAAATTTAAATATGCAATCTCCCAACATATATTGATGGTGGCATGACGCCCTCACCCTTCTCTCTTCATAGAATATTATTTTGATGGAGTCTTGCTATATATTGCGAGTGTTTTTTGATGAATTATGTCAATACATGAGCTTTGAAGAAAATTGGTCCACTATATCAAATATATCGTTAAAATATTACTAACTATAATTATCTACATAACTCGTAACTAAAAAGTTATATATAAAGTCGCAGGATATATCATTATTCATTTTGATTTTAAATTTCACAATATAAGATTGTTATTGACTTTTGAAAAAGTAATTTGAAATATTTTAAAACTCAAAACTTAAATGGTTTTATACCTAGTATACAAATTATTATTGTATTAATTAAAATTAATTGAATTTATATTAATTTTGAATTTCAAAGTACATCAAATTGAATCAATTGATTTGAAAAGAGTTTTAATAATAATTTTATATTTTGGATAATGCCAAGTACAACCATATCTCATAATACAATGCTTGTTTTTTCGTTTATTTGCTTTTTGACAAAAAGCTAAAGGTTTATTTATTATTGCATAGAACCTTAATTCAAAAGTTGAGAATTAATGGTTTAAGTCTGAACTTGTACTATCTGAAAAAACACTTGAATGAAAGGTGGTGTTTGTTTATGTCTGAATGCCTCTTAATTTATATGTCTCTACTTTGGTCAGAGACAAATCTTGTTTGATAAATATTTTTTTGCCTCTTAATGACTCTTAATCGTTAAGACAGAAACTCAAATTTTAACTATTAAGAGCTGTCTCTTAATAGTTTATTTAAAATTTATGGACAAAAAATAGGCTCAATAAATATTGTACTCCTTCAATTTCAAATTTTAAGATCATTCAAATAAAAATTTTAAATATCTCAGAGGGTTTAAATGGTAAAATAGTGTCATTCAGATGTTTTACACTTTTTAGTTATCAACAGTTTTTTAGATTCAAATGCTATTTCATTCAGATGATCTAATTTATTAATATGTATTAACCATTTAGATCTTAATTACTCACTTTTATCAAACATCACCTTACCCACCGCCACTACTAGAAAAACAAGAATACGTGACTGAACTTTGAGACAGTTTTTAAAAATAATCACAAAAGATAGTAATTTGTGATGAACTTTTTAAGCAATCACAAATTAATAGTATATATGATGGCTCTTAGTGATGACCAATATTGCCATCAATGCATTATAATTGTGATGGTCATGTCAATCACACCAATTTTTTCACGCAAAATAAAATTTTTTTATGACGCATTAAATTATCACTTATAGATATACCCTTTTCGTGATTGCATTTAAGCTGTCACTATATATTTTAATGTAAAAAATAATCAAAATAATATTTTATGATGGTCGTAACAATCATTAAAAAGATAGATTTTTGTGACGACTTTTATTTGTAATTACAAAAAGAAGGTATTTTGTGATGGAATTTTCAAGCTATCACAACACAATAAAATATATGATGGCTCTCAGTGATGACTAATTTTACAATCATTATAAAGTATTTGTGACTGCCATTGCAATCACCAAATCTTATGTGGAAGTAATTTTGTTTAGTAAGTCAACTCACATATGTTTCCTTTTATATTTTGTTTTAAAATTATAATCATGATCTGGACTTTGGTATAGTGGTAATACTCGTTATTTAGTCGCGCATTCTTTTCACAAGATGTAAATTCTTCATAAAAAATCACGGTCTAAAGCATATAATTCCTTAATTTGTTCAAACCCAAACAAATTCGTATCAAGAGTAGATAACAACACATACCTCCGCAAAAGAGTGTCTGGAATGACGTTTTCCTTGCATTGCTTGTATCAAATGGTATAAAAAATATCTCGATAAACTCCATCCATCGAGCATGTCTCTTATTCAATTTATGTTGACCTTTAAGATACTTTTATGATCGATGTATAGTTGTTTGTAGGCCTGTCTGTACAAGAGAATACTTACACTATAGTAAACCAGGCTTGTAAGTTGTATAGTTGGTTGTATAGTATGAACATTGATGTTAGGTAAATGCAATTCTGTTCAAACAACTAAACAAAGTTCCTAAAGCCCTTTGTAAAACTTATTGGAAAACTCGTTGTTGAACTTAATTAATCACTCTTTGTTGTTCAAAATGAATAGTTTCGTTTTTTCCGTAATTTTATAGTTGTTCCATAGTCTTAGAAGTTGAGTTAATAAAATTTCACTTTTCTCACTCAATCTCAAAGTATCCATTCGCTTGAAACAAACCATTTTTCTGTTTTTGATTATCTAATACTTAATGGAAGTAGATTCTCTTTTCATTCATTTAAAAACTTTCATGATCCCTTCACAAACCAAACATGAATCTTTCGATTCATTTGACTCTCGCGCTCAATTATTTATGATAAATTTTTATATCTTTTTTGAATGTCTTCATATTTCAAAATAAAATAAAATTTAATATTTATTATTATTTAATTTTAAGTTAAACATTTCAATATAATATCACAGTTAAGATATTATTCATACATGTGACTTAAAGACTCATCTATATAATAAAACAGAACTCATTTTGAATCTTTCATTTGACAAAGCACAAGTACGGTTCAGATTCATTATAACTTAATTCTTCTAACTTAATCTAAAGGCTCATATTTCTTCCAGCACAAATCAAATTCACCCCATACACCCTACTATCTCTCATGTTCACACACAAAATCTCTCTCTCTCTCCTCTTTTCTTCACACGCATACAAATAATAATAATAATGATAATGATAATAATAATTATTATTATTATAATAATACTACTACTACTACTACTACTAACTATTATTATAATAAGAAGAAGAACAATAATAATAATTATAATTATAATTATAATAATAATAAAAATAAAATAATAATAATTATTATTATAATAATAATATTATAATAGTAATAATAATAATTATTATAAGAATTATAATAATAATAATTATACTAATAATAACAACAACAACAACAACAACAATAATAATAATAATAATAATAATAATAATAATAATAACAACAACAACAACAACAACAGCAATAATAACAATAATAATAACAATAATAATAATTATTGTGGTGATGTGGTGAATTATGATAATTGTTATTGATAATTGTAAGTTTTGTAGACAAGTTTAGATTTTTTTAGATATCTATTTTTAAAGAAAAATTAATTATTTTGATAGTGTGATAAATTATAATAATTGTTATGTCTGATTGTAATTTATTTTAAGTTACAAAGAGTCTTTACGTTATATAATATTTTTCGAATTTAATCCCATGAGGACATATTGAGTTAAAATCCACATCAATTTTAGTGTGACTTGAAAACTCATTATATATTATCTCAATTGATTTTAAGCGTCAATTAGTGCTGATAGGTTTGAAGAGTAAGTCCAATTCCAATATTGGTAGGATAATTAGTGGTATTAGTGGTGACTATGTACATAGTTTTTGAGGGTGAAGGTTCAAAAATACCCCTGATTTTTATCGCGATATTTATTGAGCACCTTATACTTTTTTTTATCCAAAAGTACCCTTAACGTTATTTTTGTTAGGTCGTCCGTACCACTACCGTTAACAAATCTACCAACTTGACTAACGGGTGTTAATGTGGCTGACACGTGGCAATAATTGCTGACGTGTATAAAAATTCATTAACACAAATAATTAAAAAAATCCAATTTTTATTAATTATTTATTTTATTTTTCTTTAAAACAAAATAAATAATTAATAAACAAAATATATATTTATTCACTCTAATCACATTTTCAAAAAATAATTTCCAAAAAATAAAATTCAAACAGCTAGAAAGAAAGTCTAGAAGCATAACAAAACACTAAAAAAACAAAACAAAACATTAAATTCACTCTAATCACATTTTCTTTCCATATTTTTTTCGGACTTAATTTCTGCAACATACATTCTTCAGAGCAAATAAATCAATGCCAATACCATAAAAAGTCGATTAAAAAACACAAAAGAACTAAATTTAATTTCATTACAATTTCTCGACATCGTTTTCTAATCAACCAAACATGGCCCTAAAGTACACTCAACCTCTAAAACACCTCAAATCATCAAACAAAAAATACCCAGAAACTTAAAATAAAAAAGAAACAAAACCCAGAAGCCGATCTTGATGACAGATTGACCGGGTCAGAATTTTTCGTCAATTTATCGACTCGAGTGTCAAGTGTTCAACAAATGATTTCAAGTAATTGGGCTAAAGATTATTTAAGGGAGTACAATTTAAGTGTTATTGGAGTGGCCCAATTCAGCAAGTCAATTTAATACAAGCCCAATTTTAATCTTCTTAACAAAGTCAACATATTTTATGTGCAAAGGAGACTTCAATTCAATTTTCAAGTGGGCTTTTCAATATTAATTTCCATGAAGCAATGCATGGAGATGGAGTCAGCATGTCAGCATCTTGTTTTGGGATGGGGCAACGTTTTTTTCAAGCGGCAGGACCATATTAATTTTAGTAGTGCATGGATTTTGTCCTATAAAAGAATATCAGTTGCAATTTAATTACGCGGCATGGACCGACTGTTTTTACGCGACAATGGTGCTTACGTGGCGAAGAATTTTATTTTTATTTGGGTTCTTAATTTTAAATTCTATTGTAATTAGGATTTGTTTTATTTAGAATGTCTTTTCCGAATTGACTTCTATTAAGGTTATAGTTAATTCCTATTAGGATTTGGATTGTTTTGAGTAGTATAAATAGAGGTCCAAGTTGATGTAATTAAATAGACATTATACATTATTATTATTCAATATATTTGTGAGTTTATTCTCTACTTTTGGTTCTTTGAAGAATTCCTAAGAAATTAGTAGTTTCTTAGTTTTTTCTTTGAGATTCAATTTTGACTTATCATACAACAATTCATAGTTGTGTGTGGCGTCTTCTACCGCATCAATCGTCGATTGTACCGAGATTATCGCTTCAATATAAGCGAGTGGTCAAGGTGTCGTTGGTGTCCATTCAACGCAAATTTCCAAACGCGAGCAATTGTACCAAGATTACCGCTAAAGTATAGACGATGGGTTAAGGTGTTGCAAGCAATTCATCCAACAACTGTGCTAGAAACGGTCCGGGCGACGACCACCTCACGCAAGCGTGTCGTGGAGTCCATCATTTGGTATCAAAGCCAAGCCTTCTTCTAGCGAGTTACCTATCTTTAATTTTCTGCCGAATTATATATTGCAAAAAAAATAGGAAAAGAAAAAGAAAAAATTCATATTTTATTGTGCTAACCCAATTTGTAGCACACCATTAAATCATCAAATTCCAACCAAGAGATCATACCGTTCCATCATCATCAATTCTGAAACGGAGCTACAATTTACAAACTTGACGCATACAAAAGGAGAGTACAAGGCAATCAATAGGTGATTTTGTGGTATTTTGATAGTCACACCATCTATAATTTTGTTTAGTGATAAGTAATTTTGAATTGATTAGTAAAACCAAGAATTTTGCTAGGGAATTCAATAAGAACCTATTAGAGAGAATATTGAGGTAAAATGCTTAGTGGTGAGATTAATTGAGGGTAAAAGTCAATTTATTGAGAGTATACACGAGTGAACCATTAATTCGAGCGAAACACGTAAGGGGGTGTGTGAGGAAATTGTTTTATCTACTAACCCTTGTTTTGCAGTAAATTAATATGTTTGGCTATGAGGAGCCATTGAAAAGAAGACCCAGAGTTCGTATGAAGTCTGGCGTGGATGAGTGGTGGAGATCATGGGATGAGGATTATGAGAGGCATCATAATTATAATGGATGTAGGGAGCAACCTCATAAACCTATAGAGCATAGGAGGGAACATTTATTCTCTAGGGAAATAAAAGTTGAAGAAGATCATGCGATTCTTGGAGAGTCATGGGAGACTAGGAAAGCTACAAGTGAGCAAGCTAACGAGGAAGAAACAATGCAACAAAAGAATGTGTTTTATACTAGGTTTCTAGTACAAGAAAAGGTATGCATTGTAAAAATTGATTGTGAAATTGGTACTAACATTGCTAACACTACAATGGTGGATAAACTAGGGTTGTCAACAGTTGCACATCCTTGGCCTTACAAGATGCAAGGGATCGTCGATTGTGAGGAGGTAATGGTGACTAGACAAGTGTCAGTTTCTTTTCGCATTGGCAGATATGAAGATGAAATATTATGTGATGTAGTTCCAATCCATACTTGTCATTTGTTACTTGGGAGGCCATGGCGACACAGCAGGCGCGCGAAGCATAATAGTTGTACTAATAAGTATTCATTGGTACACAATCGAATAAGAGTCGACCTTTGTCCTATGACGTCCGAGCAAGTTCATGACGATCTAATGTATTTACAAAAAGATCGTGATCAAATGCAAGAAGGAAAAAAAGATCGACAAAAAGAAACTGTTCAAATGATTGATAGTGAGAAAAGAAAATTTGAAAAGAATGAGAGAAAAAAGAAAAGGGAGAATGAAAATAAACGAGAGAAAAACAAACGAGAGGGTGAGCATAAAGAAGAGAGAGAAGAAATATGTGACTATGAAAAAGAGGGTGAGTTGAAAAGTGAGTTATATTTTGAAAAGCCAATGACTGTACATTCGTACAAGACGGCGCGTTTGAATACTAACACTAATGATTCTTCTTTGTCTAGTTTTGTTTTGTCTCTTGTACAGGTTGTTGATGAAATACCCCGTACTATCATTCCGTACCGATCAGCTAATAGTATTCCCGAGGAGACGACGGAGTTACCAAGGCGGGTTGGAGAGTTGGTGAAAGTGGGTATCGTGAGAGAAGACATGAGTTCATGTGTTGATTATGAGATCATAGTATCTAAGGAGGATGGGAAAACGAGTTTGTTCGTCGATTTTGAATTGGTAAACAAGTATCGTTATTATTTTTCTTGTTTGGATAATATGCTTGATAAATTGCATAGTACTTGTGTTTTATATACATGTGATAATAATCATGTGATGACAATGCCTAATCAATTTAGCATGAAATATTGTGATACATGGAAAATTGTTTTAGCATGTGAGTTATATAGGTGGTTAGTTATTTCTGTTAGATTAACTGATGCATCTAGTGTTTTCATGAGTTATTTAAAACATGTTTTGCATGCTTCCGTTGGAAAATTTTTTGTTAGCTATTTTGATTGTAGAGTCATTTTTGTCATAAACTATGGAGGATATTTGATTTATGTTGAGTTAGTTTATGATCATGATATATATTCTCGTTTTCAATGTTGTTACTTGCATGAAATTAATTCTAGGTTTTCTTATCCATATGTTGAGTTAGGTTTTCATGCTAATCAATCTTTACATGAATTATCGATAGCTGACAATGGTAGTAATCATGTTGTTTCGTTAGAGCAATCTTCATTGCATGCTTTGCTATCATATGGTTTTGATTCAATAAGTGTTTATCATCCAGATCGTTTGAGGGATGAATTATTTGCATGTTTAGTTAGTTCACTTGGGTTAACTAAGGCATTGCATACTTCCATGGAATTGTTGAATTATATTTTACATTCTTTTATGGGAAAAATTGTTATTCTCTATTTTGATGATATTCTGATTTTTGTCAATATTTTGGGAAATTCTTTAGCATGTGTTGAGTTTGTTTGTGATCATCGTCGATATGTTATTGAATTTTCAACTTATGATTGTGATCATTTTACTCCATTGATAACATTATTTGTTCTTTATTGTATTAATGTCAATGGAAAGATGGAGGTTGGTTTTGTTTTGCAGATTCGTGATAGGATCATATTCATCGAGGGAAGCATGGATCCTGCAGTTCATCTCGTTCAATGCATAAGACATCTACTGGGAAGTGTTTTGAATATTGTTTTAGTAGACTATGCATATAATTTTGGCTTATTTAATTTCTTTGTGATTAGACAAAATGAACTTATTGATTTGTTTTGTTTCGTGTTTAATCCAGGAATTCAAGAGAGTTTGCATGAGAAGCATGACGAATTTCAAGTATTGATATTTGACCTAGGATCATTGGCGTGGTTATGTTTGAAAATGATCGAGATCATAAGATTTCCGTCTGATCCGGGAATTCGTCATTGGGAAAATCTGTCACATGAAGAGTTTTTCATTTTGATATTTGATCCAGGAGGAGTTGGAACTTTTCAATTTCTTGCTTGCGTTGCTGATATTGCTTATTCATTTAAATTACCAAGTGAGACTTGTGGTTATGTTTTGTTTGGTGATTCTAACTTTGTTTGTTTTGATGTAGGATCAGATTTGTGGACAAATCCTTTTCAAGGGGAGCAGATGCCAGATTTGAGGACAAATCCTTTTGAAGAGGAGGGGAATGATGATAGATTGACCGGGTCAGAATTTTTCGTCAATTTATCGACTCGAGTGTCAAGTGTTCAACAAATGATTTCAAGTAATTGGGCTAAAGATTATTTAAGGGAGTACAATTTAAGTATTATTGGAGTGGCCCAATTCAGCAAGTCAATTTAATACAAGCCCAATTTTAAATCTTCTTAACAAAGTCAACATATTTTATGTGCAAAGGAGACTTCAATTCAATTTTCAAGTGGGCTTTTCAATATTAATTTCCATGAAGCAATGCATGGAGATGGAGTCAGCATGTCAGCATCTTGTTTTGGGATGGGGCAACGTTTTTTTCAAGCAGCAGGACCATATTAATTTTAGTAGTGCATGGATTTTGTCCTATAAAAGAATATCAGTTGCAATTTAATTACGCGGCATGGACCGACTGTTTTTACGCGACAATGGTGCTTACGTGGCGAAGAATTTTATTTTTTTTTGGGTTCTTAATTTTAAATTATATTGTAATTAGGATTTGTTTTATTTAGAATGTCTTTTCCAAATTGACTTCTATTAGGGTTATAGTTTATTCCTATTAGGATTTGGATTGTTTTGAGTAGTATAAATAGAGGTCCAAGTTGATGTAATTAAATAGACATTATACATTATTATTATTCAATATATTTGTGAGTTTATTCTCTACTTTTGGTTCTTTAAAGAATTCCTTAGAAATTAGTAGTTTCTTAGTTTTTTCTTTGAGATTCAATTTTGACTTATCATACAACAATTCATAGTTGTGTGTGGCGTCTTCTACCGCATCAATCTTCGATTGTACCGAGATTACCGCTTCAATATAAGCGAGGGGTCAAGGTGTCGTTGGTGTCCATTCAACGCAAATTTCCAAACGCGAGCAATTGTACCAAGATTACCGTCTAAAGTATAGACGAGGGGTTAAGGTGTTGCAAGCAATTCATCCAACAACTGTGCTAGAAACGGTCCGGGCGACGACCACCTCACGCAAGCGTGCCGTGGAGTCTATCAGATCTACATAAAAACCAATATTTATTCACAAAAAAAATAAAATCCAAACCTAGGGTTTGAGATCGAACTCAAAATTAAACTTCCAATCACGATAGCAATCGAGAAGTGAAACTGAGAAATCAGAAAAAGAAAACTGAGAAAGGGGAAGAGCTATAACAAGAAGAGAGCAATTGGAAGAAAAAGAAGAATAGTGACGGAAGGAGATAAAATAGTGGAAGGGGAAAGAGCTAACAAGAAGAGAGCAATTGTTGTTAATGAATTTTTGATTTTTGTGACATATTTGTTGTTAATGAATTAAATATAAATATTTATTTTGTTTTAAAGAAAAATAAAATAAATAATTAATAAAAATTGGATTTTTTAATTATTTGTGTTAATGAATTTTTGTACACGTCAGCAAATATTGTCACGTGTCAGCCACATTAACACTTGTTAGTCTAGTTGGCAGTGGCACGAGCGACACAAAAAATATAACGTTAAGGGTACTTTTAGACAAAAAAAAGTATATGATGTTCAATAGACATCGCGATAAAAGTCTAGGGCATTTTTGAACTTTTTCCCTAGGTTTTGATAAGTACTATTGGTGAATATCATGTTATGTACTTGTATTAATGTCATTATATAAATATAATATCTGGTGACACGTGTTGTATGTATAAATTATGTGGAATAAAATTAAAATTTTATAAATTTAAAGAATTAAACAAAAAGATATATATATATATATATATATATATATATATATATATAAATTAATATAAAAAATAAAATAGTAATATAATTAAATTTATAAGGAAAAACATAGTATAACACAGTTACTCATGGCCGTTTTATAATATAAATAATCATTTTTTTGTTGATAGAAAAATACTTCGAAAAAGGGAAATAGGGAGGGAGAAGGTCCAAAAATGCTACTGATATTTTTTCCGAGGTCTACCGAATACCCTATACTTTTTTTTCTTTCAAAAATACATTCAACGTTACATATTTTGGGTCAGTCGTTCCCCTGAATCGAACGGAGTTGCCACGTAGACTAACGTTGCTCGGCCTTATTTTGCTGACTTGGACTCAAACAAAGTCTAAACAAACCCTTTCTCGTACGTAGACAAAGCATCTGTTCAATTTTCAAAAGGGGCAAAGGTCCGTGCATAAAGCCAACACTGAGAGAGATGACATCAACGGCAACGGCAGCGTCAAAGGCGGCAAGGATGTCGTGGCCGTCAGAATCTCTGGGAGAACGGTGCTCTGTGGTTTCGTTCATTTTTCCGTTGGTAGCCTCGTATCCGTTGAAGAAAAACCTAGCTCCTATCAATTTACAGTTGCAGGAAGTTGCGGGGAATCCTTTGGCCGGAACACAGGAGCCTTTCCAGGTGGGCGGCACGGGTCCCAGGTCACGATCGTTGAAGCTCTGCCTCTCGGGCCAGATGCCGGTATCGATGACCCCAATGACTAGATCCGAGCCGAAGTCGGACTCTCTGAGCAAGCCATCACTATCCGTGGTCTTTAGGCCCAGAAACTGAGGGGATCGAGTGATATGAAGCTGGCGAACCTACTCAGGGATAACGGCAAGGATGCCAGAGAGGGAATGGAGCTTCTGAGCCTGTAAAGGCGAGAGCTTTGCTGAGAAATCGTTGAAAACGGTGTCGTAAGTGTGGATGATGAGTTGAGTAGTAGGGGTAGGGGCAGGGGAAAGAGATTGGAGGGAGGATTGGTACCAGTGAATGTGGGTGGGGAAAATGGAGGGCTTGGAATCGTGGTGGACACGGATGATGAAAGTTTGAACATCATCATCGGAACAAGAGACTGAAATGAGTAGTAAGTGAAGGGAGAAGATTAGGAGGCTAGTAGTGAGGGTTGGAAGCGCCATGAGGGTGGCTTGCTGCTGCTGCTTCTTCCAGATGAGCTTAATTAATTTGCTCAGGAGAGTCTAGTGAATTAATGAATTAATTTGTTGTTAATGAATTAAATATAAATATAAATATTTATTTTGTTTATTAAATATAAATATTTATTTTGTTTATTAATTATTTATTTTGTTTAAAGAAAAATAAAACAAAAAATTAATAAAAATTAGACTCTTTAATTATTTGTGTTAATGAATTTTTGTACACGTCAGCAAATATTGTCATGTGTTAGTCACATTAACACCCGTTAGTCTAGTTGACAGATTTGTTAACGGCAGGGGCACAATCGACCCAAAAATTATAACGTTAAGTGTATTTTTGGATAAAAAAAGTATAAGGTGCTCGATAGATATCGCGGTAAAAGTCGGGGGCATTTTTGAACCTTATCCCGGAATAGGGATGGATATACATAAATACACTTATTAAATTTTAAATAGTAAAAATTATAATTTTCTTTTAATATTGAATGAAACCATTCATATTACCAAGATAAATTAAAATAAAATTAAAACTTTCATTTTAAACTAGATGTAAGATAAAACATAAGGGTATTATTGGTTTTTGAAAAAAATATTAACTATTAGTACAATATCCGAGTCCCACATCATAAAATATGTGATATTTGGATTAACAATGCTACTATCACATAAAAAAAGTTACATAATGCTCACATACACACATGTATACTGTGGGGCCCCGCCTGACATGTGGGGCCCGCAATATGCATGTGTGTATGTGAACATAATGTGACCATTTTTTTATGTGATAGTAGCATTATTTTATTTGGATGGGTATATAAGGACTTAAGATACTATCATTAGTACATTCGGTCATTATCTTTGAGTGAGCATGTGGTGGTATGAGATTATTCAAAAGGTTTAATACTTTATGTCCCTCGAAGTATGACCCCTTTTACACTTGTGACCCTAATGTTTAAAACCTTGCATTAACATACTCCAAGTAAACAAAGGTGACCCCAAAAATTTTTTCAACAAAAAAACGCTTGAATGCTGACGTGTCACCGGAAAAACTTGTATTCCATTGCATTTGTAATTTAATTTGTATTTTCAGTGTATTTTAACATTAAAACCAAATAAGTCCATGTATTTCAGTGTATTTCTAGTGTATTTAACCCAAGATGGGAGTTGTCATTGTGAAGCCATCACTGAAACCAGAATCACCATCTCAAATAAGTAAATTTTCTCTGATTCACAATCTTGCGCCACTGTCTCTTAATTTTTCAGATTTGTCTTGTTCTTTTTCTTTAGATCTCTCATTTTTCCCCTGGTTTATATTTTTGGTGGTGTTTTTGTTTGAATTTGTAAATATATGTGGTGCTTTGAGGGGTTGGTGAGGAATAGTTATTTGTTTATAGTGAATGGTGGGGGTGTAGAGGAATTTGGGGATTGGGATTGTGGCGGCGCGGGTGTTGGGTTTATGAGTGTGGCGGCGCAGATAATAGCAAGTTTGTAGAAAAGAAATGAAAAAGAATTGAAAAGGGAAGAAAAGTCGTCTCATCCTTGCAAATCGTCTTCATTTGAAGGTTATGGCTGATTTTAAGAAACCCCAAATTCAAACCCAGTAAATTTGTTAACAAGGTCTACAAATGTAATATCATCTGTGCCAATGATTCAACAAAAAATTCCAAATTCATTTACACATAAATGAAACCCTAAGTATAAATTCATTTACAAATAAATGTAAAAATTGTAATTAAGATATTTGGTGAAGATTAGAGGTAGGTCCTCACATACGGCCATGCCTAGATTGGCATAGAAATCGCCATTTTTGTGCTTCTAGCCACCAGGGGAGCTTTATTAACCTGAGATACCCGATATGGGGGGAGAATGGAGAAGAAATGAAATAATTTTGGCAGGGATTTATGGAATTGATGGGTTTTTCTTTGGATTGAAGTTGAGACATTCCTGGAGAGAGATTTGGAAGACCAAAAGCCATTGTTATCTTTATACTTTATTTAAATTTTTATTTTTAGTTTTATTTTTATTTTTTTTAGTTGGGCTCACTTTAGCCTACCATGAGAGAGATTGAGAGGATTTGTGTATATAGTAAAGTAGGATAATTTGGAAAATTGAGTGGTGTTGAAAAGGGCATGTATTTGTATGTGCGAATTTTATTTTTATTTGTGTATTAGAGCAACTCCAGCAGGCCGGATTTGCAAAAATCCTAGACAATATTTAGTCTAGGAAGCAGATTTTGCTCCAGCAGATGAACTATATTTAGTCCAACCATTTTTCCGGCAATCCAAAAAGACTAAATCAAAGAACGAAAATCTCATGGACTATAATTTTAATATTATTAAATGGGAGAGATGATAGAAGAAAAAAGAGGAGATCTGTGAAGAAGAAAATGAAGGAGAAGAAGATCTGTGAAGAAGGAGATGAAGAAGACGAAGTGGGAAGAGTCGGCAGCAACATATAGAATTTCAGAACGGATAGATACAATTATTAGGGTAATTGGAAAATCTATAAATATGTACAATAATTTAATAAATTTTACAGATAAGGGTAATTGTATTTTTATTATATTTGATTTTTATTTTTTTATTGCTAATCTCTCTTTAATTTATTTTTTAATAGAAAATCATGGTCCTCCGATGTATTATTTTTTAGATGGAAAATCATGGTCCTTCAAGGTTTTTTGAATTCATTGATTATTTTAATCTTTTATATTATAGTCCACGGGATAGTCCACAAAATAGTCTATCTGCTGGAAGAATTGAAGACTATAGGACATCTGCTGATGTCATATGGACTAAATATAGTCCAACAGATAGTCCATCTGCTGGAGATGCTCTTACTGCTTTGTCCTTATTATTTATACTTTTTTTTATAAAAACTAAATATTTTTTTTGGATTTATACGGTCAAGATACAGCCTTTTTGGTGCAACGTCAGCATACAGGCATATTTCTTGGCTGAAAAAGTTTTTGGAGTCACTTTTATGAGTGGTTCTACGCAGACAGGTCCTTTGGACCGGAAAATTGGACAGGATATTTATTTTTGCTACTCTTAAAAAATATATAGTATTTATTTCAATTGAAATTTTTACAGAATACAGTGTTTTTAAGTATAATTTGAATACATACACAATACAGTGTTGAACAGACTGTTCAACACTGTATTGTGTATGTATCCAAATTATACCTAAAAACACTGTATTCTGTAAAAATTTCAATTGAAATAAATACTATACATTTTTTAAGAGTAGCAAAAAAAAAAAAAAAGCTGGCCTGTCCAATTTTCCGGTCCAAAGGACCTGTCCGCCAAGACTTTTCCCACTTTTATTTACTTAAGTGTACCTGAAGTATGTTAATGTAAGATTTTATATATTAAGGCCACAAGTGTAAAAGGGGTCATACTTCGAGGAACATAAGTGTATTTAACCCTCTTTAAAAAGATAATAATGAAACAATTGTAATAGGACTACTATTAATGTAAGACCCCAACTATATGAATAAAGATTTAATTTTCTCTAAATATTATTTTGAATAATAAGATGTGGATTTGATATAATGTTATAGTTGTGAGTAATATTTATAAATTCTGCAAAGTAAGCAAGTTGTCATAAAATATTCGTTTGGTCCGGAAATATTCGTTTTATCAAGGAATATTCGTACGACGACACAATCATTGGTGGACCCCACAACGCAATTACTGTCGAATTTAGAAAGAGACATAAATAACTTTTTTATAAAAATAACGACAAGACTTTTACCGTTAAAACTATTAAAATATCCGGTGATAAAAGTACAGTAATACGCATGGTTGCACAATAACACACAGTATTGTACATTATCTTTGATTATTGATGTTTACATAAGAAGTTACTCAGTTTTATTCAAGTATTTCCACAATAGTTGTTGTATAGTATCTCATATTATTGATTCAATTATTGTTACAATATCATCTGCATAATATTTTATATTATTAAATCAATAATTGAGACGATACCGTTATTCATATTATTATTTACATTATTGACAATGTCTAGAAATTTCTGTCGAGGAAAGGGGTTTGGTTATCTAATTGCGCGCCAATAAGGAGAAGTCTTTATCGGAAAGCCCCCTAGCTCTTTCCTGAGAATGATCTGGTTATTAATATTGTAAGTTATAATATTAATGATGAATAAAGATCGTGTTGATTAAAGATAAGAATAATAATTGACGAGTGGAAGATGTTTGTTCAATTATCCTTTTAAATTGGTGTTAGTTCATTTAGTTTTTTTTGAGGATACATAATTCATCCGTCGCCCCAAATACCTTCAAAGGAGGTAATCTTTTGATTGACTAAGTAAATTCTTTCATTTTAATATTGGAATCCCTTCATAGAGGGGTATCCTGTGATTGGCTAGATTTCCTTTTCTTTTAAGTTACCTTCACAAGAGGGCACTCTCTTATTGGTTGATGGTTTTAAATTGGATATTGATCATAAGTTGCGCCTGTAATAACCCGATATTTTCTATATAATTAAATGAGAAATTTTGCGTATAAATTTTTTTTTAAAGATGAGGATTTGTACAAGATAATGTGTATATGTATTTATGTGATAAATAAAAATATATTTATTACATGAATATTTATAAATAATTTTATTTTAAAATTATTGATTATTATAAAGTTTATTCTTTTAATAATTAATTTTATAGTAGAAATGTTTTTATTATTTATTTTCCATGAAAATATAATTATATATTATTTAAATAATATATGAAATGATTATTATAATTAGTATAATAATTAATCTATTTTAATATATGAATTTATGGTAGTTTAATTAAGTTAATTATTTTAACTTAATTAATAATGTTAAATATGAATAATATAGCAGATATGAAATCCAAACCCTAATTTTGGATTTTTATCAAAGGATGAGAATAATAATATAATAATATTATATTTTAATTTTTCAGTGCTATAGATATGTACTGTAAGTACGCATTGGTAATGGTTGGTCAATTATGATGTATTATGACCAAACCCTAGTGTTACTGATAAACCCTAGTTTTGCAGTCAAATAAGACTTTAAAATCTGTTAAGTCACGATGTTATATGAATAATGACATGTATGATAGAATATAATTTTTAATTAGGAAAAACCCTAATTATTTTGAACCCTAATTAATATTTATGGACTCTACTTGATTAGAAACCCTAATTCAAAAAGTCAGTTTCGGCTTTAAGAACTGTGTAAGTTGTTTGGTAATAGTGTTAATGTAAATAATTATAGGTATTATACTTAATTAGGTAAAACCCTAATTATGGGAAACTCTAATTGTAAATTAGAAACCCTAATATCCAATTCAAAACCCTAATTTACTAAATTGGTAGCCCTAATTGTTAATTGCAAGCTAAATGCTAATTACTGGACATTAAAATCATAATGTTCTTGTATAATATAATTAAAAAATTAAACACGATTAAGAAACCCTAATTTTCAAAAATTAGAAGCTAATATTATTTTTATTTTTGTGCAACAACCCTAATTAGTAATTTTAAAAACCTAATTACTAATTATAAGCCGTAATTGTTTAATGATCAAGGTTAATTATAATTAGTAAATTTTAAACCCAAATGTTCAAGTAATCGAATTAGAAAACTAATTATATTTAGTAAACTCTAATTTATATTTTTGGAAACTAAATTGTTATTTATTTTCAAATCTTAATTTTGAAAATCCTAGAATTTTGCTTTTAAAAACTAAAATGGTTCAAACCCTAAACCCTAACCCAAACCCTAAGGGTTTGCCATGATTACCATAATGCCATTAAATTAAAAAATCAAATGACTATTTTACCCCTTATTACATTATTGGACAAAACTTGTAAATGGTTGGTGACCAACCATTGATTTGCCATGTGACTAAAATACCAACTGATCAGCCATATCATGCCAGCCAAGATCATTGTATCACAATATATAGAGTTAGAGAGAGAAAAGTGCATTACTTGTCTCATTTTCTATCATACACTCAACCAAAGTCCCTCTCTCTCTAACCTACGAAATTGGCAAGTATTTAAGTCCCAAAACACAGCCCCACTAACACCAATATCAAATCAGTAGCCTAGATCAAGAAATGGTCCAATAAAGGTATAAACCCTAACCAAGAAATTTGATCTTTGATTCCATGTTAGATGTTAGTTTTTGTATGTTAAACATGTTTTTTGGAGTCCATATAGTTGATCTGGGTTGGTAGTTGATGGATCAATAACATCTAAGTGCACAAATTTGAAAATTTTCAAAAGCTGAAAAAATATTTTTTCTGTATGACAGCCTAATGTCAGACCCTGTAGATCTTTCTCTGTTTATGTTTTTGGCTGTTTAAATGTTTTAACATGTAGTCTGTAATGATATCTTTGATCTGGATTTAAAATCATGCTTGAATCAGATCCAGGTTGCATGATATTCGTGGTCAAACTCGGTTGACCAAGCATGACCAAGAGTTTCTGGGCAACCCAGAAACTCTATTCCAGTGTCTGACAAGATATTGCACGGCTTAAATCTGTCAGATGTTAAGTCTTTTGATGTTGTTGTTGTAACTAGTTTATAGTCTGTTATATGCTCTTTAAAACCATCTCTTTAGATCCCACAAATAATCAACGGATCAAATGTAGTGGACGGTCAAACCTGACCATCTGATCACGATTTACTTTTCTGGAAATTCCAGAAACCGGTTGAACTGGCTCTCTGAAAATGTTTGACCAGCTTTGATCTTTCTTGTGTGATGATGATATGATGATTTATTGTTACAAAGTTGTTCTTTAACATCTCAGATATAATTATAAACCTTTAGATCACATTAAACATAACCAGGATACAAGATATAAGGATAGAAAGGAAGGTACTTTGACTGTTCTTCATTTCTGGAAAACCCAGAAATGGAAGAACAGTCCTGACAAGGTATTTGATGGGCCAGAACTCACTGTTATGATAATCTATGGACATAAAATTTGTTGGTGATTGTAGTATTACATGAATACTACAATCCTAAACCAGTAGCAAACCCAGAATCATATAGATCAGTGATCTAGACTTGGTCAAAGTAGGTAACCGGTTAACAACCTTTGAAGGTTTTGACATGCTCAAGAACACTTTCAACGACAGTTTTTGTGAGACCCCAAATTTTATGAAATAAAAGTATTCAATTTTTCTATTTTGGTAAATAGTTAAATTGATAAAAGTTTAAGTTAAGGGTGATATGTGAAAATTTTTCAATGTAGACAAGTTGTCATAAAATACATGGTTACTATTCACTCTAGTATTATTCACTCGGGTATTTGAGACACTTTTTGTGTCGGGGTACTATTCACAGGGTACTATTCTTGAAATACTATTCACAGGGTACTATTCACCTGAAAAATATATTTCTTTTCGGTCCAGATCATTTTTGAGTACAATATTATTCCATGAAGAGATGTGCTAATTTTTCAGACCGTTGGTTGAAATTATAATAAAAGTGATAAGTTTTGTTTTACTAGTATTATTAATGTAATAAAACAGAAAAGCTTTTTATATAAAATAGAATACTTTTATAAAGTTATTTTATAAATAGAATATATTATATTTTATTATGCACAGTGTTGCATAGTGCCTGCATAGTATTTTGCATAGTAAAATCTTTTTATATAAAACAAAATACTTTTATAAAGTTATTCGTTTTATTAGATTATAAATAGAATATATTATATTTTATTTAAAAGATTTTACTTTAAATATGGACCGTCTGATTAAAAGTAAATCAATCTGGACCGTTCATGAATTAGTTACTATTCAGTCCATTCTCCTATAAATAGAAGCTCATTCCTTCATTATTTCTTACGAATTCACTGAAACTCTAGAGAGAGTTCTTCTTCTATAATCTTGAGCGTATTTCTTTAGAGTTTAAGAAAGCTTTGAGCGTAGTACAAGTTTTCTTCGAGTATATCCTCGCCCTACCAGTCGGAATACTCTTCTTTCAAAGGTAGGGAATATTATTTGTTGTACTCGTAAGGGGTATTCTTTCTTTCTTATTCATGAAGAGAACTTCTGTTATTCCATACTTTATTATTCTGTTGAAATAACCTATATACGCGGGTTACCCTATAGTTGGTGAAATTCTTCTGTTATTCCATTCTTTATTATTATGTTGGAATAACCTGTCTATGCAAGTACTGCATACATGGTGAAATTCTTCTGTTATTCCATTTCTTATTATTCTGTTGGAATAACCTGTTTATGCGAAGTACCGCATACATGGTGAAATTCTTCTAATATTTCGTTCTTTATTATTTTGTCGGAATATCCTGTCTGTGCGTTTATGCCGGACCTGGTTCCATTATTTATTATTCTGTAATAATATCCTGTCTGTGCGTTTACGCCGGACTTGGTTCTATTATTTATTATTCTGTCGGAATATCCTGTCTGTGCGTTTATGTCGGACCTGGTTCCATTATTTATTATTTTATTGCGAATAACCTGTCTGTGCAGTCTACCGCACACATGGTGAATCCTTCTGTTATTCCATTCTTTATTATTCTGTTAGAATAACCTGTCTATATGGATTACCACATGCATGGTGAATGATCCTTCGTATTCATTCCTTATTAAATTGTGGAAATGATCTGTCTACGTGGATTACCGCATGGCGAGCGAAAATTCATTTGCAATTTCATATATTTTATTATACTCAGTTGGTTAAAGCTTTGGCTTCTATACTCCATGAAATTAGTGGAATATCCTTGATATTTGCGCTTCATCCAGTATCTTTTCATGGAAATATTCTTTTGAGCATTCTTGAATTTTACTCCACAAAGCAGTATCATGTTGACAATTTAGACGTTATTGATTACAAGATAAATTAATTTATAAATCTTTAAAATTTATTCTTGAACTTGTTTTATTGAATTATTATGTCATTGTCATCATCCTCATGCTTATATTGTGATGAAAGTCATATTTGGCTTACGTGCATTGATAAACGTGATATGATTACGACCAGGAATTATTCGGTATAATCATGATCGTAATGTGACGAATGATGTGGTAAAAGTCCTCATTGGCCTATAGTTTAGTGGTGGACAGTTGTTGGTATGATTATGACTAGGGATTATTCGATATAGTCATGACCATTGATGATTACATGAATATCCTTGGCCGTAGTGCAGGGATGATTCGATTTTATTTATTAAGTTGAGTCTCAGCGATAAAGTTGATGAAAAACTTTTTAAATCATAGAAGATAGTAGATTTTATACTGTACTTGACTCTTCTAATTGATTGCTTATTCCACTGCAGTTGTTGATCTAAAACTTGTTGTCTATTATATTCTATCAGTTGTTATACTGTTGAAGGCTAAGGATAATTTATTCTGCATTATCTTAGTCATAATATTTCGTACTAGGCTAGTTGAGCTCACCCATTATTTCATTATTCTCTCAAGGAAATGAGAACGTAGCTTGGACTAGTCGGGGAACAGAGTGACGGTCCAGATGTTTGCATTAGTAGTCCTCACTATTCTATGAAATAGTGTGATAATAATTGTAATGAGGACTCCTTTTGAGTTTTTATACTCTCTAGTAGACAATATTTGTATTCAAACTCACAGTTTATGTTTTGTCGTATTGTACATGACAGTTGTATTATTAAGTTGTATTTGAATTTAGTACCTTGTATATGGCGATCCAAGATGGGTGATGTATACCTATTTTGGGGGCCTCACAGTTGGTATCAAAGCTTAGGGATATGATCCCTGACTGAGATGTGAGACAAGAACTAGGAGGGGAGAGATGGGAAATTCCTTCGCTAGTATGACCTACCTAAGTTTATTTGGTATTTAACTGGAGGGTCAGAGTACAGGGAAAATATGTGATATATTAATTAACCCTTGTTTTGTGGCAGTATTGGAAAATGGAATCCGAAAATGTTGAGATAAGCAATGAAGCACATGAGATCATGGAGTCACCACAAATTAATACCCAGGATAATGTGCAACTGGATAATGGCGAACTGCGAAATGTTTAGGAGCTTTTTGTAATTCGTACAACATCAGGCAAGAGAAACTCCTGTCCAAAATGTAGGTGGAAACACTGAAAACTCTCAAACGGTCACTGCTATACAGTTCAAGGAGATGGGACCACCAGAGTTTATTGGGGAGCCAAAACCACTTAAGGCGGATGCATGGATAAAGAAGATCACCAAGATATTTGATGTCTTGGGATGCTCCGAGGAGCAAAAGGTTCCTTTTCCCACCTTTATGTTGCGAGGGGAGGCAGATTACTGGTGGAAATCTGTAAAAAGTACCCAGCCTGACGCACTCAAGATGTCTTAGGACACCAGTACAAAGTACCTAATAGACAACACTTAATAGACAACGTTTTTTATAAAAACGTTGTGGTATTTTTTTTTACAACGTTTTTATAAAAAACGTTGTAGATATATATATAAAAACGTTATCTATTTAAACGAACATTTTTTTTGTTTTATTTAGATAACATTTTTTTTTAAAAAACGTTATCTATTTGGAAAAACACGGAACTTAAAAACGGAAGTATATATGTGCCTGAGAGTCGGGTAAGAAAAAAAACACTGATTTCATTTGTTCCCTTCTCCTTTTCAAATTCCTCAAACCCTAACTCAATTATCTGATTACAAATCCTCCTGTGAGTTCGCTCAAAACTAGAGGGTCGGTCGTCAACCAGTTCAAAGGGAATAAGCGTCGATAGTGGCTCCCAAGGTGGCCAAAACTTGTTATGTGCAGATCTGAAATAATGTCGGAAGCAAGAAGGTTGCGTATAGGTTACGCTCTCGAGCCGAAGAAAGTCCATAGCTTCATAACTCAATCTCTTGTAAGTCATACCCAAAATCAAGGTACCGGCCTCTTTTAGTTGAATGAATTCTCCTCCCAAAACCCTAGCGTCGTCATAATTGATTCACCCATTTTGATCAAAAGGCTTCGCAGCCGAATATCACTTCTCGAATTAGTGAAGGATTTGAAAATATCTCAAGAAAACAGGGCTGTAATTAGCATTCTAAAATAGGTTATGGCCTTTCATTCAGATTTATTATCTGATTTGAGTGATTGTTAGTGCATACATCTGTATTTAGTATCCTTTCCTGTAGTCCTGTCACTTTTTGACTTTTAATGTTTATTTTTATGCAAGTAATACTACTTCTGCCTCAGAACTGTTGCATCTTTTAATGATATGACAAAAATTGTTTGGGCAAAAGTATGTAAATTCGTGATTGAGTTTTAGCTCCCCATAATCAGTGTAAATTAGAGGAAGGAGTATAAGTTCAGAACAATGTCTTGACTGAGATGGTCTGGATGGCATTTTAAGAGTGTACTTAATGTAAAATTTATAGAAAAATTTATTTTATACTTTCTTCACATAAGGGTTGGATGCTAGTGAAACTTAATTGAACAATTACCTTCTACAACTGGGTTCACTTGGTAAACTTGTATAGCTGTATTCATTCATTGATTCTGGCAAATGACTAGCATCTTTTAATCTTAGGAACTTCTAGTTAGCTTCTATTAGATATGGTGGATTTGACACTAATCTTTTGTTATTGCTGGAATACTTTACAGTACCCAAAATTAGTATATGGCTAATGCTTGGAAGGTGACTTAGAATATTTGTCAATTTGTAATCTTTCGGGTACTGTTTTACAGGATTTGACACTAATCATTTGTCTTCACAGGAAAAAGGAAATATAAATGTTGTAATCCGCTATTATTTGATTGCCATCGGGTGTCTTGAACACAAGAGAATAGCTTCACATAACTTAGTCATGTTTCATTGTTCTCCACAACAATACCTTTTTCTTTGCGCAACTAAGGTTTACGTACTAAAACAATGTGTGATTCTGTTAATATATTGCTAGTTAATCAGATTTATATTTATTGGAAATGTTCTTAGCTTTACACTATGATTCTTTTAGTTAGCTTGTATTGTAGGTTTATTTGGTGAAAGATGCAAGCTCTTATTTTGCTTCCTATGTGTACCAACATGTTTTAGCAGTAGTTTTATTGTTCACCTTCCATTTCTGTTCATTATTGGGTTTTGGTTACTTATTTATTTTCTTGTTCATAAAAAAGTAGTGCACTAATAAATTGCAAGTGTTTAAGATGACAAGATTTGCAATGTTTTCACTTGTACATATGTTATACCATAAACATTCACAGGAATGGCTGTCAGCTTCAGATACTGGGATGATTGTGTTGATCCCGAGGACCTGGAGGCAATGTGGAAGGATCCCGAAGTGAGCAGTGAATGGATTAACGCTGGAGAGACTAAAGAATCAGAAATCTACCTCTCACGTGATCCAGATGGTCAACCTTATCTTACACAGACTGAAATGAAGGTAGAGATATTTAGTAATCTCAATCTTGAAGCATCCTTAGTGTGAGTTGAATTTGTGACATAACAATTTACATCTCTATTGACATACTTTATTAGACTTGTATGGGCACAATGTTTCCTATTTACTTCAGTTTCTAAGATTTTATTTTATTCCTGATGTTTTCATTATTTACTAAGATAAAAAAGGTAATAAAAGCTTTATAATCGCATTCTTATTAATCGTAGGATTCTTGGCATAACTATCTACTTTTGAATGTATTACTCAATATAACTTGTATCTCATGCTCACTTTCCAGGCTGTAGCTGGGATAATTGTCGGCAGACATTTTGTTTCACACATAGATTCGGTATGTTTTTGTATAATTGGATTATGCAGTATGCACAACTCTCTACTTAGATATTATGTCCTGGAATCTTATGATAACGTATATTATTTGTGTTTTATGGTTTCTGGACAGAGGATGACCCTTGGGCTATATAACTTTGATTTTCATTTTGTATTGGGATATGATCTCTAAAACATTCTAAATGTCTGTTCCATGTGTGATATTTTTTGGGACTAATTGAACTAGTATATCTATATTTATGCGATTGTTGCAGAACTTGAAGTTTTGAATTAGTTTGAGCTGAAAATCATTTTGGCATG
This sequence comes from Panax japonicus, assembly GCA_020205505.1. Lineage (NCBI taxonomy): Eukaryota > Viridiplantae > Streptophyta > Magnoliopsida > Apiales > Araliaceae > Panax > Panax japonicus. The sequence goes on from CM035094.1 coordinate 66,811,311, forward strand.
GCTTTTATAATGGTCTTGTAGCTTGAGTGAGATCTATATCGGTTAACCATTTTAGCAAGGTTCTAAATTTAGTGCTATCTAGTTAGAGGTGAAATTCACCTAGAAATCTGTCTAGAGCTTGCCTTGCTCAATTATACGAGAAAAACATGGAGTTCTGTATATTTTAAATTTAATTAATCAAAACATTGATCACATAACAAGCAGAATTTCAAAATTGATCATGCATATAGCTGATTCAAAGCTGTAGTTAACCTGGTAATATCACTTATTTTTTGCGCCATGTTAGAAAGTTGAACACTTATGGTTTCAATCTCTTTTAATAAAAATTAATCTTGGGAAAAGATTCGATCTAATTTTAGTAAATAAAATGGATGGATAAATCATTAGTGAGAAGAAAAAGATGGATGTTACATTGAATTTGCCAAATTTGGCATCCTTTTCATTTTCTCAGGATATGCTATGTGCTATAGCTGAACTTGAAAGTGATAGACAACCCCTCTTTACGCGGTATAACAAAAAGAAGAAAGAAACTACAATTGGTATAATGCAAATTTTACCAAAAACCGCAGAGCAGCTGGTCAGGTACTAACTAAATTTTTTCATATTGATCTCTGTATTCATTTTCTCCTTATTTCATATCGATTTCGGGTGGTGGTGGTGTGGTAAATGGACTTAAAACCAAAACTTTCTTGCAGAGAGTTGGGGTACAATACATATCAAATTGAAGGGGATTCAAAGATTCTATTCAAAGTTTGAGGTTTTTAGATATATCATCATCATGGTTGGCCTTCCAATATTTCCACGTGGCTGTCACTGATGTCCATTCCTTCAAGGAGGTAATTTGTAAATTAACTTTTTCCCCTCGCTGTGTAGCTTTCGATATCCATATCTTCTCATGTTTTCTGCTATAGCGGTTCAATTGATTATTACAAAGTTTTATTATTACTTTTTGGTAGCTCCAAAGTTCTGTATTGTTGTTTTGTTGCATTAGTATACTGTTTATAAAAGTATACATTGTTTTTGTAAATCTTAGAAAGAAGGAACATGCCGGATATGTCAACGTAATGTCTTTCAACCTTGTATTGGCCAACTTTATCTAGCTTGGTTTCCATGCATATGATTTTTCACTGGGTGTGTTATGTTTTAAAGCCTCACAAATTTAAAATATAACAATACCAAGTAATAAAATCATTACATTTTGTGATACAGGTTGCTCAAAGGATTGGAGTCCATGTATGAATCAATAGCAATTCAGTTTCAGCACCTAGAAGAATGCTTCCAGTTGTATAATGGCTTTTCATCCATCCTGTACCTCCCCATAAGTAGTTGTAATGGTTGTCCTCATTATTTGGTGTTCTCAACAAATTCTAATGTTCAAGGTTGGTTTTCTGTAGATTTAGGAGGTTTCAGGCTTCAAGCCAAGTTGAAATATTTAAAAAATTGTATTGGGTATTGGGTTTAGGCTTCCAAACAAGGTATTGGGTACTGAATGAAATGAATAAGTGTAATAGATTTGAGGTGATATTACTGTAATATAGTATGAGCATTTTTGTCATTAATATAACATGTACATAATTGTTTGAATGGTTGGTACATTTTGGTTTTAAATTTAAATGAGAATTTAGATTTTTTAGCTATATATCATGGCATTAGCAGATTGCATGTGACTGGTAATATAGGTGAACCATAATTTTTTTTCTTTTTTCAAGTCAATCTACAACATTTTAAAAACGTTGTGTAAATGTGCTTAAACGTTGTCTTATATACTAAACAACAACGTTTTTAACCAAAAAACGTTGTGGAATCATACATTCTACAACGTTTTTAAGCATCTGCTAATTTTTTGAAAACAAAACTACAACATTTTTTTTCTAAAAAACGTTGTGTATTGTGCTTAACTACAACGTTTTTAAAAACGTTGTGTAAGGGTGTCAAATAGACAACACCCTTAACCACTACGTTTTTCTAACAGAAACCACAACGTTTTTTCCGCGTTGTCTATTTACTGTTTTGTAGTAGTGGGAGAAGTTCCAAGAGCTGTTCAACGACAAGTATGTTCCCGAAATTATTCGTCACATGAAGGAAGTGGAGTTTATCAAGTTGGAGCAAAACAATATGTCCGTGTCGCAATACGAGGCTAAATTTGCGAAGTTATCCCAGTTTGCATCCCATTTGGTTGATAATGAGGATCGAATAACGCAAATGTTTTTAAGAGGTTTGAAATCGGAGATACGTCAATATCTTATTTCTCATAAACTGTGTTTGTATTCAGATGTTGTAAATATGGCTCAGTTATTGGAGCGCGATAACGGGTCAACACAACCAAGAGAAAGCAACGACAGAATGAAAATACCAGTGCTAACAGTCATCGAAGCGGTGACAACAAACTTGGAGGGAATCAATATGCCAGAAATGGTAACCACTTCAGTGGTAATCATGGCCAAGACAATAAAGGTGGGAGTTTCAAGAAGAGGAGATTTAGTAATGATGGAAGGACGTCAGCACCAACACCTGTTGTTAAGGAAAGAGAATGACCGCCGGTCGTATGTTACAAATGCGGAGGGGAGGGACACATCAGTCCAAACTGTACGCAGCAGTCCAAAACATGTTACAATTATGGAAGAGAAGGTCACCTAGCTCGATTTTATCGTGCACTGAAGTCAAGTTTAGTTGGGATGGAGGCATCAAAGTCTGTCCCAGATAAGATAAAACCGGTAGTTCAAGGGAGAGCGTTTTTTGTAACCTCCCAGAAAGCAAGGAATCCGAACGAGGTCATCACGAGTAAGCTTATCATAAACTATAGTGAAGTATATACCTTATTTGATACCGGTTCTACCCATTCTTTTATTTCTCCTACTTGCACTCAACGTTTAAATTTGACTCCGGAGAAATTGGACTTTGACTTATCGGTTGAAACTCCGTTAGGAGAAAGTTTCATTACATCCACGGTTTATAAGTCTTGTTTGATTCAAATCGGTAACTGCACATTACCTGTCGATCTTATTTTTTTAAAAATACTTGCGTTTGACGTAATACTAGGGATTGATTGGTTAACTACTCATCATGCAAAAATTGATTTTTTCGTAAGGTTGTTAGTTTTCATATTCATAATCAACCTATTATGCGAATTCAAGCGACGAAACCATTAAAATCAATCACGGTCATTTCAAGTCATAAAGCTATTCGTTTATTGAAAAACGGATGTCAAGCTTTCTTAGCTCATGTCACAGATTTAAACAAAAATACGTCAGTTTTGAATGATATTTCTATTGTTAATAAATTTCCTGAAGAACTTCCTGGCCTACCCCCAGAGCGTGAAATTGAATTTTGTATCGATCTTGAACCTGGTACAAAACACATTTCCAAAACCCCATATCGAATGGCTCCTATTAAACTTCAGGGGTTAAAGACCCAATTACAGGAATTGTTAGACATTGGTTTCATTCGTCCTAATACGTCTCCTTGGGGTGCTCCTGTTTTATTCGTGAAGAAGAAAGATGGGAGTATGCGACTTTGTATTGACTATCGAGAATTGAACCATGTCACCATCAAGAATAGGTATCCGTTACCTCGCATTGATGACCTGTTTGACCAGTTGCAAGGAGCACAATTCTTTTCAAAGATCGATCTTCGTTCTGGATATCATCAGCTGAAGGTTAAAACTGAGGATATTCCAAAGACTGCCTTCAGAACTCGGTACGAGCATTATGAATTCTTGGTAATGTCTTTTGGATTGACTAATGCTCCTGCTGCCTTCATGGATATGATGAACCGAGTATTTAAGGAATATTTGGATCACTTTATGGTTGTCTTTATTGATGACATTCTCATATATTCCAAAAGTCGTGAAGATCATGAACAACACTTGAGGCTGATACTCCAAAAGCTTCGTTAAAACAAGCTTTATGCCAAGTTAAAGATATGTGAGTTCTGTCTTGAGGAAGTTGCATTCCTTGGGAATGTGATATCAAATCATGGAATATCTGTTGACCTAGCGAAGATTGAAGCAATTCAAAGCTGGGAGAAACCAAAGTCAGTGACCGAAGTACGTAGCTTTCTCGGCTTAGCTGGTTATTATCGAAGATTTATGGAAGGATTTTCTCGAATTGCTACTCCATTAACTCAGCTAACTCGAAAAGATACAAAGTTTGGTTGGAGCGAGGAATGTGAGAAGAGTTTTTAAGAACTCAAAGGAAGACTCATTTCAGCACCTGTTTTGACAATAACATCTGGCTCAAAGGGATTTGTCATCTACAGTGATGCTTCGGGCAAAGGGTTAGGATGTGTTCTCATGCAACATGGGAAAGTCATAGCATATGCCTCTCGGCAACTCAAAGAATATGAGAGGAATTATCCTATTCATGATCTAGAGTTGGCAGCTGTTGTCTTCGCACTTAAGATTTGGAGGCATTACTTGTATGGAGAGAAGGTGGAGATCTATACGGATCATAAAAACCTCAAATATTTCTTCACCCAAAAGGAACTCAACACGGGGCAACGACGTTGGCTTGAACTGTTGAAAGATTATGATCATAGCATCCAATACCATCCTAGAAAAGCGAACGTGGTAGCTGACGCATTGAGTAGAAGATCATATGCAGGTACGAGTGCGATATTGTCAATGCAAAGGCCCATTTTGTGTGACTTGCAAAGGATGGAGATAGAGTTAAAGACTCCGGGGACCCATGTGATGATGGCGAATATACGAGTAGAACCGACTTTAATCGATAAAGTTAAAGCTGTTCAAGCTACAGACTTAGAACTGATGCGTATGAGGAAGAAAGTGCAAGAAGGTGCTATGCCGGAAGCATGAATTGATGAAGAAGGAATACTTCGAGTCAACTCCAGACTTTGTGTTCCTAACGACCCTGATTTAAAGTATAAAATCATGATGGAGGCGCACAACACACCGTTTGCAATCCATCTTGGGAGTATTAAAATGTATCATGATCTTTAACATGCATTTTGGTGGAGCAATATGAAGAGAGAGATATCAGAGTTTATCTCAAGGTGTTTAACTTGTCAATGAGTCAAGGCGGAGCATCAAGTACCAAAAGGTCCATTGCAACCACTTGAAATTCCAGAATGGAAGTGAGAGCACATTACCATGGATTTTGTTACTAGTCTTCCCAAGGTTTCTCAAGGCATAGATGCAATTTGGGTCATTGTTGATAGATTGACCAAGTCTGCTCACTTCTTATCTATACGAGAAACTTATACACTTGAACGTCTTGCTTGTATGTACATAAATGAGATTGTAAGACTGCATGGTATGCCAGTATCCATAGTTTCTGATAGAGACCCAAGATTCACTTCACGATTTTGGGTTAGTTTGCAGAAAGCTATGGGCACGGATTTACGATTTAGCTCGGCATATCATCCTCAGACGGATTGGCAGTTGGAGAAGACTATTCAAACTCTTGAAGATTTATTAAGACTCTGTGTCCTTGACTTCAAAGGAAGTTGGGACAAGTTCTTACCGTTGGTGGAGTTTTCTTACAACAATAGTTATCAAGCAAGTATTGGCATGGCTCCATTTGAGGCGTTGTATGGGAGAAAGTGTCGTTCTCCAGTATGCTGGGATGAGATGGGTGAAGCAACATTGTTGGGACCGGAGTTAGTACGTATGACTACAGAAAAGATTCAAACGATCCGACAACGTATAAAAACTTCACAAAATCGACAAAAGAGTTATGATGATCTTCATCGAAAAGACGTAGAATTCGATATTGGGGATCATGTGTTGTTACGTGTTTCTCTATGGAAAGGAGTTACGAGATTTGGAAAGAGAGGAAAGGTCAATCCTCGATTCATTGACCCATTTTTAATTCTCGAGCGAATAGGAACTGTGGCCTATATACTCGTCTTACCGCCAAGTATGTCTCGTGTTCATAACGTTTTTCACATATCTATGTTACGTAAATATGTGAAAGACCCAAACCACATTATTGAGTTAGAACCAGACGAGATAGAGGAAGATTTAATGTATGAAGAGTTACCTGTTAAAATCTTGGATAAGAAGGATCATGTTCTATGCTCCAAGGTTATACCTCAAGTCAAAGTTTTGTGGAGAAATCACGATGTGTAGGAAATGACTTGGGAGTTAGAATCTGAGATGAAGTGAAGGTATCCTCATCTCTTCGATATACTAGGTATGTACCCTAATTTCGAGGACGAAATTTCATAAGAAGGGGAGGTTGTAAGACCCCAACTTTTATGAATAAAGAATAATTTTCTCGAAAAATATTTTTAAATATTATGGTGTGGATTTGATATAATGTTATAGTTGTGGGTAATATTTATAAATTTTGCAAAGTAAGTAAGTGGTTATATAATATTCGATTGGTCGGGGAATATTCGTTTTAACAGAAAATATTCGTACGATGACACAATCATTGATGGACCCCACAACAGAAGTATTGTTGTAGTTAGAAAACGACAAAATTATCTTTCTATAAAAATAACGGCGGAGGTGTTACCGTTAAAATTGTTGAACTACCCGGTAGTAAAAGTACAGTATTACGCATTGTTGCATAGTAGCACACGGGAATGATTATTGATGCTTATGTGAGAAGTCACTCAGTTATACTCAATTATTTCTACAATAATTGCTGCATCATATCTCTCATATTATTGATTCAATTATTGTTACAGTATCATCTGCATAATATGATATATTATTAAATCAATAATTGAGATGACAAAGTTATTCATATTAATATTTGCAATATTGACAAATTCTAGAAGTTCTGTCAAGGAGAAGTTTAGTCACCTAATTACGCGCCAATAAGGAGAAATCCTTATAGGAAAGCCCCCTCTTTCCTGGAAATGATCTGGTTATTAAATATTGTGAATTATAATATTAATGATAAATAAGTTCGTGTTAATTAAAGATGTATTTTATAGTTCCATTGTGTTAGAATTATTTGTGTTAGTGGAAATCGAGATTTGTTTCAATAATAATTGATGTCTAGAGGTTATATTGTTCAATCGGGTATCCGCGACACTTTTCATGTCAGAGTATTATTCACGAGTTAATATTCATGAGTTACTATTCACGGGGTACTATTCACCTGTAAAATATATTTCTTTTCGGTCCAAATTATTTTTGGATACAATATTATTCCATGAGGAGATGTGCTAATTTTTCAGACCGTTGGTTGAAATTATAATAGTAAATCAATATGGATCGTTGATTTAAAGTTTTAATAGTAACTAGTCCCTTCAGTTTTTCAAGAGTTATCTGTCCCATCAGTTTTCCAAGAGTTATTTGTCCCTTTAGCTTTCCAAGAGTTATTTGCTCCTTCGGTGTTTCAATAGTTAATTGCCCCTTCGCAAATAGTAGTTGTCTCTTCAATATTACCAAGAGTCGTTTTGACCCTTCGTTAAGACCAAGAGCCACTTTCAGTTCTTCTATAAATAGAAGCTCATTCCTTCATTATTTCTTAGGAATTCACTGAAACTCTAGAGAGAAAAACTATAGAGAGAAAGAAGAAAAGTATTCTGTAACGACCCCAAAATAGGTTCATTTCATCCAACCCATTCTGAGTCGCCAAATACATGTTACAGAAAACAACTACAACTTTATTACAACAATTGTTGTGCAAAATACAACAACACATATGCTGTGAGTTTGTATACAAATATATATCAGCTGTGACTCATGTCCCAACCGTGGACAGCACCTCATACTGACACCTTACATAAAGGTATAGTCGAAAACTGTTTTAGAAATTAGAATCTTTGGGAAGTGCTCAAGGAAACCTTCGTACATGGGAGGCCATGCGTCTAGGTTATTATAGATATCATATGGCCACAAAATTATCCTTGGTTGACCCAATAGGCCCCAAAGAAAAATAAGAAGATTACTATCATATTCTTCCCAATGGCAAGTCTTCTCCTGACATATCATTATCTCCACTGTCTCTAATTGAGAGTTATGTTTCAAATAGACTCCAAGATCATATAGATAGTGCTGGTAGATATACTTAGCAAGTGGATGAGCACATCCATGTCTTATGATGACACGAGGTGGTATGTCATTAGACATCTTGTATGACAGTGGCAAAACACCCTTCCAAGTTAAATTCACCTCACCCTCAACATCTATAGACCACCGTTCTATTCCCTTGTTATTCCCCCCGCTCGACCCAGCTACACTCGTATTACCTGAAAGGAATTGTGAAGCAAAAGGGTGAGCACAACTAGCTCAGTAAAGAATGTCATGACTAAAGATAATTAAATTATCAATAGCCTTCATCAATAATAAATCAGAGATTTAGAACATATGGTAGATGATAAAAAATTTCAACCATAGTTGCAGCGGAACGAGCAATCCATTAGAAGAGTCAAATAGACTATAAAGTCTATTATCTTCTCCATGTTAAAAGTCCATCAACAATGTTTTATCCCTATAACATCAATCAACAATTCCTGTCCACAATCACATGTATAACTCATAATCGTAATTGTTGTTCTAAATTCCTTTTCTCATCCAGGACAAAGGTAATTTTTATCACCTGAAACATCAAAGATCATGGTTATACTAAATCACAGTTCATGTTCATAATCATACTAATAAATCCATCTTTGCACTACGGCCAAAGATATACATCAATAAGTCATCTTTGCACTACAGGCCAAAGATATTCATTAACAAGTCATCTTTGCACTACAGGCCAAAGATATTCATCAACAAGTCATCTTTGCACTACAGGCCAAAGATATTCATCAACAAGTCATCTTTACACTACAGGCCAAAGATATTCATCAACAAGTCATCTTTGCACTACAGGCCAAAGATATTCAATTATATCATCATTTAGGACTGAGGATGATGAAAAAAATATTTTTAAAGAAACGAATCCAGTGAAACAAAATGACAAGGATTAAAGATTCGTACTTTGTTTTATCTATGTCCAAAAATACCTCAAAAATAATCATAGTGGTGTAAAATTCAAGAATGATCAAAACATGGATACAATCAAAGCTAGTATCCACAATAGATATTTTAGACGAAAAGGGAAAATTTTTATTTTTCGATGAATAGTGCCGTATTCGTGAATAATGTCGTATACGTGAATAGTATCGTATACGTGAATAATAACTCCGACACCAAAAGATAGTAATTTCACAAAAAAAAAATCTTCCCGCTTCGTGAATAGTATTCGTGAATAGTAACTCGTGAATAGTAACTCATGAATAGTAACTCGTGAATAGTAACTCATGAATAGTAACTCCGACATGAAAAAGTTCCAAATTTGATAAAAAGTTCCAACCAATATTTCGGCATAATGATATTGAAGAAATAATATCATTTTAGAAAAAAATAACTTCCCTTACTATCCCTTACCTCGAAAGACAGTACTTCTGACTGGAATAACACTGAACGAACTTGCACCGTATAACAATACTCAAAGTATACTCAAAATACTCACAAGAATACGTTCGATAATATAGAGAGAGAAAACTTCAGTTTCTGGTGTGATTTTCAATTATAACCTAAGCACCCTATTTATAGGAAATTGCTTAGAACACCAAAGCAGAAAATTTAATATAATAATAATATATATAACAAATTCTATACGCACACTTTCTAGATTTTGAATTCAGCATTTACATCACATGCTAGGCTGCCCACAAACAAAAAAAACGTTTTTGTAAATAAAAATATTTTAAACTTCCAAAAATCAATTATTTCGAAGCTTCGGAACTTCAATAATTCATCATAAATAGCCATTTTGCTAGAAAATTCGAATCTCGCAAGTTTTTATAGGAAATTCAATTCTCTACAACTTTGCAGAAGAAAGTTTTTCCAAATTCCAAACAGAAATTGACCGAAATCCACAAACGGGCGATTTTACAAGCTATAATCAAATTTCAGTCAAGAAATGGGGTCCACCGACACATAAAACATGCTTTAAATATTTTTGGTAACAAAAATACTCCTCTTCCACATATACTCATATATCCCACATTCATCGTAAAAATATCATCGTTAATATATTATTAAAATAATATATTAAAATAAATTATTTTATCAGAAAAAGATAAAATATTAATTTTCAACAATTGTCACATTAAAAAAATTTTCTCCATCTATATCCACATAAAATCAATATTTTCCTCATCATATAAATCAATAATTAATTATTCACAAATAATATTACAGAATCACAATATTGACAACCAGGTAGTTCCCAGGAAAGAGAGGGCTTTCCAATAAGAATTTCTCCTTACTGGCGCGCAATTAGGTGACCAAACCTCTCCTTAGACAGAACTTTCTAGACATTGTCAATAATGTTATCTAATAATATTATTCAGATAATATGAATTATTGCTTCGATAATGAAAAATACTGTGTAATGACAACAGCAGCAATATAAAATATCAACGCAGCAATTATTGAATCAATAAAATAAAATACTGAACAGTAATTACTGTATCCATTATTGAGTAGTGCCTTCTTACGTAAGAATCAATAATTGGTGCAATACCGTGTGCTACTGTGCAACAACGCGTATTACTGTGTTTTAACCACCGAGTATTTTAAGAGTATTAACGATAACAACTACGCCGTTATTTTTAAAAACTTTAATTTGTCGTTTTCTTCATCCGACAGTTATTCTATTACGGGGCCCACAAAAGGTTGCGCCGTCGTACGAATATTACCCGACAGAAAGAATATTATTCGACCAAACGAATATTCCCCGACAACAATGAGTATTTTATAACCACTTGCTTATTTTGAAAAAAATTCATATATAACCCTTAACTTTAACCTTCTATCAATTTAACCATTTACTGAATTGTAATTATAAGAAAAATTGAATATTTTATTTCATAAAATTCGGGGTCTTACATATTCTGCTACTTCACTACTCCAATATCCAGTTTCTTCTAAGGTAGGGGATATTATTTGTTGTACTCGTAAGGGGTATTATTTCTTTCGTATTCATGAAGAGAACTTCTATTATTCTATTTTTATTATTCCGTTGGAATAACCTGTTTATGTGAAGTACCGCATACATGGTGAAATTCTTCTAATATTCTATTCTTTATTATTCTGTCGGAATATCCTGTTTATGCGTTTACGAGTCATAAACAATTGTTATAATCAATTTCTGCATGAAAATTTTCTCACATTACTTTTGAAGAGTTTATTTCAATTGCACTGGATGCACCCAGAGTAGTTGGAATATATCCAGAGATTAAAAATCCAGTACTGATCAACCAGCATGTGGGTAACATATTTCCTTCAATGTCTCTACAAAATATTTAGAAAGAAGAAAATGGCTGCTTTAAACTAGAAAATTGCTGATGGATCAACTAGCTATATTATATCATAGATGGTGCTTTCTTCATTTCTAAATTTTTGTTGTTGAATTCAACAAGTAAAATGGCCAGGTGGTAAGAAATTTGAAGATAAATTTGTTGAGACACTTGAGAAGTATGGATACAGAGGCTCATATTTGTCAAAGCACTGGTTAAAACAATCTGTATTTATTCAGTCATTTGCCCCGACATCACTTATTTACATTTCAAACCAGACGGATCTGCCTAAGATCTTCTTAATTGATGATGTAACTATTCCATGTCAAGACACAAATCAGGTTTCTCTTTTCTGCTTTACTCTTGAGGTTACTGTTATCAGTCCTAATATGCAAAGAGAAATTTCATCAACCTAGATTTACCAGAATGTTGTGGTGGACCAGAAGATACACAGATTCCATTTAATATCTAATGTTCGATCGATAGATCCATTGGATACTCTGTTATTCTATTCAATTCCTTAGAATTTCTTAAATATGCTTATTTGCTTCTATATATGCTTATTTGCTTCTAATTTGTATTGAGATTGATAGATTGTGGATGCATCATATGATGAATGTATAACTTATTATTATGTAATTTAGTATGCTTAATATTACTTTCGTATTTCAAATCTAAGTTAGTATTGACAACAGTGTCATACTGATATAGGAAGACTGCGATTACACGTGACTTCAAACTTTACTTTTGGTATTCTATCAGGCATCCAGACAAGTGAAGATTACCGGTTTTATACTACATCTGCTGAGTTTCCTGAATTCAGCAACAAAGATAAAACTTTAGTTTTCCAATTTTCTGTTAAGCATGAACAGAAGCTTGACTGTGGAGGTGGCTATATGAAGTTGCTCAGCGGTGAAGTTGATCAAAAGAAATTTGGTGGTGATACACCATACAGGTGATACTATTGCTCTCTTTTATTCGACTCAATTTTTGTTCCCATCTGCATAGTGTCTATCAACACCATTAAATTCGCTGATTAGTTGTGTTATTTTTTTTGATGCAGTATCATGTTTGGACCTGATATCTGTGGCTATAGCACCAAGAAAGTACATGCTCCAAAAAAAATTGTACTTAAAGAAGTATAAAGCAATTGATTCTGAAATAAATAGGTATTGAGTACATGTCTCTTTTAATGTCAGGTCTACTTCCAGAGTGAAAGGACAAAATAGAAAATGGAAACAAAATTCTTATTTATGACTTCCAGTATCAATTAGCTTAACAGCTTGAAATCTTGCATAAGACTATGGCAGCTTCTGGCACGCAACAATAGCAGCAATTGAAAGGCATGGAGGAATATATGCAGTCATTCGTATCCACAAAAGTAGAGGTACAATTTTGTAAGATGTAAATAAGATAAGAGATGTCTTTCATTGGGTGGCATTGTTAGTTGATACAGTATATCTTTGTTGCGTATATAGGCTACTGATGAACTTCATGAAAACCTAGCGAAGTTGAAAATCATGTATGGCTCTGGTATTAAAGCTTTAGAAGATTTAGCAGGGGAGCTTGTTGGAAATTCTCAGTCAACTTTTGGACATTTGAATAATGAAGTCTCTAAACATTCATCTGCTCTTAGTGATGTATGCATCTCTTGTTAATTGCTTTTACAAAACCTCTGCCAAATTTTATTCTATATTTGTGTTTGACTTTCATTCGCATAATGCAGCTTTTTAAAGAAATAGCTTCAGAGGCTAATAAACTACTTAATGATCTTCAAAATAGTCTCTACAGTCAGGAGGATAAATTAACTGCATATGCACAACAACAGCGAGAGGTTAGCACTTTTTAAAGTTTGCTCTACCTATTTTTTGAGTGTATAGACTTTAATGATTTGAAGTATGACACTAGGTATATTGTTATTGACACTAAATACAGGCACATTCCAGATATGTTGCTACCACACGATCAATTTCTCAAATTACTGTAAACTTCTTCAAGACCTTAGACATGCACGCATACAATTTGAATCAACTTGTAGAAGAAGCACAAACAGTCAATGACCAGAAATTATCTGAGCTTGAAAAGAAATTTGAGGTAGTTAAACTTTTCTTTTTCTTTTTATTTTTCTACAGTAAATGGAGATTGTGATTTTCCAAGTACATATAGCTTTCACTATGCTTTCTTTTTATGTGATCTCTTGATAATTATGCATATGAATTTTGAATCTTTTAGTGCATCCATAATTGTTGAAATAGTTGATTAGTTGTTTAATCTTATTCAGTTTAGTAGTACTCATGTAATTCCATCTTCATATTACTTGTTAGCTTTGTTTCTGAAGGTATAAAGTTGGTCGGATTGAGCAGTTAGAAACATCCGAACAAGCAAAATCCAGAGGTGCTTCTTCTGTAAGTACAGTATGGGCTTCTAATTTGGTTAAGTTCTTTTATATATTTGATCCTGTTTATTCTAAATGTTGTGGTAGACAAGTTAAATCTTCTTAAACTATCTACCTATATCAAATTAAGTATATCTTTCTATCACACCCACATATCAGCCTACCCCGACTAACTTGGGATAAAAAGGCTTTGTTGAGTTGAAACCCACGTTGGCTCAGTATGGCACAATCTTTTGATTATTTGACTATTTGTGCTATAAGTAGTTGGGGTGGTTGTACTTTTCTTTTTCTGTGTATTTTGTTATATCTTTTCTTCTCTCTCTTGTCCTCCATCCCTCTCTTTGTTAGTTGAAGCACTGAAAATATCTCTATTTTTCAAGGACCTAGAGAGGAAAATTTTCAAGTGTAACTCTATTTTTGTGGTAAGGAACATAAGAAGCCAATTCACAATTTCTCATGATTCTCATGAACAGGAAAAGGAAAAAAAACAAGGGTAAAAATGAATGAAAATTAATCCAGAAAAAGCTACAAACTATAATGTAGAATCAAAATTTCTATCCTAACATACAAATCTTCATATACTACACCCTTCTTAATATTTTATCTATATGTGGGTGTGTATATTTTTGTCTCTCCTTCAAAAAAGATATGGGTACAAGGAATGGAAGCTTCTTGTTACTCTAACAAGGTAGGAGAGACAATATAAAGTCAAATCCCTTTATTTTATTTTTACCTTTTTATTGTCTGGGGTGGAGGGTGTTTGTGTCTGAGTGATTCATTTAACTAAAAAGAAAAAGAGTGATGGCTGCTACTACTGTGTAGTTGTTATAGTAAATGAGTAATAATTTAAGTAGGGAAAAAGAATAATGAAAGTGGATGCTTAGTTTGGACAATATAATAGAGAGGGACTGTTAGATTCCTGGGGGCTGCCTTTAATGTCAAAAGCAAGAAGCAGTATAGTTACTGTCTTTCGCTATTGGGAAGCATTTGTCTGATTTAGCTAAACAATGTCCAGACACATTTAGACATACATTGATTAAACATGTAATTGACTTCTAATGTAAAGTTTAATTTATCTAGTGCATAATTTGGTGCATATGTGCAGGAAGACTGCTTCTACGACCTGCCTTACAATACTAGGTATCAAATTTTCGTGCTACGTTTACAGAAGACAAGGAACGAAATTATGAAGTGTACTCTCTCTATATATGTAGATATATACTTTGATTGAAGAATTGTGGTAGCTTTAGATGATTAATTGGAAAGATAATGAATGATTATGTAGTGGATGATTTTATTAAGTTAATAATATTTTAGTTTTTTATATTTTTGCCATTATTTGCTATGAGGACATTGTAAGACCACAACTTTTTGAATAAAGATTAAATTTTCTCGAAATATATTTTTGAATATTATGGTGTGGATTTGATATAATGTTATAGTTGTGGGTAATATTTACAAATTTTGCAAAGTACGCAAGTTGTTATATAATATTCGATTGGTCGGGGAATATTCGTTTTAACAGGGAATATTCGTACAACGGCTCAATCATTGGTGGACCCCCCACAACGGAATTATTGTCGGATTGAGAAAACGACAAAAATACTTTATGAAAATAACGGCGGAAGTTTTACCGTTAACTGTTGAACTACCCGGCAGTAAAAGTACAATAATACGCGTGGTTGCAGAGTAGCACACGGTATTAATTATTGACGCTTACGTGAGAAGTCACTTAGTTATACTCAATTATTGCTACAGTAATTGCTGCATCATATCTCTCATATTATTGATTCGATTATTGTCGTAGTATCATCTGCATAATATGTTATTTTATTAAATCAATAATTGAGACGACAAAGTTATTCATATTATTAAATTGCAATATTTACAATGTCTAGAAGTTCTGTCAAGGAGAGGTTTGGTCACCTAATTGCGCGCCAATAGGGAGAAATCCTTATTAGAAAGCCCCCACTTTCCTGGGAACGACCTGGTTGATAAATATTGTGAGTTATAATATTAATGATGAATGTTAATAAAATTAAAGTTGTGTTCGGAGTTGAATTTGGAGACGCGGACGTGATATTTGAGTCCAGAACGATGAAATTAGTAAAAATAGTCTATAAACACAAAATTTTTCGAAATTCACTATTTGGTCAAAAAGTCAACAGTTGACTTTTTCGGGAAAAGTCAAATTTTGAAATTTCAAAATTTATATTTTTGATAAAAATGGTTTCATTGTGTTGGATTTATTTGTGTTAGTGAAAATCAACAATTATTTCGATAATAATTGATGTTTGGAGGTTATATTGACCAATCGGGTATTTAACCGGATAAATGAGCAATTGATTGCTAGTATTTCACATGATTATAACTAATTGTTTACATGTGTATACTATTGTTTCACATTCTTATTACTATTAGGGGAGTTGGTGCAAGATTGATAATACTTGCATGACTAAGTTAAAAATGGAGGTATAGATGGAGGTACTATACTGTAATTCGTATGTTCACATGTCTAGAACTATTGAATCACATTATTTACTATTAGGGGAGGTGGTGCAAGTTTGATAATACTTCCATGACTAAATTAAAAATAAAGGAAAAGTTGGAGGTATTGTACTGAAATTTTTCGAGCCCCAAAACCTGCAATTATCGAAACTATATTTTTCTATAAATAGAAGCTCAATCATCCTTCATTTCTCACCAATTCACAAAAGCTTTAGAGCGATTATTATAGAGAGAAATTATAGAAAGAAGAAGAGAAGTCTGCTACCTCACTATTCCAGTATCCAGTTTTTTTAAAGGTAGGGAGTATTATTTCTTTCTTATCTATGAAGAGAACTTCTGTTATTCCATTCTTTATTATTCTGTTGGAATAACCTGTATACGAGGGCTACCCTATATTTGGTAAAATTCTTCTGTTATTCCATTCTTTATCATTCTGTTGGAACATCCTGTCTGTGCGTTCTACGCCGGAACTGGTTCCGTCTTTATTATTCTGTTAGAATATCCTGTCTGTACGTTTTATGCCGGACCTGATTTCGTCTTTATTATTCTGTTCTAATATCCTGTCTGTGCGTTCTACGCCAGACCTGATTTCGTCTTTATTATTCTTTTGGAATATCCTGTCTGTGCATTTTACGTCGGACCTGATTCCGTCTTTATTATTCTGTTGGAATATCATGTCTGTGCATTTTACGACGGACCTGATTTCGTTATTTATTATTCTGTTGGAATAACCTGCCAGTGCGGTCTATCGCATGCCTGGTGATTTCTTTTGTTATTCCATTCCTTATTATACTCAGTTGGTTAAAGTTTTGACTTCTATACTCCATGAAATTAGTGGAATATCCTTGATATTTGCGCTTCATCCAGTATCTTTTCATGGAAATATTCTTCTGAGCATTTTTGAATTTTACTCTACAAAGCAGTATCATGTTGACAATTTGGACGTTATTAGTTCATGGATAAAATAATTCTTGAACTTATTTTATTGAATTCTTATATCATTGTCATCATCCTCATGTTTATATTTTTGTTGAAAGTCATCTGTGGCCTATAGTGCATAGATGGACTTGGTATGATTATGACCAGGGATTATTGGGTGTAATCATGACCGTAATGTTATAAATGATGTGGTAAAAGTCCTCATTGGCCCGTAGTACATTGATGGACAGTTGTTGGCATGATCATGACCATTATTAAATACACAAATATTCTTGGCCCGTAGTGAATGGATAATTGTGGTCGTGATACTAAACAATATCCTTGGCCGTAGTGCAGGGGTGGTTCGATGATGTGGATTATTTATTAAGCTGAGTCCTAGCGATAAAAGTGATGAAAAATCTTTTAATTCATAAAAGATAGTAGATTTTATTCTCTACTTGACTCTTTTAATGGATTGCTTGTTCTGCTGCAGTTAAACTTGATGCTTGTTATATTGTATCAGTTTAACACTGTTGAAGGCTAACGATAATATATTCTGCATTATCTTAGTTATAATATTTTCTACTGGGCTAGTTGAGCTCACCCTTTTACTTTTATTGTTCTTTTCAGGAAATGAGAACGTAGCAAGGACTAGTCGGGGAACGGAGTGATAGACCAGATGATAGCATTAGTAGTCCTCACTATTCAGTGAAATGGTGGAAAATAAATGTAATAATATTGAATTTGAGTTTGAATATTGTCTAGACGACAATATTTGTATTAAAACTCACAGCTTATGTTTTGTCGTACTTTACACGACAGTTGTATAATTAAGTTGTATTTGTATTCTGTACCATGTATTTGACGACTCAGGATATGTGATGTATACCTATTTTGGGGGCGTTACAGTTGGTATCAAAGCTTAGGGATATGATCTCTAGTTAAGATGTGAGACTAGAACTAGGAGGGGAGAGACGGAGAATTCCTTCGCTACTATGACCTACCTAAGTTTATTTGGTATTTAATTGGTCAGTCAGAGTGTAGGGATAATATGTTTCATGTCAATTAACCCTTGTTTTGTGGCAGTATTTGAAAATGGCATCCGAGAATGTTGAGAACATCAATGGAGCACATGAGACCATTGAGTCTCCACAGATTAATAACCAGGACAATGTGCATCAGGAAGGCAACAATCCTCAAACAAACAACAACACTGACCAAATAATGAACGATGGAATGTTCTGAGGCTTCATGCAATTCATACAACATCAGGCGAGAGCGGCTCCTATCCAAAATGCAGGTAGAAACACTGGCAACTCTCTGACGGTCACCGCCAAACAGTTCAAGGAGCTGGGACCACCGGAGTTTATTGGAGAGCCAAAACCACTTAAGGCAGAAGCATGGATAAAGTAGATAACCAAGATATTTGATGTCTTAGGATGCTCCGAGGAATAAAAGGTTCCCTTCGCCACCTTTATGTTGCCAACCTGACGCACTCAAGATGTCTTGGGAGAAGTTCCAAGAGCTGTTCAACGACAAGTACTTTCCCGAAAGTATTCGTCACATGAAGGAGGTGGAGTTTATCAAGTTGGAACAAAACAATATGACCATGTCGCAATATGAGGCTAAATTTGCGGAGTTATCCCGGTTTGCATCCCATTTGGTTGATAATGAGGAGCGAATGACCCGAATGTTTTTAAGAGGTTTGAAATCGGAGATACGACAACGCAACCAAGAGAAAGCAGCCGGCAAAACGAAAATACCAGTGGTAATAGTCATCGAAGCGGTGACAACAAATGTGGAGGGAATCAACATGCCAGGATGGTAACCACTTCGGTGGTAATCATAGCCAAGACAATAAAAATGGACATTTCAAGAAAAGGAGATTCAACAATGATGGAAAGACGTCAGCACCAGCACCTGTTGTTAAGGAAGGAGAACGACCACCTCTCATATGCTTCAAATGCAGAGGGGAGGGACACATCAGTACAAACTGCGCGATGCCGTCCAAAACATGTTATAATTATGGAAGAGAAGGTCACTTAGCTCAATTTTGTCGATTACCGAAGACAAATTCAGCTAGGATGGAGGCACCAAAGACCGTCCCAGAAAAATCAAAGCCGGTAGTGCAAGGGAGAACGTTTGTTGTGACCTCCCAAAAAGAAAGGAACCCGAATGAGGTTATCACGGGTAAGCTTATCATAAACTCTAGTGAAGTCTATACCTTATTTGATACCAGTTCTACCCATTCTTTTATTTCTCCTACTTGCGCTCAACGTTTAAATTTGACTTCAGAGAAATTAGACTTTGACTTATCTGTTGAAACTCCATTAGGAGAAACCTTCATTACATCCACTATTTATAAGTCTTGTTTGATTCAAATCGGTAACCGCATGTTACCTGTCGATCTTATCTCCTTAAAAATACTTGCATTTGATGTGATTCTAGGGATTGATTGGTTAACTACTCATCATGCTAAAATTGATTATTTTCGTAAGGTTGTTAGCTTTCATATTCCTATTAAACCTATTATGCGAATTCAAGCGACCAAACCATTAAAATCAATCACGGTCATCTCAAGCCATAAACCTATTCGTTTATTGAAAAATTGATGTCAAGCTTTCATAGCTCATGTCACGGATTTAAACAAAAATACGTCAGATTTGAAGGATATTTCTATTGTTAATAAATTTCTTGACGTATTCCCTGAAGAACTTCCTGGCCTACCCCCAGAGCGTGAATTTGAATTTTGTATCGACTTTGAACCCGGTACAAAACCCATTTCCAAAGCCCCATATCGAATAGCTCCTATTAAACTTCAGGAGTTAAAGACCCAATTGCAGGAATTGTTAGACATTGGTTTCATTCGTCCTAGTACGTCTCCTTAGGGTGCTCCCACTATAAAAAAGGCCTATCTGCGACCAATAATATCAGCGACCGCATATCCGGTCGCTGATAATAGTGTTAGCGACCGATATCTGCGACCGGGATAAATTCTAGTCGCTAATAGATATCAGCGACTGGATGCGGTCGCTGATTGGTCGCTGATATGAATTTTCCCCCCAAAAATTTGGTGCAAAACCCTGACGCGGTTTTTTGTTGTGACTAATCTTCTTCAGCGACCGCATGCGGTCGCTGAGAATCGTCCACGTCATTAAAACTCAGCAACCGCATGCGGTCGCTGAAGGCCGGTCTCTGAAGGCGGTCGCTGATCTTCTTAAACAGATTCAGGCTCAGGCGTTCTATCGTTTTAGCAGAAAGAAAAAAAAAGAGGGCGACAGAAAGGGAGAAGAGGGAGAAGGGGGAGAAGAGAAGAGAAGACCTCGCTCGCGCGATTGGTGTTGCTACTCCTTCAATTGGTTGCTGCTACTCCTTCAATTGGTAATTCTCTATGTATTTTCTCTCTCTCCTCTTATACATACTGATAATTCTCTACTTACAATTCATATATATATATATATATATATATATATATATATATATATATATATATATATATATATATATATATTTCCAAATGGTATTTGAGTTATGCTCATCTGTATAATGTCTCTCAAACATTAGGCATTTACTTGTATTTGGGTGTGGATTGAATTTCAGTTCTAGGTATTTGGGTGTGGATTGAATTTCTGTTCTAATATAAACAAGGGACAAGTAAGGAAGATGAAAACAAACCCTTTTGTTTCTTCAGTTTAGGGATAAATTTACTTAAATGTGAATTTTGTGTTTTGTTAATTTTTATTTTGGTTTAAATTGACAATGACGTTGACTTTTTGTTTGAATGTTGACTTTTTTTCTTTTCTTCGGGTCTAATTTTCTTAACTGAACTAATTTTTTACATATGTGTATTGTCATTGCTTTTTGTTTGCATACTGCTTGGTATAGAATTATGTATCTGTTATATATGCATAGATGAAGGCATAAATACCTACATTGGACATAAATTATATGGTATGTATTACGAGAGGATTGAGTTTAGTATCTAATTTGTAATGTGTGATTGTAATATTGAATCTTTGATGCAAATGTTAATTTTGTTGAAGTCGGGTTACATGTAAAGTTGGGTAGATTTTTACATGAGATAGGGATTTTGGGAAGAGACCCTTTTATGGTTTGTAGGATTTTGAAGAATACCAGCTGGGTAATTTTAGTAGTCTTATGAACTGTTGTTCCTCCTTACCCAAAATGGTGTTGGTTTATTGATTTACTAGGCTTTTTAGTATTATTTCTGAATGAACTACTTTATTTCATCTTGTAAAATGGCAGTTGCAAGTGTAACAAATCAAGGATTGAGATTTGACAGTTTATGCTAATCGCTAGGCTATCAGGATTGAGATTTGGACAGTTGTAAAGAGAAAATTGATCTAAACTGATCGAAACATTCATTTGGACAGTTGTATAAATTGGTTGCATTGTACAGGAGAGTTTTTTTTATATAACAAAAGTTATATAAAAAAAACTAAATGGTCGGTTTATGTCTTGGGTTCCTAGAAATGACATTATATACATGTCGTCGTGCATGTGGCTAGTCCATATTGCAGGGGAAACTCTGGCAAATTTTTTTTATTGGTCGGGTAGTTGCGAACATTTATACTATTAACCTTTAAAGTTTCTCATACTATAAAATATAATATAATTATTAAACTAAGTAGCATTTACTTAGTTTCTCATACTAAATTTAATAACCTTTAAAGTTTCTCATACTGCTTTAATCATATGCATTCTTACAAGTATGCTCAATTCGTATGGTTACAAGTATGCTCAAGTCATATGATTAATAAGCTCATGTTGTCTGTAGTAGGTACCATGGAATCATGGACCTCTATTCAGACCGTAGTTAGATGGCACGACGAAAGTCAAGTGCCCAGATAGGTGCTACAGCTGAATTTAGAGCTGGTTGCCAAGTGTTTTTGGAGTATGCGTATAGTCACCCGGAATGTATGAATGGTAAGTCGCAGATACGATGTCCATGTTTGAAGTGTAAGACTGTAAATTATATGGACAGAGACATGGTAAACTATCATTTACTTGTTTCTGGGTTCTTAAGAAATTACGAAGAATGCTGGTGGGCACATGGGCAGAGAAGAGATGGTGGCATCACACAAGTACACAATTCGGGCAGTAGTACTCATCGTATGAATGAAATGGTTCATGATATTGCAGGGCCAGATTTTGATTGGGAGCAAGGCAGAGAGCAACCTATGAATTCTGATGCCAAAGACTTCTTTAAGTTGTTAGACGAGGGTAGCGAGCCATTGTGGCATGGTTGCACCAAACACACTATATTGTCTGTAGTGGCGAATAGAGCTTAAGAGGAAGGTGAAGAATAGAGCTTATGTTGAGGGGTCGATATGTGAGGCATACAGTTTCGATGAGATATCTAAGTTTGTCTCAGACTATTTTTAGGACGAAGTCTTGACAATGGCCAATCGAGTTTCGAGACATGATGATGGGGGAAATGTTGAACTAAATGGTCGGCTCTCTGTATTTGGTCTATCGGGCCGCGCTTATGGAAAAGGGAAGCGCATATTCCTCTCTGAGCAAGAATTACATGCTGCACATACTTACATTCTTCTCAATTGCGAGGAGATTGACGAATTTGTGAGGTACACATGTAAACTTGATAATTTATCTTTTAAGTTGAAAATTTATTCCAATATGTTAATGTTTATTACATGGTATAGATTGTACGACGACGAGTTAAAAGTGAAGCATCCCGACATAACAGATAAAGATATTCAAATTAATCGGGATAAAAACTTTGCACTTTGGCTAAAGGACAAAGTAAGTTCAATTTTTAAGCACGTAGTATATATATATATATATATATATATATATATATATATATATATATATATATATATATATATATTCCATGTTAACTATGACTTCATTTAATAAGATGGAGTTTTTGTAGGCTTTGACTGAGGGATTAACGATTCCAGCTAATGTACAAGTCCTAGCTATGGGACCAGATAGGGACCAAGTCACCCGCAATGGTTACAAAATAAATGGTTGTGAATTTCACACAAAGGCATATGGGCGCGGTAAAAGAACAAGAACTCTGGAGTGTGTGTCCAAGGAGATTGTTACAATGAGCTTGGTCGTGCAAGGGAACGTATGGGGGTTATATTCACTTGTTCAAGTGTCGTTGATTTGATTCAGAAAAAGGGATACGTGTTGACAGACATGGAATCGTCGATATTGAGGAAGAGTTATTGACTGACACTGACACAGAATCTGAAGAAGATGGTTATGAATCTCCGATACTTGTACAAAATGATTCTGACTCGTCAGACAATGATTTTCATTAAAATGTATATTTAGTTATAATTGTACAAAATGTATGTTTATGTTCATGTTCATGTTCATGTTTAGTTCATAATTATGTACCTTTCATTTATGTTCTCTATATAGGAATGTTATCTATATCCTTAACTATATCATTTGTAGTTGTTGTAGTTAACTATTTTGCAGTCATGTTTATGTACCTTTCACTTATGATAATCGTAGTTAACTATTTCATACAATTAATTGTCATTCATAATTTCATACTAACATCCTAATTTTTTTTATTTATAGATGTCTTCTGAACCTGCAGCACGAAAGCGCGGGTTGGGTCGGGGCCCTAATCATGTGCCGAAGGCCCCGGCAAATCCAGATGTTCGCATTCTTATACAGATCCATCCTCCTCCAGAAAGCACGTAAGTTAAACATCGTGTATATATAAGGGTTTAATATTTCCATTGTTATAAATATATTTTAATGTAAATTACTGTATATTGTAGTGATTTTCAAGATAGTAAAATTGTGAAGTGCATTTCACAATTATGCTTACAGAACTGGCCTACGCCAGTGATTACATGGACGAGCACACCTCTCGCCCATAAGGATGCAGTTTGGACTGAATTTCAGGTATGTTTTTATTAATTATGACAGATAATATTAATATAATATTCAAATGATAATTTTTTAATAATGTTATTATTGTTGTTTTATTTACAGAAAAGGTATAGATGGGAGGACGCGCAGGCTTCGGTGATTCAGACATTATTCTGGCAGAAGTGCGTGGTCCGTACCAAGGATAACTTAAATAAAGAACGACAAAAAGCCATTCACAATGCCGAGATCGACCATCCAGGCCAGGGAGAAGATTATATGCACGAGCATAGCCCCTGGTGGTGCACCCAGTCCATATGGGCTGAGATGTGTGCCCAATGGAGAGCTGAGAGCTGGGTGAAAAGACGAAAGGCTGCCGCCACCAACAGAGCCTCGGGTGTATCCGAAGGCGAAAAGGCTAAAGGAACATACAAGGGCGGCAGTATTTCACAGTTGCACCATATCACTGCCAGGGTACGTATTTACAAGTTTTAATATGTTTTCAATCATAAATTGTAGAAAATATATCCCATTTTTACTTAGTAATATTGTGTTATTTTTGTATAGGAGTCTCAGTCTCAAGGTCAGCCTATCCATTGGCTGGATGTGCACGTGGCCACCCGTGATGGTCTGCCTGAGGCTATCCAGATAGCGGTAATAAATTTTAACAACTTTATCTTTAATTAATGCTTGCAGAATTAATTTATTTTTAACTATTTAATTGTTAACATGATGACATGCAGGACACTTATAAGCGTTTATTGAATGAGCGCTATCCTGAAGGCACTCCACGTCCGTCTATCGATCAAGAGTTGTGGGAGAGGGCGTCTGTTGTGAAGAAGAACTACGTTAAAGGTCAAGGACAACGATGACGCCCATCCTTCAGTGGCTCAGGCTTCTCTTCTACCCAGTCTACACAGTCATCGAGCCATCCAGCTGTTCATACTCCGGCTGACTGTGTGAGAGATATATGTCAAGATCGGGATCTTCTGAAGATACTGGGCGGACATCTGGGGGCTCTGAGTGCTGAGGAGTTAGCTGAAGCAGTAGCAGCAACATCAGCATCACAACACAGGGATGGCGACGAGGTATAAAATCAATTTGTTGTATATTGTCGTAATATACCAATATTAACATAGTTAGTAAATATTTATAACTTGTTTTATTATTTTGTTAATTACAGGGTGATCAAGGAGGCGATGATGCTTGATTAGTACATGTTTTAGATTAGTTTTATAGTTATAATATAAGTTTGTACTTGTTTCATTCTTAGGATGTTTGTATATTGTTACTTAAACAAGTATTAAAATGTTATTATATTTATTCAAAATCATATTGGTTTTAAATGGTTTATATTCTAGTTTGGTGTAT
This sequence comes from Panax japonicus, assembly GCA_020205505.1. NCBI lineage: Eukaryota > Viridiplantae > Streptophyta > Magnoliopsida > Apiales > Araliaceae > Panax > Panax japonicus. Next base: position 66,836,653 of record CM035094.1, read on the forward strand.
GTGTTATATGGTGGACAATGGATGTTTATATTGTTATGTATGCTGTTATTGTGTATGTGTGTTGGGATAAAATAGGTACAAAATAGGTACAGGTTTTTGGGATTTATGCAAAAACAGCAAGATTATGTTATTTTATTTTTTTATATTAGCGACCGCCTGCGGTCGCTGCTTCCGGTCGCTGACATGCGGAACACGTCAGCTTTGGCCATGGCCCATGCTGACTCAGCGTAGCGACCGTATTTTCCATTCAGGTCGCTGATATCGGTCGCAGGTAAAGCGGTCGCTAATAGTGGTCGCTGATGTGCATTTCAGCGACCAGATTTTATGCGACGCCTTTTAGCGACCGTAGACGGTCGCAGATAGATATCAGCGACCGCATGCGGTCGCTGATAGGCGGTCGATGATAAGCCTTTTTGTTGTAGTGTCCTATTCTATTCGTGAAGAATAAAGATGGGAGTATGCGACTTTGTATTGATTATCGGGAGTTGAATCATGTCACCATCAAAAATAGGTACCCATTGCCACGTATTGATGACATGTTTGATCAGTTACAAGGAGCACAATTTTTTTCAAAGATCGATCTTCGTTCTGGATATCATCAGCTGGAGGTTAAAACTGAGGATATTCCAAAGACTGCCTTCAGAACTCGGTACGGGCATTATGAATTCTTAGTCATGTCTTTTGGATTGACTAATGCTCCTTCTGCCTTCATTGATATGATGAATCGAGTATTCAAGAAATATTTGGATCACTTTGTGGTCGTCTTTATTGATGACATCCTTATTTATTCCAAAAGTCGTGAAGATCATGAGCAACACTTGAGGCTGATACTCCAAAAGCTTCGTGAATATAAGCTTTATGCCAAGTTAAAGAAATGCGAGTTCTGGCTTGAGGAAGTAGCATTCATTGGGCACGTAGTATCAAGTCATGGAATATCCGTTGACCCGGCAAAGATTGAAGCTATTCAAAGCTGGGAGCAACCCAAATCAGTGACCGAAGTACGTAGCTTTCTCAGATTAGCTGGTTATTATCGGAGATTCGTGGAAGGATTTTCTCGAATCGCTACTCCATTAACTCAGCTGACTCGGAAAGATACAAAGTTCGGTTGGAGCGAGGATTATGAGAAGAGTTTTCAAGAACTCAAAAGGAGACTCATTTCAGCACCTGTTCTGACAATACAATCTAGTTCGGAGGGATTTGTCATCTACAGTGATGCTTTGGGCAAAGGGTTAGGATGTGTTCTCATGCAACATGGGAAAGTCATAGCCTATGCCTCAAGACAACTCAAAGAATATGAGAGGAATTATCCTACTCATGATCTAGAGTTGGCAGCTGTTGTCTTCGCACTTAAAATTTGGAGGCACTACTTGTATGGAGAGAAAGTGGAGATCTTTATGGATCATAAAAGCCTTAAATATTTCTTCACTCAAAAGGAACTCAACATGCGACAACGACGTTGGCTTGAACTGTTGAAAGATTATGATCATACCATCCAATACCATCCTAGAAAAGCGAATGTGGTAGTTGACGCATTGAGTAGAAGATCATATGTGGGTACGAGTGCAATATTCACAACACAAAAGCCCATTTTGTGTGACTTGAAAAGGATGGAGATAGAGTTAAAAACTCTAGAGACCCATGTGATGATGGCGAATATACGAGTAGAACTGACTTTAATTGATAAAGTTAAAGTTGCTCAAGTTACAGATCCGAAGCTGATGCGTATGAGGAAGAAAGTGCAAGAATGTGCTATACCGGAAGCAAGAATCGATGAAGAAGGAATACTTCGAGTCAACTCTAGACTTTGTGTTCATAACGACCCTTATTTAAAGTATAAAATCATGATGGAGGCGCATAACACACCGTTTGCAATCCATCCTGGGAGTACCAAAATGTATAATGATTTTCGACACACATTTTGGTGGAGCAATATGAAGAGAGAGATAACGGAGTTTATCTTAAGGTGTTTAGCTTGTCAAGTTGGAGCAGAACATTATGACCGTGGCGCAGTACGATGCTAAGTTTACCGAGTTGTCTCGGTTTATGTCCCACTTGGTTGATAATGAGGAGAGAATGACGCAGATGTCTTTAAGAGGTTTGAAACCGGAGATACGTTAATATCTTATTTTTCATAAACTGTGTTTGTATTCAGATGTTGTAAATAGGGCTCAGTTATTGGAGTGCGATAACGGGTCAACGCAACCAAGAGAAAGCAGCCGGCAGAATGAAAATACCAGTGGTAACAGTCATCGAAGCGGTGGCAACAAACGTGGAGGGAATAAACGTGCTAGAAATGGTAACCACTTCGGTGGTAATCACGGCCAAGACAATAAAAGTGGGAGTTTCAAGAAGAGGAGATTTAATATTGATGGAAGGACGTCAACACCAGCACCTGTTGTTAAGGAAGGAGAACGACTGTCGGTCGTTTGTAACAAATGCGTAGGGGAGGGACACATCAGTCCAAACTATACGCAGCAGTCCAAATCATGTTACAATTGTGGAAGAGAAGGTCACCTAGCCCGATTTTGTCGTGCACCGAAATCAAGTTCAGCTGGGATGAAGGCATCAAAGTCCGTCCCAGACAAGACAAAACTGGTAATTCAAGGGAGAGCGTTTGTTGTAACCTTCCAGAAAGCAAGGAACCCGAACGAGGTCATTACGAGTAAGCTTATCATAAACTCTAGTGAAGTATATACCTTATTCGATACCGGCTCTACCCATTCTTTTATTTCTCCTACTTGCGCTCAACGTTTAAATTTGACTCTAGAGAAATTGGACTTTGGCTTATCGGTTGAAACTCCGTTGGGAGAAACTTTCATTACATCCACGGTTTATAAGTCTTGTTTGATCCAAATCGTTAACCACACATTACCTATCGATCTTATTTCTTTAAAAATACTTGCGTTTGACGTAATTCTAGGGATTGATTGGTTAACTACGCATCATGCAAAAATTGATTATTTTTGTAAGGTTGTTAGTTTTCTTATTCCTAATCAACCTATTATGTGAATTCAAGAGACTAAACCATTAAAATTAATCACTGTCATTTCAAGACATAAAGCTATTCGTTTATTGAAAAATGGATGTCAAGCTTTTTTAGCTCATGTCACAAATTTAAACAAAAATACGTCAGTTTTGAATGATATTTCTATTGTTAATAAATTTCCTGACGTATTCCATGAAGAACTTCCTGGCCTAGCCCCAGAGCGTGAAATTGAATTTTGTATCGACCTTGAGCCTGGTACAAAACCCATTTCCAAAGTCCCATATCGAATAGCTCCTATTGAACTTCAGGAGTTAAAGACCCAATTGCAGGAATTGTTAGACATTGGTTTCATTCGTCCTAGTATGTCTCTTTGGGGTGCTCCTGTTCTATTCGTGAAGAAGAAAGATGGGAGTATGAGACTTTGTATTGACTACCGATAATTGAACCATGTCACCATCAAGAATAGGTATCTGTTACCTCTCATTGATGACATATTTGACCAGTTGCAAGGAGCACAATTCTTTTCAAAGATCGATCTTCGTTATGGATATCATCAGCTGAAGGTTAAAACTGAGGATATTCCAAAGACTGCCTTCAGAACTTGGTACGGGCAGTATGAATTCTTGGTCATGTCTTTTGGATTGACTAATGCTCCTGCTGCCTTCATGGATATGATGAACCGAGTATTTAAGGAATATTTAGATCACTTTGTGGTTGTCTTTATTGATGACATTCTCATATATTCCAAAAGCCGTGAAGATCATGAGCAACACTTGAGGCTGATACTCCAAAAGCTTTGTGAAAACAAGCTTTATACCAATTTGAAGAAATATGAGTTCTGGCTTGAGGAAGTTGCATTCCTTGGGCATGCAATATCAAATCATGGAATATCTGTTGACCATCAATGATTGAAGAAATTTAAAGCTGGGAGCAACCAAAGTCAGTGATAGAAGTACGTAGCTTTATCGGCTTAGCTAGTTATTATTGGAGATTCGTGGAAGAATTTTCTCGAATTACTACTCCATTAACTCAACTGACTCGAAAAGATACAAAGTTCGGTTGCAGCGAGGAATGTGAGAAGAGTTTTCAAGAACTCAAGGGAAGACTCATTTCAGCACCTGTTCTGACAATACCATCTGGCTCAGAGGGATTTGTCATCTACAGTAATGCTTCGGGCAAAGGGTTAGGATGTGTTCTCATGCAACATGGGAAAGTCATAGCATATGTCTCTCGGCAACTCAAAGAATATGAGAGAAATTATCCTACTCATGATCTAGAGTTGGCAGCTGTTGTCTTCGCACTTAAGATTTGGAGGCATTACCTGTGACAACCCTAGAATTTAGACAATTTATTAAAATCATAATTGATTGATTTAAGGTTCAATATTAGGACCTAGACAGGAAATAAGTGTATGGAATTGGCAGTTATGTAATAAAATTCCAAGAATTTCAAAAGTTTTGGACAAGACTTGAATTATGTGATAGACTGTAAGTGATAGTCTAGTAATGAGGTATAAGATTATGGTAGAGTTAAAATTCTTTTGAAGAATTATCAGGGATAAGTATCGAAGTGAATACTAGTCGGTATATTTGGTTACATATGTGAACCATAATGATTTAAGATCAAGGATTGATCAGATAAGTTATAACTTTAGCAAACCCTAAAGTTATGTTAATCATATGTTTATTAAGTTAGAAAAATCTAACGAATAGATATCCTAACGATACGCTCAGAAACTTTAATTTTAGTTTCGAGAATTCGAAACCCTAATTCGGATATTTAAAACCCTAATTTAGGAATTTAAAAGCTAAGTGTTAAAAGCTTAAGTGTAAATATGTGGGAGAATAATAATATTTATTATATAGTAATTCTAAGAGATTTATTTTATACATCTCGGTTGATTAATTTTATAACCTAATTATAGCAAGTTTAAATTGGGTTAAGGAAATGAATGGGCTTGTGAGTAAGGATTGGTATTTTAATGGAGAAGTGAAAACCCTAATTAAATTAATTGGGTTGGATAAGAATTAAGGTATTGGACTATGTATATATTCTATAGCCCAAGAGTTGGCCCAATGAAATTGGTTAGAGGCTCAAGCAATATATTAAAGGAATGGCTCAAATATTTTTATTGATAAGCCCAAAATTTTTTTTTAAGGGTGACCCAAACTTAGAGCCCAATTGAAGGAAGGAAGGGCATGATGGACATTTGATATTATTAAGGTGTTGGACTATGATTGATTTACATGGCTCAAAGAATTAAAATATTTATGTCTAATAGATTAATTTGGAAAGCCCGAAACATTAAAGGAATGGCCCAACTTTTAGCCCAAGTGGGAGAGGACTTTTTGGATATTTAGTAAATCAATTAAGGCATTAAAAAGAAAGCAAAATTGGGAGCATTATAAGGACACATGGCAAAATTTGGATATTGAAAGAGGAGAAATGAGAGGAAATGGTGCATGCACCTCATTCATTTATACACCACATATTTGGCATGATTTGTTTACCAACTCTCCACCAACTCTCCATATGTGTCACTTGTTTATTTATCCAACATTCTTGAACATTCTTGCAAGCAACATTAAATGATTGAGTGGGAGAGTGAAGAGCTAAGAGATATTGGGAGATAACAATTAGATATACAAAATATATCTACATATTTTACTAACTCACCAAATCCATTCTCTTTCTCTTTCATCTCACTTCCTAGTTAGCCAACAAAAACCAAAAAGGGAGAGAGTGAGAAAAGAGAGGATTTTGGCAGCCTTAGTGGGAAAGGAAAGAGAGTTGTTCTTCAAAGTTTCCTAGCTCCATAATCAAGCTATGAAGAAGAAGAAGGAGAGCATGGTAAGACAAGGTATAAACCCTTTTTGTTTTTGTAAGCTTTTGAGGGTTGTATATCAAACTTTGAATCTAAAGTTCTAAACTCAAAAACCTTAGATCTATGTGTTAATGTGTTTCATGTTTAGATCTAACAATATTGAGTGTTGATTTGGTTGAAATCAAAAGGAATTGAAAAATAGAATTTTTCCGAAAAAGTTTAAAACTAGAAAGTATGATCTAGCTTTTGATTCTTGAAATCTATGATGGATATTTGTGATTTATGTTCTTGGGATGCTAGATCTATGTGTGAAGGATAAAAAACCTTTGGAATCACTCAAATAGGTTGAAAAATGAGCAAGTTATGGAATTTTTCCCAAACTACTCAAAGATAGGAAAACTGTTAGAATGACAGTTTTTAGCAGCCACTTCCGGGCTAATTTCCGGGAGCTTAATATGTCCAAATATGGATTGTGATAGATGAAAACCGTATTTCGGAAAGATACGAACCCAAAAAAATTGACGGATCATTAATCGGAGTTATAGATTTCATTTTATTTAAGTTTTGGTGAAGTACTCCAAAACTGCAAATAGACAAAAAGTTGCTGCCCAAAATTTTCCGGAGGCTGTTTCGGACATTTATTTAATGAGAAAAATTTCAGGCTTTTGGAAAATGAAAATATATGGTATTATGTAGCTCGTGTCCAAAAATGAACTGATTCCGAGTTAAAACGACCAAGTTATGACCGTTCCAATTTTTGTGATTTTCCGACGGAAATCGCTATAAACGGAGTTCTACAACTCCGATTGCCACGAAATTTAAAATGGAGCATCACGTTAACATTTATAAGGTTATGACAAAAGATGGGCATTACTGGAGTTAAGCACGAGGTAGCTAATTTCTTAAGCTACGCACTAGAAATTAATTTTTGAAAAATACCAAAGGAAGTTGGAAAATTATGGAAAAATAATTTTTGTGCATGAAATACATGTATATATGTTTGACCAAAGGATAGGAGAATAATTCACTGATTTGGTATTTTCGTGATACGGATATTGGAAAAACAGTTTGCTGAATTGAAAATGTGTTGAATCCGGTTTGCTGGATTGAGGTTTAAATTGATGGATTTGGAATTCAAGTTGCTGAATTATAAATTTGGTTGTTAGATATAGAATCCAGGGTGCTGGATTAGTGTTTGCCTTATTACATGTTAATGAATAGTTTATGAAATAAAAAGCGAGTGTTAAATCATAAGGGATATGATATAGTGATTGAATAATTATCAAAGGATGATAATAATATTGATGTGTTAAGTTGTTATCTAATATTTGATTAAGTATTAGATAGTATTATGGAATAAAGTATGTTATACTGATTAAAAGATCAATCTTATAACTGATAGGTCTTTCGTGAGAGATTAAATTAAATTGCGTTGCGGTAATCAATGGTTCAGGCAAGTTTCTTTTACTTAACTCTAATAAGAGTAGTTTCTTCAAGCTTATGGTTAATCATTGCTGATTGCCATGAAATTTGTACTCTGTACATCTTGCATGTATAAGTCAGGTATGAAAGGCTGATCACCTTCATTACCCGTTGGTTCAGAAATGTTTGTTCATGTTTAAAACTTGTTCAGTCAAAGATTTGTTCGTGCTAGTTCTCAATTATATTGATGAATTATAGCAAGCTCATTATTCATACTCTTCAATCATGATATATCGTTATATTGTTGTATTTAAACTTGCTGGGCAACTTTCATGCTCACCCTTGCTATATCATGATAAAACATTGCAGATAAGGCGAACGTGTTCGGACACATGAAAAGATAATGCCAAGTTCAGCTTGGGATATAAAGTGCGGCTAGTTTGTAATAACGTATTTTGATAAATGTGTTGTATGATAGAAAGTTTATGAAATGTGTATTAAGTTAAGGTTACTCGACCTTGGAGAATAGTGTGTAATGTAATGTATAAACAATTTATGTTTATATCTTCCGCAATAGTGATAGAAATAGTATACCAGATCCGCGGTGATTCGGGGCCCGGATTCGGGGCTATTACATTACCTATATGGAGAGAAGGTGGAGATCTATATGGATCATAAAAGTCTGAAATATTTCTTCACCCAAAAGGACCTCAACATGCGGCAATGACGTTGGCTTGAACTGTTGAAAGATTATGATCATACCATTCAATACCATCCTGGTAAAGCGAACGTAGTAGCTGACGCATTGAGTAGAAGATCATATGCGGGTACGAGTGCAATATTGTCAACATAAAGGCCCATTTTGTATGACTTACAAAGAATGGAGATAGAGTTAAAGACTCCAGGGACCCATGTGATGATGGCAAATATACGAGTAGAACCGACTTTAATTGATAAAGTTAAAGCTGCTCAAGCTACAGACCTGGAGCTGATACGTATGAGGAAGAAAGTGCAAGAAGGTGCTATTCCAGAAGCAAGAATCGATGAAGAAGGAATACTTAGAGTCAACTCCAGACTTTGTGTTCATAACGACCCTTATTTAAAGTATAAAATCATGATGGAGGCGCATAACACACCGTTTGCAATCCATCCTGGGAGTACCAAAATGTATAATGATTTTCGACATACATTTTGGTGGAGCAATATGAAGAGAGAGATAGCGGAGTTTATCTCAAGGTGTTTAACTTGTCAACGAGTCAATGCGGAGCATCAAGTACCAAAAGGTCCATTGCAACCACTTGAAAGTCCAGAATGGAAGTGGGAGCACATTAACATGGATTTCGTTACTGGTCTTCCGAAGGTATCTCAAGGCATAGATGCAATTTGGGTCATTGTTGATAGATTGACCAAGTCTGCTCACTTCTTACCTATACGAGAAACTTATAAACTTGAACGTCTTGCTCATATGTACATAAATGAGATTGTAAGACTGCATGGTATACCAGTGTCCATAGTTTTTGATCGAGACCCAAGGTTCACTTCACGATTTTGGGTTAGTTTGTAGAAAGCTATAGGCACAGATTTATAATTTAGCTCGGCATATCATCCTCAAACAGACGGGCAGTCGGAGAGGACTATTCAAACTCTTGAAGATCTATTAAGACTCTGTGTCCTTGACTTCAAAGGAAGTTGGGACAATTTCTTACCGTTGGTAGAGTTTTTCTATAACAATAGTTATCAAGCAAGTATTGACATGGCTCCATTTGAAGCGTTGTATGGGAGAAAGTGTCGTTCTCCAGTATGCTAGGATGAGGTGGGTGAAGCAACGTTGTTGGGACCGGAGTTGATACTTATGACTACAGAAAAGATTCAAACGATCCGATAATGCATAAAAACTTCGCAAGATCGACAAAAGAGTTATGCTGATCTTCATCAAAAGGACATAGAATTCGATATTGGAGATCATGTATTTTTACATGTTGCTCCATGGAAAGGAGTTACGAGATTTGGAAAGAGAGGAAAGCTCAATCCTCGATTCATTGGCCCATTTTTAATTCTCGAACGAGTAGGAACAGTAGCCTATAGACCCGCCTTACCGCCAAGTATGTCTCGTGTTCATAACGGTTTTCACATATCTATGTTACGTAAATATGTGAAAGACTTGAACCACATTATTGAGTTAGAACCAGACTAGATAGATGAAGATTTAACGTATGAAGAGTTACCTGTTAAAAGCTTGGATAAGAAGTATCATGTTCTACGCTCTAAGGTTGTACCTCAAGTCAAAGTTTTGTGGAGAAACCACAATGTGGAGGAAATGACTTGGGAGTTAAAATCTGAGATGAAGTCAAGGTATCCTCATATCTTTGACATACCAGGTATGTACCCTAATTTTGAGGACGAAATTTCATAAGTAGGGGAGGTTGTAAGACCCCAACTTTTATGAATAAAGAATAATTTTCTCGAAATATATTTTTGAATATTATGGTGTGGTTTTGATATAATGTTATAGTTGTGGGTAATATTTACAAATTTTGCAAAGTAAGCAAGTGGTTATATAATATTCGATTGGTCGGGGAATATTCATTTTAACAGGGAATATTGAACGACGGCACAATCATTGGTGGACCCCACAACGGAAGTATTGTCGTAGTTAGAAAATGATAAAATTATCTTTCTATAAAAAATAATGGCGGAGGTGTTTCCTTTAAAACTGTTGAACTACCCGGTAGTAAAAGTACAATAATACGTGTGGTTGCATAGTAGCACACGGTATTGATTATTGATGCTTACGTGAGAAGTCAGTCAGTTATACTCAATTATTACTACAGTAATTGCTGTATCATATCTCTCATATTATTGATTTAATTATTGTTACAATATCATCTGCGTAATATGATATATTATTAAATCAATAATTAAGACGGCAAAGTTATTCATATTATCATTTGCAATATTGATAATGTCTAGAAGTTCTATCAAGGAGAGGTTTGGTCACCTAATTGCGCGCCAATAAGGAGAAATCCTTATCGAAAAGCCCCTCTTTCCTGGAAACGACCTGGTTGTTAAATATTATGAATTATAATATTACTGATGAATAAGTTCGTGTTGATTAAAGATGAATTTTATAGTTCCATTGTGTTAGAATTATTTATGTTAGTGGAAATCAACATTTGTTTTGATAATAATTGATGTGTGGAGGTTATATTATTCAATCGGGTATTCCGGGCACTTTTCTTGTCGGAGTACTATTCATAAGTTACTATTCACGAGTTACTATTCATGAGTTGATATTCACGAGTTACTATTCACGGGGTACTATTCACCCATAAGATATATTTCTTTTCGGTCCAAATTATTTTTGGGTACAATGTTATTCCATGAGGATATGTGCTAATTTTTCAGACCGTTGGTTGAAGATATAATAGTAAATCAATATGGACCGCTGGTGGAAAGTTATAATAGTGAATTAATATGGATCGCTGGTTTAAAGTTTTAATAATAAATCAGTATGGACCGTTGCTTTAAGTTTTAATAGTAAACCAATATGGACCGTCCATTTAAAAGTAAATCAATCTGGACCGTTCATGAATTAGTTACTATACAGTCCATTCTCCTATAAATAGAAACTCATTCCTTTATTATTTCTTACGAATTCACTGAAACTCAAGAGAGAGAAACTATAGAGAGAAAGATGAAAAGTATTCTGCTACTTCACTACTCCAATATCCAGTTTCTTCTAAAGTAAGGGATATTATTTATTGTACTCGTTGTAGGGCTTCGGCACAGAAACGCACAGCGGAAATTAAAATTTTAAAGCAATTTCCGAAACCCTAAAACAGGATCCATGCGAAAAGCAATTAATTCAGAGGGTAGAAATTTTACCGATTAGATTTGCTAGAACCGATCCGGTCGAATCTCCAACGCAATTCAAGCAGACTGCGTCTCTACGGTATCCACACGAACGCTCTGCACGAATCGTCCTACGATCTGCAGAAAAGGGAGTATGGTACTAGCCACCAAGGATGGATTTTCAGAACTTTTCTCTCTAGCTTCTCTCTCAAGAGCGGCTAGGGTTTGGTTATGAAATGAGATGTTTTTTTTTCAAAGTGGAGGCTACATATCATATATATAGCAAAATAAAAACCACTATTCAAAACCCTAATTTGTAAAATCCGAATTTATATATATATATATATATATCTTAATTAAGTCTTACTTAATTAATATACCTATATATATAAATTATCCTATTAATTTAAATTCGTAATTTAAATACTATCAATCATATTGATATATTTAAATCCTTTAAATTAATTCCCTTTTAATAACGTTCTATGTGTGTGACCCTATAGGTTATTATTACGTTGGCAATAATTTTAAAATCATATTATAAAATTATAAACAGTGAGCGGCATCTAGTAATGCATCACTGCTACCCAAGTAATAATAAGATCGATGATTCGATGCAACCTTTTGTGACCAATGTTTCAATGCAATTTAATCCTTTTAACCTTAATATCCTAGATTAAACTCGAGTCATGGAATGTGTCATACTCTTCATAATTTAATCTGAGTTTTCTTGATCAATGAGTAGACTATATGAAACAAATCACTATTTGAGCATGGCCATGCATTTCATAGTCATACTCAATCAAGAGGCCTATGGATATCACCCATAATATATAGGATGGTTAAATTCCATCTAGATCACTCATATTTCTCACATGATTAATGATGAACCCAATAATCACCTTTATAGTCCACCCGATTAAAGGTGACATTTGATGATATCAAAGTACATAAATTCTCGTGTAGTAATATAGCGATTTCAGGTCGGAGGACCATTACATCATTGTCACTATGAGAATTGCTAATGACACTTCGCATAATGCTCCATATAGAATTCTCATGGTGGGTCTGTCCAGTACATCGTTCTCTAACATGTACCTATGCATTGACTTAATATCTCATATATTTATGACCAATGAGATTTGGTCATCAGTCAATCCACATACTAGTCTCAATGCATCATTGTTGTCCCATCAACAATGATACTCGACTAGGGACATTTAAGAACACTGATACTAATGGTAATATATAATCTCATGTTCAAGTCACATACTTGAAACTATATAATTTGTATCACTATTCTAAGGAATTTTATTATGTTAACAATTATATTACGCAGTAAATAAAACCATAATAAAATCATATATTTATTCAATCAAATATAATATCAAAATGTTAAACAATTATATCAAATAATTGGCCTCTAGGGCATAAACTCTAACACTCGTAAGGGGTATTATCTCTTTCATCTTCATGAAGAGAACTTCTGTTATTCCATTCTTTATTATTCTGTTGGAATATCCTGTATACGCAGGCTACCCTATATTTGGTGAAATTCTTCTATTATTCCATTCTTTATTATTCTGTTGGAATATCCTGTCTGTGCATTTACGCCGGACCTGGTTCCATTATTTATTATTCTATCGGAATATCCTGTCTGTGCGTTTACGTCGGACCTGGTTCCATTATTTATTATTCTGTCAGAATATCATGTCTGTGCGTTTATGCTGGACCTGGTTCTATTATTTATTATTCTGTTGGGAATAACTTGTTTGTGCAGTCTATCGCACGCATGGTGAATCATTCTATTATTTCATTCTTTATTATTCTGTTGGAATAACCTGTCTATGTTGATTACCACATGCATGGTGAATGATCCTTCGTATTCATTCCTTATTAAATTGTGGAAATGATCTGTCTACGTGGATTACCGCATGGCGGGCGAAAATCTATTTGCAATTTCATATATTCTATTATACTCAGTTGGTTAAAGCTTTATCTTCTATACTCCATGAAATTAGTGGAATATCCTTGATATTTGCGCTTCATCCAGTATCTTTTCATGGAAATATTCTTCTGAGCATTCTTGAATTTTACTCTACAGAGTAGTATCATGTTGACAAATTGGACGTTATTGGTTCCTGGATAAATTAATTTATAAATCTTTAAAATTTATTCTTGAACTTATTTTATTGAATTATTATGTCATTGTCATCATCCTCATGCTTATATTGTGATGAAAGTCATCTTTGGCTTACGTGCATAGATGGACTTGGTATGATTATGACCATGGATTATTCGGTATAATCATGACCGTAATGTGACGAATGATGTGGTAAAAGTCATCATTGGCTTGTAGTTCATTGGTGGACAGTTGTTGGTATGATTATGACCAGGGATTATTCGGTATAGTCATGACCATTGATGATTACATGAATATCCTTGGTCGTGGAACAGGGATATTCGATTTTATTTATTAAGCTGAGTCTTAGCGATAAAGTTGATGAAAAATCTTTTTAAATCATAGAAGATAATAGATTTTATACATTACTTGACTCTTCTTATGGATTGCTTGATCCGCTGTAGTTAAACTTGTTGTCTATTATATTCTATATGTTTAACATTGTTGAAGGCTAATGATAATTTATTCTGCATTATCTTAGTCATAATATTTCTTACTGGGCTAGTTGAGCTCACCCTTTATTTCATTGTTCTCTTCAAGAAATGAGAACGTAGCTGGGACTAGTCGGGGAACAGAGTGATGTTCCTAGATGGTGCATTAGTAGTCCTCATTATTCTGTGAAATGGTATGATAATAAATGTAATGAGGACCCCATTAAGTTTGTATATTGTCTAGATGACAATATTTGTATTAAAACTCACAACATATGTTTAGTCGTATTTTACACGACTATTGTATAATTAAGTTGTATTAGAATTCAGTACCTTGTATCTGGCGACCCAAGATGGGTTATGTATACCTGTTTTGGGGGCGTCACAGTTGGTATCAAAGCTTAGGGATATGATCCCTGGCTGAGATGTGAGACAAGAACTAGGAGGGGAGAGACGGGGAATTCCTTCACTAGTATGACCTACCTAAGTTTATTTGGTATTTAACTGGTCGGTCAGAGTATAAGGATAATATGTGAAATATTAATTAACCCTTGTTTTGTGGCAATATTGAAAAATGGCATCCGAAAATGTTAAGATAAGCAATGAAGCACATGAGATCGAGGAGTCACCACAGATTAATACCCAGGATAATGTCAACAGGAAGAAAATAATCCTCAGATGAACAACAACACCGACCAAATGGCGAACGACGAAATGTTTAGGAGCTTTCTGCAATTCGTACAACATCAGGCAAGAGAAACTCCTATCCAAAATGTAGGTGGAAACACTGGAAACTCTCAGACGGTCACCGCTAAATAGTTCAAGGAGTTGGGACCACCTGAGTTTATTGGAGAGCAAAAACCACTTAAGGCGGATGCATGGATAAAGCAGATCACCAAGATATTTGATGTCTAGGGATGCTCCGAGGAGAAAAAAGTTTCTTTTGCCACCTTTATGTTGCGAGGAGAGGCAGATTACTGGTGGGAATCAGTAAAGCGTACTCAACTTGCTGTACTGAAGAAGTCTTGGGAGAAGTTCCAAGAACTGTTCAACGACAAGTACTTTCCCAAAAGTATTCGTCACATTAAAGAGGTAGAGTTCATCAAGTTGGAGCAGAATAATATGACCGTGGCGCAGTACGAAGCTAAGTTTACCTAGTTGTCCCGGTTTGCGTCCCACTTGGTTGATAATGAGGAGAGAATGACGCGAATGTTTTTAAGTGGTTTGAAACCGGAGATACGTCAATATCTTATTTCTCATAAACTGTGTTTGTATTCAGATGTTGTAAATAGGGCTCAGTTATTGGAGCGCGATAACGGGTCAACGCAACCAAGACAAAGCAGTAGGCAGAATGAAAATACCAGTGGTAACAGTCTTTGAAGCTGTGGCAACAAATGTGGAGGGAATTATAATGCCAGAAATGGTAACCACTTCGGTGGTAATCATGGCCAAGACAATAAAAGTGGGAGTTTCAAGAAGAGGAGATTTAATATTGATGGAAGGACGTCAACACCAGCACCTGCTGTTAAGGAAGGAGAACGACTGTCAGTCGTA
This sequence comes from Panax japonicus, assembly GCA_020205505.1. Classification (NCBI taxonomy): domain Eukaryota; kingdom Viridiplantae; phylum Streptophyta; class Magnoliopsida; order Apiales; family Araliaceae; genus Panax; species Panax japonicus. The sequence goes on from CM035094.1 coordinate 66,851,904, forward strand.
TGTTACAAATGCATAGGGGAGGGACACATCAGTCCAAACTATACGCAGCAGTCCAAAGCATGTTACAATTGTGGAAGAGAAGGTCACCTAGCCCGATTTTTTCGTGCATCGAAATCAAGTCCAGCTGGGATGGAGGCATCAAAGTCCGTCCCAGACAAGACAAAACTGGTAATTCAAGGGAGAGCGTTTGTTGTAACCTCCCAGAAAGCAAGGAACCCGAACGAGGTCATCACATGTAAGCTTATCATAAACTCTAGTGAAGTATATACCTTATTTGATACCGGCTCTTCCCATTCTTTTATTTCTCCTATTTGCGCCCAACGTTTAAATTTGACTCCAAAGAAATTAGACTTTGACTTATTAGTTGAAACTCCATTGGGAGAAACCTTCATTACATCCACGGTTTATAAGTCAAAACTCGCATTTCTTCAGCTTCAAAACTCGCATTTCTTCAGTAATTGATGGATGTCAAGCATATGCCCAAGGAATGCTACTTCCTCAAGCCAAAACTCGCATTTCTTCAGCTTGGCATATAGCTTGTTATCACGAAGCCTTTGCAGTACCAGCTTCAAATGGTGTTCATGATCTTCACGGCTTTTGGAATAGATGAGGATGTCATCAATAAAAACAACAACGAATTAATCCAAATATTCTTTGAACACACGGTTCATTATATCCATAAAAGCAGCAAGAGCATTAGTCAATTCAAAAGACATGACTAAGAATTCCTAATACCCGTACCGAGTTCTGAAGGCACTCTTTGGAATATCCTCAGTTTTAATCTTCAGCTCATGATATCCAGAACGAAGATCGATCTTTGAAAAGAATTGTGCTCCTTGCAACTGGTCAAACAAGTCATCAATGCGAGGTAGCGGATACCTATTCTTGATGGTGACATGGTTCAATTCTCAGTAGTTAATACAAAGTCGCATATTCCCATCTTTCTTCTTTACGAATAACACAGGAGCACCCCAAGGAGATGTACTAGGATGAATGAAATTGATGCCCAACAACTCCTGAAGTTGGACCTTTAACTCCTGAAGTTCAATAGGAGCCATTCTATCTGGGGTTTTAGAAATGGGTTTTGTACCAGATTCAAGGTCAATAAAGAATTCAACTTTACGTTCTAGGGGTAGACCGGGAAGTTCTTTAAGAAATACTTCAGGAAATTCATTAACAATAGAAATATTATTCAAATCTGACGTGTTTTTGTTGAAGTCCGTGACATGGACTAAGAAAGCTTGACATCCAATTTTTAATAAACGAATAGCTTTATGACTTGATATGATAATGATTGACTTTAGTGGTTTTGTTATTTGAATTATCATAACAGGTTGGTTAGGAATATGAAAACTAATAACCTTACAAAAATAATCAATTTTAGCATGATGAGTGGTTAACCAATCAATCCCTAAAATCACATTAAATGCAAGTATTTTCAATGAAATAAGATCGACAGGTAATTTTATGGTTCCAACTTGAATGAAGAAAGATTTATAAACAGTAGATGTAATGAAATTTCTCCTAACGGAGTCTCAATAGATAAGTCAAGGTCTAATTTCTCCTGAGTCAAGTTCAAACGTTGAGCACAAGCAGGAGAGATAAAATAATGGGTAGAACCGGTATCTAATAAGGTATAAACTTCGCAAGAATTTATGATTAGCTTACCCATGATCACCTCGTTCAGGTTTCTTATGTTTTGGTCAGTCACGACAAACGCCCTCCCTTGAACCACCGACTTGTTTTGTCCGTAGTCGCCTTTGGTGTCGCCGTCCCAGCTGGACTTGACTTTGCTACCGGACAAAAACGGGCTATATGATAGTCTTTTCCATAACTAAAACACTTCTTAGAAGGTTGTGAACAGTTTGGACTTATGTGTCCTTCCTATCCGCATCTGTAGCATCTAACTGGTGGTCGTTCTCCTCCCCTGGAATTTTTGTTAGTGCTGGTGCTATTGCTGATGTCTTCTCTGCATTATTGAATCTCCTCTTTCTAAAATTTCCACTTGACTCACCTCTCCTATTATCATTGCCACGATTTCCACCTGAGTGGTTACCTCTTTTGTCTGTATTCTTTCCTCCCCGCTGGTTATCATCGCTCCGATGACTGCTGTCACCGGTATGACCCTGATTGTTGTCCCTCGGTTGAGCATACTCATTATCTCATTCTAATAATTGAGCTCTGTTGACAACATCTGAATATAAAGAAAATTGATAAGAGATAAGATGTTGCCGAATCTCATGTTTAAACCTCTCAGGAACATCTGCGTCATTTGTTCCTCATTCTCTACCAAATGAGGTGTAAACCTGGATAATTTCGTGAACTTCGCCTCGTATTGGGACACCGTTATGTTTTTTTGTTCCAGTCTGATAATCTCTACCTCCTTCATATGACGAATACTTTCAAGAAAGTACTTGTCATAAAACAGTTTCTGAAATGTTTCCCAAGACTCCCACTAGTAGTCTGCCTCACCACAGAACATAAAGGTGGTGAATGGAACCTTCTGTTCCTCCGTGCATCACAAGATATCGAATGGCGGGCAAAAATCCATTTGCAATTTCATATATTCTATTATACTCAGTTGGTTAAAGCTTTGTCTTATATTCTCCATGAAATTAGTAGAATATCCTTGATATTTGCGCTTCATCCAATATCTTTTCATGGAAATATTCTTCTGAGCATTCTTGAATTTTACTCTACAAAGCAGTATCATGTTGACAAATTAGACGTTATTGGTTCCTGGATAAATTAATTTATAAATCTTTAAAATTTATTCTTGAACTTATTTTATTGAATTATTATATCATTGTCATCATCCTCATGCTTATATTGTGATGAAAGTTATCTTTGGCTTACGTGTATAGATGGACTTGGTATGATTATGACCATGGATTATTCGGTATAATCATGACTGTAATGTGACGAATGATGTGGTAAAAGTCGTCATTGGCATGTAGTTCATTGGTGGACAGTTGTTGGTATGATTATGACCAGGGATTATTCGGTATAGTCATGACCATTGATGATTACATGAATATCCTTGGTCGTGGAACAGGGATGATTCGATTTTAATTATTAAGCTGAGTCTCAGCGATAAAGTTGATTAAAAAACTTTTTTAAATCATAGAAGATAGTAGATTTTATACATTACTTGACTCTTCTAATAGATTGTTTGATCCGCTGCAGTTAAACTTGTTGTCTATTATATTCTATCAGTTTAAAATTGTTGAAGGCTAATGATAATTTATTCTGCATTATCTTAGTCATAATATTTCTTACTGGGCTAGTTGATCTCATCCTTTATTTCATTGTTCTCTTCAAGAAATTAGAACGTAGTTGGGACTAGTCGGGAAACAGAGTGATGGTCTTAGATGGTGCATTAGTAGTCCTCATTATTCTGTGAAATAGTGTAATAATAAATGTAATGAGGACCCCATTGAGTTTGTATATTGTTTAGATGATAATATTTGTATTAAAACTCACAGCATATGTTTAGTCGTATTTTACACGACTGTTGTATAATTATGTTGTATTTGAATTCAGTACCTTGTATTTTGCGACCCAAGATGGGTGATGTATACATGTTTTGGGGGTGTCACAGTTGGTATCAAAGATTAGGGATATGATCCCTGACTGAGATGTGAGACAAGAACTAGGAGGGGAGAGACGGGGAATTCCTTCGCTAGTATGATCTACCTAAGTTTATTTGGTATTTATCTGGTCGGTCAGAGTATAGGGTTAATATGTGATATATTAATTAACCCTTGTTTTATGGCAATATTGAAAAATGGCATCCGAAAATGTTAAGATAAGAAATGAAGCACATGAGATCGTGGAGTCACCACAGATTAATACCGAGGATAATATGCAACAGGAAGACAATAATCCTTAGGTGAACAATAACACCGACCAAATGGCGAACGACGAAATGTTTAGGAGCTTTCTGCAATTCGTACAAAATCAGGCAAGAGAAACTCCTATCCAAAATGTAGGTGGAAACACTGGAAACTTTCAGATGGTCACCGCTAAACAGTTCAAGGAGCTGGGACCATCAGAGTTTATTGGAGAGCCAAAACCACTTAAGGCGAATGCATGGATAAAGCAGATCACCAAGATATTTGATGTCTTGGGATGCTCCGAGGAGCAAAAGGTTCCTTTTGCCACCTTTATGTTGCGAGAAGAGGCAGATTACTGGTGGGAATCAGTAAAGCGTACTCAACTTGCCGCACTGAAGAAGTCTTGGGAGAAGTTCCAAGAACTGTTCAACGACAAGTACTTTCCCAAAAGTATTCGTCACATTAAAGAGGTAGAGTTCATCAAGTTGGAGCAGAACAATATGACAGTGGTGCAGTACGAAGCTAAGTTTATCGAGTTGTCCCGGTTTGCGTCCCACTTGGTTGATAATGAGGAGAGAATGACGCGGATGTCTTTAAGAGGTTTGAAACCAGAGATACGTCAATATCTTATTTCTCATAAACTGTGTTTGAATTCAGATGTTGTAAATAGGGCTCAATTATTGTAGCGCGATAACGGGTCAACGCAACCAAGAGAAAGCAGCCGACAGAATGAAAATACCAGTGGTAACAGTCATCGAAGCAGTGGCAATAAACGTGGAGGGAATTAACATGCCAGAAATGGTAACCACTTCGGTGGTAATCATGGCCAAGACAATAAAAGTGTGAGTTTCAAGAAGAAGAGATTTAATATTGATGGAAGGACGTCAACACCAGCACCTATTGTTAAGGAAGGAGAACGATTGTCGGTCGTATGTTACAAATGCGTAAGGGAGGGACACATCAGTCCAAACTATACGCACCAGTCCAAAGCATGTTATAATTGTGGAAGAGAAGGTCACCTAGCCCAATTTTGTCATGCACAGAAATCAAGTCCAGCTGGGATGGAGGCATCAAAGTCCGTCCCAGATAAGACAAAACTGGTAATTGAAGGGAGAGCGTTTGTTGTAACTTCCCAGAAAGCAAGGAACCCGAACGAGGTCATCACGGGTAAGCTTATCATAAACTCTAGTGAAGTATATACCTTATTTGATACCGGCTCTACCCATTCTTTTATTTCTCCTACTTGCGCTCAACATTTAAATTTGATTCCAGAGAAATTGGACTTTGACTTATTGGTTGAAACTCCGTTGGGAGAAACCTTCATTACATCCACGGTTTATAAGTCTTGTTTAATCCAAATCGGTAACCGCACATTACTTGTCGATCTTATTTCTTTAAAAATACTTACGTTTGACGTAATTCTAGGGATTGGTTGGTTAACTACTCATCATGCAAAAATTGATTATTTTCATAAGGTTGTTAGTTTTCATATTCTTAATCAACCTATTATGTGAATTCAAGCGACTAAACCATTAAAATCAATCACGAACATTTCATGCCATAAAGCTATTCGTTTATTGAAAAACAGATGTCAAGCTTTCTTAGCTCATGTCACAAATTTAAACAAAAATACGCCAGTTTTGAATGATATTTCTATTGTTAATAAATTTCCTGACGTATTCCCTGAAGAACTTCCTGGCCTAACACCAGAGCGTGAAATTGAATTTTGTATCGACCTTGAACCTGGTACAAACCCCATTTCTAAAGTCCCATATCGAATAGCTCCTATTAAACTTCAGGAGTTAAAGACCCAATTGCAGGAATTGTTAGACATTGGTTTCATTCGTCCTAGTACGTCTCCTTGGGGTGCTCTTGTTCTATTCGTGAAGAAGAAAGATGGGAGTATGCGACTTTGTATTGACTACCGAGAATTGAACCATGTCACCATCAAGAATAGGTATCCGTTACCTCGCATTGATGACCTGTTTGACCAGTTGCAAGGAGCACAATTCTTTTCAAAGATCGATCTTCGTTATGGATATCATCAGCTGAAGGTTAAAACTGAGGATATTCCAAAGACTTCCTTCAGAACTTGGTACGGGCATTATGAATTCTTGGTCATGTCTTTTGGATTGACTAATGCTCCTGCTGCCTTCATGGATATGATGAACCGAGTATTTAAGGAATATTTGGATCACTTTGTGGTTGTCTTTATTGATGAAATTCTCATATATTCCAAAAGCTGTGAAGATCATGAGCAACACTTGAGGCTGATACTCCAAAAGCTTCGTGAAAACAAGCTTTATGCCAAGTTGAAGAAATGTTAGTTCTGGCTTGAGGAAGTTGCATTCATTGGGCATGTGATATCAAATCATGGAATATCTGTTGACCCAACGAATATTGAAGAAATTTAAAGCTGGGAGTAACCAAAGTCAATGACCGAAGTACGTAGCTTTCTCGGCTTAGCTGGTTATTATTGGAGATTCGTGGAAGGATTTTCTCGAATTGCTACTCCATTAACTCAGCTGGCTCGAAAAGATATAAAGTTCAGTTGGAGCGAGGAATGTGAGAAGAGTTTTCAAGAACTCAAGGGAAGACTCATTTCAGCATCTGTTCTGACAATACCATCTGGCTCAGAGGGATTTGTCATCTACAGTAATGCTTCGGGCAAAGGGTTAGGATGTGTTCTCATGCAACATGGGAAAGTCATAGCATATGCCTCTCGGCAACTCAAAGAATTTGAGTTAAATTATCCTCCTCATGCTCTAGAGTTGGCAGCTGTTATCTTCGTATTTAAGATTTGGAGGCATTACCTATATGGAGAGAAGGTGGAGATCTATACAGATCATAAAAGTCTCAAATATTTCTTCACCCAAAAGGATTTCAACATGCGGCAATGACGTTGGCTTGAACTGTTAAAAGATTATGATTATACAATTCAATACCATCCTGGTAAAGAGAACGTAGTAGCTGACGCATTGAATAGAAGATCATATGCGGGTACGAGTGTAATATTGTCAACACAAAGGTCCATTTTGTATGACTTACAAAGGATGGAGATAGAGTTAAAGACTCCAGGGACCCATGTGATGATGGCGAATATACGAGAAGAACCGACTTTAACTGATAAAGTTAAAGCTGCTCAAGCAACAGACCTGGAGCTAATACGTATGAGGAAGAAAGTGCAAGAAGGTGCTATTCTGGAAGCAAGAATCGATGAAGAAGGAATACTTCGAGTCAACTCCAGACTTTGTGTTCGTAACGACCCTTATTTAAAGTATAAAATCATGACGGAGGCGCACAACACACCGTTTGCAATCCATCCTGGGAGTACCAAAATGTATCATGATCTTCGAAATACATTTTGGTGGAGCAATATGAAGAGAGAGATAGCGGAGTTTATCTCAAGGTGTTTAACTTGTTAACGAGTCAAGGCAGAGCATCAATTACCAAAAGGTCCATTGCAACCACTTGAAATTCCAGAATAGAAGTGGGAACACATTACCATGTATTTCGTTACTGGTCTTCCCAAGGTATCTCAAGGCATAGATGCAATTTGGGTCATTGTTGATAGATTGACCAAGTTTGCTCACTTCTTATCTCAAGGCATAGATCCAATTTGGGTCATTGTTGTTGTAAGACTGCATGCTATACCAGTGTCCATAGTTTTTGATCGAGACCCACGATTCACTTCATGATTTTGGGTTAGTATGCAGAAAGCTATGGGCACAGATTTACGATTTAGCTCGACATATCATCCTCAGACAGACGGGCAGTCAGAGAGGACTATTCAAACTCTTGAAAATCTATTAAGACTATGTGCCCTTGACTTCAAAGGAAGTTGGGACAAGTTCTTACCGTTGGTAGAGTTTTCCTACAACAACAGTTATCAAGCAAGTATTGACATGGGTGTATTTGAAGCGTTGTATGGGAGAAAGTGTCGTTCTCCAGTATGCTGGGATGAGGTGGGTGAAGCAACGTTGTTGGGACCGGAGTTCATACGTATGACTATAGAAAAGATTTAAACGATCCGACAACGCATAAAAACTTCACAAGATCTACAAAAGAGTTATGCTGATTTGGAAAGAGAGTTAGCTCAATCCTCGATTCATTGGCCCATTATTAATTCTTAAGTGAGTAGGAACAGTGGCCTATAGACTTGCCTTATTGCCAAGTATGTCTTGTGTTCATAACGTTTTTCACATATCTATGTTACGTAAATATGTGAAAGACCCGAACCACATTATTGAGTTAGAACCAGACGAGATAGAGGAAGATTTAACGTATGAAGAGTTACCTGTTAAAATCTTGGATAAGAAGGATCATGTTCTACGCTCTAAGGTTATACATCAAGTCAAAGTTTTGTGGAGAAACCACAGTGTTGAGGAAATGACTTGGGTGTTAGAATCTGAGATAAAGTCAAGGTATCCTTATCTCTTCGATATACCAGATATGTACCCTAATTTTGAGGACGAAATTTCATAAGTAGGGGAGGTTGTAAGACCCCAACTTTTATGAATAAAGAATAATTTTCTCGAAATATATTTTTGAATATTATGGTGTGGTTTTGATATAATGTTATAGTTGTGGGTAATATTTACAAATTTTGCAAACTAAGCAAGTGGTTATATAATATTCGATTGGTCGGGGAATATTCATTTTTACAGGGAATATTGTACGACGGTACAATCATTGGTGGACCCCACAATGGAAGTATTGTCGTAATTAGAAAACGACAAAATTATCTTTCTATAAAAAATAACGGCAGAGGTGTTACCGTTAAAACTTTTGAACTATCCGGTAGTAAAAGTACAGTAATACGCGTGGTTGCATAGTAGCACACGGTATTGATTATTGATGCTTACGTGAAAAGTCACTCAGTTATACTCAATTATTGCTATAGTAATTGCTGCATCATATCTCTCATATTATTGATTCAATTATTGTTACAGTATCATCTGCATAATATGATATATTATTAAATCAATAATTGAGACGACAAAGTTATTCATATTATCATTTGCAATATTGAAAGTTTCTAGAAGTTCTGTCAAGGAGAAGTTTGGTCACCTAATTGCGCGCCAATAAGGAGAAATTCTTATCGGAAAGCCCCCTCTTTCCTAGGAACGACCTGAATAAAATATTGTGAATTATAATATTAACGATGAATAAGTTCGTGTTGGTTAAAGATGAATTTTATAGTTCCAATGTGTTAGAATTATTTGTGTTAGTGAAAATCGACATTTGTTTCGATAATAATTGATGTCTGGAGGTTATATTGTTCAATCGGGTATTCGGGGCACTTTTCGTGTCAGAGTACTATTGATGAGTTACTATTCACGAGTTACTATTAATGAGTTACTATTCACGGGGTACTATTCACCCATAAGATATATTTCTTTTTGGTCCAAATTATTTTTGGGTACAATATTATTCCATGAGGAGATGTGCTAATTTTTCAGACCGTTGGTTGAAGATATAATAGTAAATAAATATGGACCGCTGGTTGAAAGTTATAATAGTGAATCAATATGGATCGCTGGTTTAAAGTTTTAATAGTAAATCAGTATGGACTGTTACTTTAAGTTTTAATAGTAAACCAATATGGACCGTCCGTTTAAAAGTAAATCAATCTAGACTGTTCATGAATTAGTTACTATTCAGTCCATCTCCTATAAATAGAAGCTCATTCCTTCATTATTTCTTACGAATTCATTGAAACTCAAGAGAGAGAAACTATAGACAGAAAGATGAAAAGTATTCTGCTACTTCACTACTCCAATATCCAGTTTCTTCTAAAGTAAGGGATATTATTTGTTGTACTCATAAGGGGTATTATCTCTTTTGTCTTCATGAAGAGAACTTCTGTTATTCCATTCTTTATTAATCTGTTGGAATAACATGTATATGCGGGCTACCCTATACTTGGTGAAATTCTTCTGTTATTCCGTTCTTTATTATTCTGTTGGAACATCCTGTCTGTGCGTTTATGCCGAACCTGGTTCCATTATTTATTATTCTGTCGGAATATTCTATCTGTGCATTTATGCCGGACCTGGTTCAATTATTTATTATTCTGTCAGAATATCCTATTTGTGCGTTTATGCCAGACCTGGTTCCATTATTTATTATTCTATTGCGAATAACCTGTTTGTGCTGTCTATCACACGCATGATGAATCCTTCTGTTATTCCATTCTTTATTATTCTGTTGGAATAACCTGTCTATGTTGATTACTACATGCATGGTGAATGATCATTCGTATTCATTCCTTATTCAATCGTGGAAATGATCTGTCTACGTGGATTATCGCATGGTGGGCAAAAATCCATTTGCAATTTGATATATTCTATTATACTCAGTTGGTTAAAGCTTTGGCTTCTATACTCCATGAAATTAGTGGAATATCCTTGATATTTGCGCTTCATCCAGTATCTTTTAATGAAAATAATCTTCTGAGCATTCTTGAATTTTACTCTACAAAGCAGTATCATGTTGACAAATTGGACGTTATTGGTTCCTGGATAAATTAATTTATAAATCTTTAAAATTTATTCTTGAACTTGTTTTATTGAATTATTATGTCATTGTCATCATCCTCATGTTTATATTGTGATGAAAGTCATCTTTGGCTTACGTGCATAGATGGACTTGGTATGATTATGACCAGGGATTATTCGGAATAATCATGACCGTAATGTGATGAATGATGTGGTAAAAGTCCTCATTGGCCTGTAGTTCATTGGTGGATTTTTGTTGGTATGATTATGACCAGGGATTATTTGGTATAGTCATGACCATTGATGATTACATGAATATCCTTGGTCGTGGAACAGGGATGATTTGATTTTATTTATTAAGCTGAGTCTCAGCGATAAAGTTGATTAAAAAAAATTTTAAATCATAGAAGATAGTAGATTTTATACATTACTTGACTCTTCTAATGGATTGCTTGATTCACTGCAGTTAAACTTGTTGTCTATTATATTCTATCAGTTTAACATTATTGAAGGCTAATGATAATTTATTCTGCATTATCTTAGTCATAATATTTTTTACTAGGCTAGTTGAGCTCACCCTTTATTTCATTGTTCTCTTCAGGAAATGAGAACGTAGCTGGAACTAGTCGGGGAACAGAGTGATGGTCCTAGATGGTGCATTAGTACTCCTCACTATTCTGTGAAATAGTGTGATAATAAATGTAATGAGAACCCTATTGAGTTTGTATATTGTCTAGATGACAATATTTATATTAAAACTCATAGCATATGTTTAGTCGTATTTTACACGACTGTTGTATAATTAAGTTGTATTTGAATTCAATACCTTGTATCTGGCGACCCAAGATGGGTGATGTATACCTATTTTGGGGGCGTCACATTATCTAAGTTCAATAATACTCCATAATAACCAATTGTAAAGCAGAATTTTAAAATAAAGATCAAAACATGGATACAATCAAAGATAGTAACCATAATAGACATCTTGGACAAAAAGGAGAAAATTTTATTTTTTGATGAATAGTGTCGTATTCGTGAATGTTGCCGTATACGTAAATAGTAACCCTGACACAAAAAGGTAAAAATTCTACAATAAAATCCATACCAATATTTTGGTATAATGATATTGAAAGAATAACATCATTAGGAAGATAATAACATCTCTTACCTTAAAAGAACAATACTTCCGGCTGAAATATCAGGTATAAGGCTGAAGGAAACTTGCACTGATAAATAGCAACTCACAAAGTATCTAAATACTCACACAATATGCTCGATAATATAGAGAGAGAAAGAGAGAAAACTTGTTTCTGGTGTGATTTTCAATTCTAACTAAGCACCCTATGTATAAGAAAATGTTTAGAACGCTATAGCAGACTAACCTGCTACCTGATGGCTTTACCTGTTACTATTCAAGCCCACCACTTTTTGAAAATAAATTCCAGCACATTTTATTTCTTACCAACCGAAAGTGGGGCCCACCATATTTTTAATAAAAATATTTATTTTCGAAACTTCAATAATTCATAATAAATAGTCTTTTATCAGAAAAATTCGAATCTCATGTCTATTCCATAGGAAATTAAATTCTCTACAACTTTGTAAGTTTAAGTTTTTCCAAATTCTAAACGAAAAATGACCGAAATCCACATACGAACGATTTTCAAAACTTCCATTCTGACAAAATACTGATAAAATACCTCAGCATTAATTCCTTCATTTATAACCACAATAAATATATCCATCATTTATATCCACATAAAATAAATATTTCATTATCATATAAATCAATAATTAATTATTCACAAATAATATTACTGAATCACAATTATGACAACCATGTCGTTCCCAAGAAAGAGGAGGTTTTCCGATAAAGATTTCTCCTTATTGGTGCGCAATTAGGTGACCAAACTCCTTTTCTAGACCGAACGTCCTTAGACATTGCCAATAATGTTATCTAACAATATTATTCAAATAATATGAATCATTGATCTGATAATGGAGATATTATGCAGTGACAATTATTGAAACAACAATAATATAAAATATCAACGTAGCAATTATTGAATCAATAAAATAAAATATTGAACAGTAATTACTGTAACAATTATTGAGTAGTGCCTTCTTACGTAAGAATCAATAATTCAAAATACTGTGTAATACCGTGTGCTACTGTGCAACCACGCGTATTACTGTATTTTAACCACCAGGTAATCCAACAGTGTTAACGGTAACAATTACACCGTTATTTATAAAAACCTAAACTTGTCGTTTTCTTCATCCGACAGTTATCCGTTATGGGGCCCACAAATAGTTGCGCCATCATACGAATATTCCCCGACAACAGAAATATTCCACGACCAAACGAATATTCTTCGACAACAATGAATATTTTATAGCACTTGCTTATTTTGCAAAATTTGCACATTTCACCCATAACCAAAGCATTATATCAAATTAACACTTTATTATTCACAATAATAATTAATAGAGGAAATTCAATTTTATTCATTAAAAAGTTGGGGTCTTACAACCTCCCCTCCTTATAAAATTTCATTCTCGAAATTGACGTACGTACCTGGTGTTTTGAAAAGGTGAGAATACCTCACTTTTATTTCCGATTCCATCTCCCATGTCACTTCTTCAATTGCATGGTTTCTCCACAAAACCTTAACTTGTGGTATAATCTTGGTGCGTAGGACATGCTCTTTCCTATCCAAGATCTTAATAGGTACCTCTTCGTACGTTAAATATTCGGTTATCTCATCTGGTTCTAACTCAATAATGTGGTTCGAGTCTTTCACATATTTACGAAGCATAGATATGTGAAAAACATTATGAACACGAGACATGCTTGGAGGTAATGTGAGTCTATAGGCCACATTTCCTATTTGGTCAAGAATCTTAAATGGACCAACAAATCTTGGATTGAGCTTTCCTCTCTTCTCAAATCTTGTAACTCCCTTCCATGGAGCAATACGTAACAATACATGATCTCCAATATTAAATTCCACATCCTTTCGATGAAGATATGCATAACTCTTTTGTCGATCATGTGATGTTTGTATACATTGTTGAATCGTTTGGATCTTTTTTGTAGTCATGCGTACCAATTCTGGTCCCAACAATGCTGCTTCTCCCACCTCATCCCAGCATACTGGCCTGAGAGCGACATTTTCATCCATATAATGCTTTAAATGGAGCCATGCCTATACTTGCTTGATAACTGTTGCTGTAGGAGAATTTCACCAATGGTAGGTACTTATCCCAACTCCCTTTGAAATCTAGGACACAGAGTCTTAATAAATCTTTAAGAGTTTGAATAGTCTTCTCTGATTGTCCGTCCGTTTGAGGATGGTATGCCAAACTGAATCGTAAATTTGTGCCCATAGCTTTCTGCAAGATAACCCAAAATCGTGAAGTGAATCTTGGGTCACGATCCAAAACTATGGATACTGGCATGCCATGCAATATCACAATCTCATTTACGTACATACTAGCAAGACGTTTAAAGGAATAAGTCTCCCGTATAGGCAAGAAATGAGCAGACTTGGTTAATCTATCAACAATGACCCAAATCGCATCTATGCCTTGAGAAACCTTGGGAAGACCCGTAACGAAATCCATAGTAATGTGTTCCCACTTCCATTTTGGAATCTCAAGTGGTTGCAATGGACCCTTTGGCACTTGATGCTTCACTTTTACACGTTGACAAGTTAAACACCTCGACATAAACTCCGCGATCTCTCTCTTCATATTACTCCACCAAAATGCATGTCGAAGATCATGATACATTTTGGTACTCCCAAGATATATTGAAAACGGTGTGTTGTGTGTCTTCATCATGATTCTATGCTTCAAGTCAGAATCGTTAGGAACACAAAGTCTGGAGTTGACTCGAAGTATTCCTTCTTCATCGATTCTTTCTTCTAGAATAACACCTTCTTGCACTTTCTTCTTCATACGCATCAGCTCCAGGTCCGTAGCTTAAGCATCTTTAACTTTATCTATTAAAGTCAGTTCTACTCGTATGCTTGATATCATCACGTGGGTACTTGGAGCCTTTATCTCTATCTCCATCCTTTGCAAGTCATAAAAAATGGGCCTTTGTGTTAAAAACATTGCACTCGTACCCGCATATGATCTTCAACTTAATGCATCAGCTACTACGTTTGTTTTTCCAAGATGATATTTAATTGTATGATCATAATCTTTCAACAGCTCGAGCCAACTTCGTTGCTGCATGTTGAGTTCCTTTTGGGTGAAGAAATATTTGAGGCTCTTATGATCTATATAGATCTCCACTTTCTCCCCCATATAGGTAGTGTCTCCAGATCTTCAACGCGAAAATGACTGCTGCCAACTCTAGATCAAGAGTAGGATAATTTCTCTCATATTCTTTGAGTTGTCGCGAGGCATAGGCTATGACTTTCCCATGTTGCATGAGAACACATCCTAACCATTTACCTGAAGCATCGCTGTAGATAACAAATCCATTCGAACTAGATGGTATTATCAGAACAGGTGCCAAATTGAGTCTCTTCTTGAGTTCTTGAAAACTCTTCTCACAATCCTCGCTCCAACCAAATTTTGTATCTTTCTGAGTCAGCTGAGTTAACGGAGTAGCGATTCTAGAAAAATCCTTCCACAAATCTCCAATAATAACCAGCTAAGCCCAGAAAGTTACGTACTTCGGTCACCAACTTTGGTTGCTCCCAACTTTTTATTGCTTCAATCTTCACCGAGTCGATAGATACTCCATGTTTTGACACCACATGCCCAAGGAATGCTACTTCCTCAAGCCAAAACTCGTATTTCTTCAGCTTGGCATATAGTTTGTTATCACGAAGCCTTTGCAGTACCAGCTTCAAATGGTGTTCATGATCTTTACGGCTTTTGGAATAGATGAGGATGTCATCAATAAATACAACAACGAATTAATCCAAATATTATTTGAACACACGGTTCATTATATCCTTAAAAGCAGCAAGAGCATTAGTCAATCCCAAAGACATGACTAAGAATTCCTAATACCCGTACCGAGTTCTGAAGGCACTATTTGGAATATCCTCAGTTTAAATCTTCAGCTGATGATATCCAGAACGAAGATAGATCTTTGAAAAGAATTGTGCTCCTTGCAACTGGTCAAACAAGTCATCAATGCGAGGTAGTGGATACCTATTCTTGATGGTGACATGGTTCAATTCTCGATAGTTAATACAAAGTCGCATACTCCCATCTTTCTTCTTTACGAATAACACAGGAGCACCCCAAGGAGATGTACTAGGATGAATGAAATTGATGTCCAACAACTCCTGAAGTTGGACCTTTAACTCCTGAAGTTCAATAGGAGCCATTCGATATGGGGTTTTAGAAATGGGTTTTGTACCAGGTTCAAGGTCAATAAAGAATTCAACTTCACGTTCTAGGGGTAGACCGGGAAGTTCTTTAAGAAATACGTCAGGAAATTCACTAACAATAGAAATATTATTCAAATCTGACGTGTTTTTGTTCAAGTCCGTGAGATGGACTAAAAAAGCTTTACATCCATTTTTTAATAAACGAATAGCTTTATGGCTTGATATGACAGTGATCGACTTTAGTGGTTTTGTTATTTGAATTCGCATAACAGGTTGGTTAGGAATATGAAAACTAATAACCTTACAAAAATAATCAATTTTAGCATGAGGAGTGGTTAACCAATCAATCCCTAAAATCACATCAAATGCACGCATTTTCAACGAAATAAGATCGGCAGGTAATTTTATGGTTCCAACTTGAATCAAGAAAGATTTATAAACAGTAGATGTAATGAAAGTTTTTCCTAACGGAGTCTCAACAGATAAGTCAATGTTTAATTTCTCCGGAGTCAAGTTCAAACGTTGAGCACAAGCAGGAGAGATAAAATAATGGGTAGAACCAGTATCTAATAAGATATAAACTTCGCAAGAGTTTATGATTAGCTTACCCATGATCACCTCGTTCGGGTTTCTTGCGTTTTGGCCAGTCACGACAAACACCCTCCCTTGAACCACTGACTTGTTTTGTCCGTAGTCGCCTTTGGTGTCGCCATCCTAGCTGGACTTGACTTTGTAACCGGACAAAAACGGGCTATATGACAGTCTTTTCCATAACTAAAACACATCTTGGAAGGCTGTGAACAGTTTGGACTTATGTGTCCTTCCTCTCCGTATCTGTAGCATCTAACTGGCGGTCGTTCTCCTCCCCTAGAATTTTTGTTAGTGCTGCTGCTGATGTCTTCTCGTCATTATTGAATATCCTCGTTCTGAAATTTCCACTTGACTCACCTCTCCTATTATCATGGGCACGATTACCACCCGAGTGGTTAGCGCTTTTGTCTGTATTCTTTCCTCCCCGCTGGTTATCATCGCTCCGATGACTGCTGTCACCGGTATGACCCTGATTGTTGTCCCTCGGTTAAGCATACTCATTATCTCTCTCTAATAATTGAGCTCTGTTAACAACATCTGAATATAAAGAAAATTGATAAGAGATAAGATATTGCCGAATCTCATGTTTTAGACCTCTCAGGAACATCCACGTCATTCGTTCCTCATTCTCTACCAAATGAGGTGGAAACCTGGATAATTTTGCGATCTTCGCCTCGTACTGGGACACCGTTATGTTTTTTTGTTCCAGTTTGATAATCTCTACCTCCTTCATATGACGAATACTTTCAGGAAAGTACTTGTCATTAAACAGTTTCTGAAATATTTCCCAAGACTCCCACTAGTAGTCTGCCTCACCACGGAACATAAAGGTGGCGAATAGAACCTTTCTGTTCCTCCGTGCATCACAAGATATCGAATATCTTGGTAATTTACTTAACCCACGTTTTCGCCTTAATTGGATCAGGCTTTCCCGCAAATTCTGGTGGTCCGAACTCCTTGAACTGCTTGGCTGTGATAAGTCGCACATTACTATCATTTTCATCCGTATTTTGTACACGAGTCTCCCTCGTCTGATTTTGCATGAACTGCAAAAAGCTTCTAAACATCCCATCATTCATCATTTGTTCGGTAGTGTTATTTACAGGAGAAATATTGCCTTCTTGTTGCACGTTCCCCTGGGTGGTGATTAAAGGTGTCTCCACGGTCTGATTCACTCCATTGTTAATATTTTCAGCTATCATTCTTAAATACTGCCACAAAACAAGGGTTAATTGACATGTCAAATATTATCCATATACTCTGACCGACCAAATAAATACCAAATAAACTTAGTCATGTCATACTAGCGAATAGACCTGGCAAACATGGCCCAGGCCCTCGGGCCGGGCCGGGCCGGGCCACCCGCCACGGGCTGGACTTAAGGCTGTATTTTTTAGCCCAATAAAATTTGGACCTTTTTGGCCCGCCCATTTTTGGCTCGGCCCGTGGCCTGCGAATTATTTTTTTATTTTATTTTTTTAAAAAGAATTGTTACTTGTGGATTATGAGGCTTGAACACAAATTATATATAGTTGTAATGTTGTGGACTTAAATAATTCAGAATGTTCAGTGTTATTTTATGATGTTAAAAGAGGAGACTTAAAAGAGTAGTCTCTCCATCCAAATAACTGTCCCCATTTTTTGCAAGTGGCGAATATTTTAAGACTAGCAAAAATATATTATAAAAATATAAATTCAATATATTTATATACAGAATATATTCCTAAATATACTAATAATATAAATAAAAAATAGTATATAACTGAGTTTTTGTCCGTCTTTAAATCCGTTTCACCCCTACAAAAAAGAATAGGACAGCTAATTTAGGACAGGACAATATAAATTTAGTTTCAGCTACTTTGGCTGGAAAGTGCACAAATTTGTTTTATATTATAAAGGAATTAATTTAGTATAAGGAATTGCATGAACTTTCGAAATAATTAGTATAAATAATTACAATTGCATGAACTTTCGAAATAGTTCTTCAATTTCAAAGTATAAAACTAATAATTATTAGTTTAAGTTAGATAATATAATTATAAAAATTTAAAATTATCTATATATTAGTATTAATTACAGTATTAATTATTTTTAAAAGTTAAATAAATTATATTAATTTTAAAAAATCAAATTTGATTATATATTTTGAAAGTAATTTATAATACTATTAAAATTTTAATTGATTGAGATATGTAGTTAATGTAGGTAATTAGAATTATTATTTATTATAAATTATTTTATTATTATATTATTTTTAATATTTATTATTATTACTATTTTTGGTGTATTCAGATTTTGCAAAAAAAATAGAGGAAGAGGCCTGCGGGCCGGCCTGGCCCGGCCCAACCTGGGCCACGGGCCTCACATTATTAGCCCGCCAAAACCTGGGCCATTTTGGTCCGGCCCGTCGTTGGCCTGACCCGCGCTCGGCCCGGGCCGCCCGTTTGCCACCTCTACTAGCGAAGGAATTATTCGTCTCTCCCCTCCTAGTTCTTGTATCACATCTCAGCCATGGATCATATCCCTAAGCTTTGATACCAACTGTGACGCCCCCAAAATAGGTATACATCACCCATTTTGAGTCGCCAAATACTTGGTACAGAAAGAAATAGGCAAAACTATGAATTTAGCCATTATAGTCGGCAAGTTTTACTTAATGCACAACTGAACTTTTAATTTTTTGAACTACCCCATTAAACTAACTTTTATTTTATAATTGAATCATTATGTTATCTCTGAGCTGACGTCTGTTCAATTACTTTAGCCATTATTGAATTTAGCCACTATAGTTGGCAAGTTTTACTTAATGCACAACTGAACTTTTCATTTTTTGAACTACCCCATTAAACTAACTTTCATTTTACAATTGAATCATTATGTTATCTCTGAGCTGACGTCTGTTCAATTACTTTAGCCATTATCCTATGTGGACGTGCAAAATAAAAGAAAAAAGAAAGGAATATGACATGGCATAATTACTCAGCAACCAATTATTTAAATATCCTTATTTGAAGGGAGATGAAAATGCCAATCTTCCTTCTCTCTAGGAAACCCCCCCTCTGTCCTTACCGCATTTCTCTTCCCCGTTGTTACCTCTTTTTTAGTTCTACCAAAAGAGCTCTAACTCATGCAAGCATACATGTGTGAACAAGTAATACAGAGCAAGTAAAGTATCGATCCCACAGAGAAAGTTGTCTAATTTAAATTACTATGCATCAATTAAATCACTATATTTATATGCTCAAACTAATGAATATGCTTGGTTTGTTACTCTAATCGCAAATAACGATTAAAACACCACTATCATGCAAGACTTGTTCACATATCACAGGAAAGTAGCCAAGAGCACTAATAAAGTCATAACCATTTTTCAATGTACTATGACCTACTTACACAACATCCACAAACGATAGACTCCATGTAATCATCAATATATCCAAAATCACTATATGTCTATTTGAAATTGCAACCATATTGAATTTAAGCACAAGCCCTTATTTTAACTTATACGGTGAAACAGTATATGTCTATCTGGTTCACGAAATACACAAGCCATATAAAATAGCCCCATATACGTATGCTATCATGATTACTATCCATACTTGCATGTTCATTGTCAATTCCATACAAGTACTGAAGCGAATGGTGATCAAGCATTCATACATGCAAAAAAATCATGATAGGCATTCCATATGCTATGTAAAACAATCCAGCATTCAAGCATGTAACCAAACTACATATTAAAATCCGTTAGAATCCCATAATGGAGTTTAGTTCATAACTGAACCAAAAGCCATTATGGGATCAAATCTAAACATGGTTAATAAACAAACAATTGAAAGATGAAGGATAGAAATGATAAAACCCAATTGCTGATTATAGACCAAAGTTAATATTCAAATCTTCATATAATATCCAGCAAAATAATAATAATAATCCACAAAGATAGAAAATCCCAAGAAGAATTGGAGACATGGAGTTTTTGGCCTCCTTCTACGTTGGAATCGTTTAAAACCAATTACAACCCTTTTAATTAAAAATTAAAATAAAACAAATCAGTAGCCTCATGCATCGAACGCGGCCGCGCACTCCCCTAGTGTAATCCTTGCGTGGGCACGCGACTTTCAGTAGGTAATGTTGTTCGACCAGGTGCTCGCGCGGGCGCGCATCCTCAAGCTTGTCTTTCCGTGCGGCTTCTGCAACTCTGGTTTCTGGTTCTGTAAAGTCCCCGAACCCGGATACTTGAAATCCGAACTCGGTACTTCACGATACCATTTCTATGAATGGAAATATTACTAATAATAATAACACTAATATAAATTATAAACTTATCTACCTTCATCAGAGTTTAATCACAAGTACACAACCTTTACTATAAGACACCGTAAACCTAATCTGTTTGCTTTCCTTTTCACTTGTTCTTGACCGATCCTTCTAATTGTTCACACTTATCTGAAAACATTTAAATTAAACAAGGATGAGCATTTGAGTGCCCAGCAAGTATTATATATATATATATATATATATATATATATATATATATATATATATATATATATATATAAGTTGAAAGAATTTAAATGTTTTCTTTATAATATCCATCTACAAAAAGTCAATAGTTGTGAAATATTCTGAACTAATATTAATAACATAACAACCCTCTTTTAAATTTTTGAAACTACGTACTGACTATAAATAAGGTTTAAGTGACATTCTATGAACATTATTTTTATTTTCGAAAAGGTTTAGCAGAACTTCATCTGCAATCCGTCATAACTTACGGACACGGGGGTGATCAGCCCGTTGTGCCCTGTATTGATCAATACTACATTACAAGAACGATGTTATCATTTACTTGATCCGCCTTGGGCGCATAAAAGTTTTCCCATGAACGGGATGTTCATATTTGTCAGGGTTCCAAATAAAAGGTTTTATTTTATCCAACAATAATCTATGATTCAACATATACGTATAACAAAGGTGTATCAACATGTGATTAAATACAATGATTATCCAAGTGATGACACTTGTATAATTATTTATAGAAATTAACGAACAGAATATATATCTGAATTACCTTATACTAACATGTTGATAATCAAAGGGTGTATATAATATAGGTTTAACAATCTGTACATTAATAATAATAATTCTGAACTTCTCACTTCTGTCCATTGCATAAAGAAAATGCAAAGTTAGGATACTTGCCTGATGCGCTCCTTACAATTCTCAACTCAGTTCTATCTTTCTATCACGACCTATCATTAATCAAATCAATCATTCGATTAGAACAGTATACCGTAACACATAGTACTGCATTTCGCAGTCAGCACATAACCTAATCATCTTATCACACATGTTCAACAATCATGGCATCACAAACAAACATCAACACATTTCTAATCACATTGTCACACAACCTAAATAACCATTGAATCACAAATAAACAGTTAACTAATCACATTATCTAAGTCCAGATCAATTTCTGAAATATGTCGGTCTACCGACATCTTTATCGGGTAAAAATCGAATCTAAGACTCTAAACAGTTGACCAATATCCATTTAGACTAATTAAATAACAGTCATATCATTTTTCATGACCTTATAATAATTATAAAATAATTATTACCATTTACCATAATTTTTGAAATATCAGAATCATTATTAAATGATTTAAATATCAAACAATTCTATTATCATTAATATTTAATTAATATTAAACTATTAATGAAACCATTGCCAAAATATTAAAGTTATTTATAATAACTCAAAAATATTTTTAAAGTACTTACATTACCCTTAAATGATTTTTAAAACATCTAAAATCATTATTAAATAATTACAATTAATATTTAAATATTAATGAACTATTATCTAAATATTAAAAGTCATTAATTATAACTTAAAATATTTTTAATTCATTTATATCCCTTTTAAATGATTTTTAAATAAATAAAACCATTTTTAAACTATTTATTTAATATAATTATTAAATAAACTTAATATCATTAATATATCATTAATATTAAATTATTAATAAAATTATCCTTTAAATATTAAAAGTTATATTTTATAACTTAAAATATCTTTAAACACTTTATTTTCATTTAAAATGATTATTATAATATTAAAATCATTTTTAAACTAATTTATTTAATATAATTATTAAATAACTTTAATATCATTAATAATCATTAATTAATGAAATTAACCATTAAATATTAAAAGTTATATTTTATAACTTAAAATATTCTTAAATACTTTATTATTATTTAAAATGATTTTTAATATAATAAAATCATTTTTAATTCATTTAATAAATAACATAACTATCATTAATATTAATTTATTAATGAAAATTATCACAAAATATTAAAAGTTATCAAAAATAACTCAAAATTATTTTCTAACACAATAATATAATTTTTCATGATTTTTCATGAATTAAAACCATTTTAAAATAATTTATCTAATATTGTAATTAAATAAATAAACACTATTTACATTCCAAAAATATTAAATATTTTCAAAATATACCCAAAATAATTAAAATATAATTTTCAGACATTAAAAATATTTTTTAAGAATTTATTATGTATTTTTAATAATTAAAAACCATTTTTATAATTTTGTTTATTAATTTCCGGAAATTATAATTAAAACCGTCGCTAAAGGGCTATAGCGACACTTTCTGTCGCTATAGGTGTTCTTGAGGATTTCCAGAAAATCTTGATAGTGTGCTAGGGGGGTGGTTTGACCGATTATATCTCTTAGGATAATGCGTTTCTGGGCTTGAAATTGATTTCATGCTGTAGTATTCATGTAATACTACAAGTACATAACAAGATTCGTGGCTAAACAACATCAGATCAGAGAGATTTAAGCTCTCCAAAAACCTGACAACGTTGTTCTTCGGCTTGTCAGAGTTTAACAGATTTGAGATACCTACTTTGAGTCCTTATAACTTGATGTTCGTATAATGTTTATATGATCTATCAACTCCAGTTTGTAGATAACATGTAGGTCTACCATTACAAAGTATCATAACACAAAAACATCAAAACATAAGCAAGATCTGGCCGGTCAAAGTTGGACAAGGACACTGCTAAAAAAAATTCTGGGTTCGGTAATTGGACAGTTTCGGTCAACGGGTTTTGACCGTTTATATCTTCCGATCTACCAATTATCTGACCTTGATTCTTTTTGCATCTTAAAGATCACATTACAGACTACATGTTACAAGTTTAAAACATCAAAAACACTTAATATACACGAAGTTATAAGATCTGACATTTGGCTGTAAAACACAAATTTTCCTATTTCCAGATTTATTAAAAACTCAAAATCATGAACTTTGATGTTATGGGTCATGGATTTAACAACCCAGAACTTCAATTGACACCTTATAACACATTTTTAAACAATCAATTACAACATTTAACAACAAATTGAAGGATTTCTAAAATTAGAGTTTTTATACCTTTATGCTTTGATTTCTTGATTTCTGATTTTTGATGCTTCTGATTTGTTGTTTGTTACCGTGGGGCTTGATAAAGGGACTGATATACTACTAAATTTCGTTAGCTTGGCTTGAGAGAAAAGGTTGGAGTGTCATGAACAAAAATGGCTAGCAAAAGTAACTTTTCTCTCTCCAATCTTTATATAGTGATGTTAGATGCATGTATGGCTGGACTTAGGCTGATTTAAAAAGATTTTGGCACATGGGATTTTCAAGGGTTGGTGAACAACCCAAGATTTGGAAAGATTTGCAAGAAAGCTTAATAAAATAAAATCAAAAATGCTATTTTAGTAATTTAACAAAGTAATTATGGGTATTCTTGTCCATGGTACTTGAATCTAGGTTTTAATCACTAGATTTTAATCCTTAAGGTTCCTCAAATAATTTCTAGGGCTTAAACAATTAAGACTAAAGCTTAATAAAATTTTAATCATAACTTACTAATTAAAATTTAAGGTTTTAATAGAAAATTAGGGTTTTTAAAATATCTTAGGGTTTTTAAAAATAAATTAATTAGGGTTTCTAGATCATATAATTATCACTGATTTTGCTAATTTAGCAATTAGGGTTTAAGATTTTGATAATTAGGGTTACCGATTTATAATTAGGTTTTCTAATTATCAAATTAGAATTCTATGTATTAGGGTTTTAATTTACTAATTAGATTCATCTTAATTAGTAATTAAAGTCTATCATACTTGATATTAATCATAATAACACTATTTCTGACTGATCAAACCTCCGGTTTAGGTTTCCGGATTAGGGTTTCTAATTATTAGAAAATCAAATATAATTAGGGTTTACATTTAAAGTTAGGGTTTTCTATAATTAGAAAAATATTAAATAACACATAACATATATCATATAACATCGTCATATAACAGTCTTAAACTCACAATTTATTTTCAAATTAGGGTTTTCCACCGAAAACTAGGGTTTAACTAATTAACATTAGGGTTTTTAAAATTAAACACCATAATTGACCAATCATCATCAACACGTACATACGGCACATATTTATAACACTGAAATATCAAAATATAATTAATATTATATTATTATCACCCTTCCTCATTCCATAACCAGAAATAGGTTTTATAAAATATTATTAGGGTTTGATCGTAATATAATAAAACTGTTCCACACATTAACATTACACACATAACCATACATATCTATAACACTGAAAAATAACAATATAATATTATTATTCTCATTCCTTAATCAAAACTCGAAATTAGGGTTTGGATTCTATATCTGATTTATCTTGCATAAATAACATTCTTAATTAAGTTAAAATTTTTAATTTAACATCTTGAACAAATTCATATAATGAAATAATCATTATAATTATTCTAAAATCATTTCATATATTATTTAAATAATATAAGATTATATTTTCCTTAAAAAAATAATTAATAAAACATTTCCCATAAGGAATTAATTAATATAAAAATTATAATTGATAATAATCAATAATTCTAAAAATAAATTTATTTGCAAATATTTATGTAATAAATATATTTTTATTTACCACATAAATACATATACATATTATCTTGTACAAATCCTCATCCTTATAATAATAATAAAAAAAATTTATACGCAAAATTTCAGTTTTATTTATTTAGAAAATATCGGGTTGTCACAGGTTCTGCTGCTGCAACTGATCTATTCCACTGCTCTTCCTTTTTCCATCCATGCTTAGTCTCCTGCTCCAATTGATCCTCTCACCATGCGTACATAGCCTCATGCCATTTACATCACCAAATCGTGCCATATCTTGCACTTTTACACCAAAGGAGTTTTAAGTAAATGCAATGCAAAATAACATGAAATGCAACTAAAACACACTAAAATGTACTTGAGATGGGCATAGTTCGCGTGAATTAGTATTCCATAAGTAGGTATAAAACCCACTTATCAAATACCCCCAAACTTGAACTATTGCTTGCCCTTAAGCAATGCATACTAATGAACAATGAAAATGCAGCTAAATTATGATGCAATTAATCTCACATTATTCCTACTATCACAGAAATTTAGTCCACAATACCTCAGCAAATTTTTCTAGATTCAAGAATACAGATTCAAACCAAAATGTAGGCATAATGTCGTACACTCAGATAATTCATAATTGATATAGATATATTGTGTGTGTGTGTGTTATGTTCACCAAAACTTGATTTAAGCAAAGAATACACATATTAAATTGCTCAAAACAGAAAATTATAGTTTAAATCAAGACTCATGTATACATGTGCAAAGAAAACTATTTCAACATATCAAAACAAACTGAGGTTCAACAATGGGCTTAACTACTTTATTTTTACTCACGAGGGCAATTTTCGCACTTTTCCGCGGTGTTTATTGCTATTTTCCTTTTCCTTTTTTTCTTTTTTTTCACATGGCTGTGCAATGTCTTACTCCATTAGGCAACACTGCTACCCCTTGGCGAGCTTTCAACCAATAACTCCCAGGCCATGAAAGACCTTAGGGCGCTAGGTGTAAAGAGAATCCCCTCGGACGTACTTACTCAAGTAGCCAGGGCCCTGAAATAAGACTAACCACGTTATTACTATTACTATTTTTTTATACACCGATACCCATGTTTTCCCAAAGTTTAAAAATAAATGTTTTAAACCGTCTAAGTTCACTTTCCACATATTTCCCTTTTTAAAACTACATTTTCTATCGAGCGATGCAACACGTACTTCTTATACCTACAAGTGATTGTGAACACGTTCATACAAACTGACATCATTTAAACAACAACATGAATTTCATCATGTAACACGTTATAGCTAGGTTCATGTTATCTAACATACTCAAACATCTTTCAAAAAATCACCACATCATCGGCTAGACAAAAATTTCCATACGGCAAGAACTGTGAAACATGCAATACTAAAAATGCAAACATAAACTATATGATGCAAACATTCAACTAATCATGCAAAAATTAAACTAATCATGCAAAAACTACATGCAACTATACTATTACACCAATACCCCCAAACTTAAAATATTCAATTCCCCATTGAATGAAGGTAAAGGGTAACGAAACACTCCCCTAATGATCAGTGGTACCACCCTCCTCGGGTGGTGAATCTGGTGGTGGATATGGCACTGCGGACCCAAACTGAGGCCACACTAGCGTCGTTCCTTTCAGCCCAAAAGCCTCGGCCAAGGCCCTCGTGAGTCTGGTCGCAAACGTGCCAAAATTATCGTACATGACATCGACTTTTCGCTCCAACCTTCGGAGCTGGCGATCACCATGGGCAGCAGGTGCTTGCGTAGACGGGCCTGCCTCATCTGGCTGAGGGGGCTGCTGTGATGGCTCTGGGAAAGTAGGCTGAATGATAAAGCCTAATCCTCACGGATGCGGTTCACCACCCATCCAATCCTCAAATTTCGAAATGGTGGCATGAGTTATGTCCTGGCTTGGGTATTTCATTTGTTCATTGCCCCAGTTGCATCCCTGGTGAGCACATAGCATAGCAACCATTGATGCATTTGGAATGCTCTCAATGGTGCCTCCCCGCAGATATCGCAGCATATTCTGATGGATGAGATGACCAATGTCAATGTATTTCCCGGTGATTATGCCCCACAATATAATTACTGTCTCCACTGTGATCTCATACTGATAAGAGGAAGGCACGGGCTTTGTGAAACCCCAGATTTTGTGAATAAAGAATTAATTTTCTCGAAATAATTTTTTAATATTATGGTGTGAATTTGAGATAATATTATAGTTGTGGGTAGTATTTATAAATTTTGCAAAGTATGCAAGTTGTTATATTATATTCGATTGATCAGGGAATATTCTTTGTGTCGGAAAAATATTCGTACGACGGTACAATTATTGGTGGACCCCACAATAGAATTATTGTCGGATTGAGAAAACGACAAAAAAATATTTTATTGAAAATAACGGCGGAAGTTTTACCGTTGATACTGTTGAACTACTGGGTAGTAAAAGTACAGTAATACGCGTTGTTGCATAGTAGCACACGGTATTGATTATTGATATTTATGTGAGAAGTCGCTCAGTTTGATTCAATTATTGTCGATTAATAATATGAATTATTATAGCAATAATGACGTTTTGTTTTATTCGTATTATTAACGTAATAAAACGGAAACATCTTTTTATATAAAACAGAATACTTTATTAAAGTTATTTTATAAATAGAATATATTATATTTTATTATGCATAGTGTTGCATAGTGTTTTGCATAGTGTTGCATAGTGTTTGCATAGTAAAAATCTTTTTATATAAATAGAATATATTATATTTTATTTAAAAGATTTTTCTTTAAATATGGACCGTCAGATTAAAGTAAATCAATTTGGACCGTTCATGGATTAGTTACTTTGCATTTCATTTTCCTATAAATAGAAGCTCATTCTTTCATTATTTTCTTACGAATTCACTGAACTCCAGAGAGAGAAACTCTAGAGAGAGAAACTATAGAGAGATAGAAGAAAAGCTTTCTGCTACTTAACTTTTCTTTTCCTATATCCAGTTTCTGTTACGGTAAGGGGTGTTATTCTTTTTTATTCATGAAGAGAATTATTGTTATTCCATTTCTTATTATTCTGTTGGAATAACCTGTATACGCGGTCTACCCTATACTTGGTGACATTCTTCTATCATTCTATTGGAACATCCTGTCTGTGTGTTTTACACCGGACCTGGTTCCGTCTTTATTATTATTTCGTTGGAACATCCTGTCTGTGTGTTTTACACCGGACCTGGTTCCGTCTTTATTATTATGTCGGAATATCATGTCTGTGCTATACGCCGGACCTGGTTCCATCATTTATTATTCCGCATTTATTATTCTGTTGGAACATCCTGTCGGTGTGAATTTCACCTGACCTGGTTCCGTTATTTAGTATTCTGTTGGAATAACCTGCCTATGCGAAGTTCCGCATGCATGGTGATTTCTTTTGTTATTCCATTCTTTATTATACTCAGTTGGTTAAAGTTTTGACTTCTATACTCCATGAAATTAGTAGAATATCCTTGATATTTGCGCTTCATCCAGTATCTTTTCAGGAAAATATTCTTCTGAGCATTCTTGAATTTTACACCACAAAACAGTATCGTGTGGACAATTTGGACGTTATTGGTTCATGGACAAATTCATTCTTGAACTTGTTTTATTAAATTCTTATATCATTGTCATCATCCTCATGTTTATGTTATGTTGAAAGTCATCTGTGGCCTGTAGTGCATAGATGGACTTGGTATGATTATGACCAGGGATTATGCGGTGTAATCATGACCGTAATATTACAAATGATGTGGAAAAAGTCCTCATTGGCCCGTAATGTATTGATGGACAGTTTTTGGTATGATTATGGCTATGGATTCTCTTCGGCCGTAGTGCAAAGATAATTATTTTATGGCATGATCAGGACCGTTGATGAAAACACGATTATCTTTGGCCCGTAGTGCATGGATAATTCGTGGTCGTGATACTAAAGAATATCCTTGTCCTGTAGTGCAGGGATGATTTAATGATGTGGATTATTTATTGAGCTGAGTCTCAGCGATAAAAGTGATGAAAAACTTTTTAAATCATAAAAGATAGTAGATTCAATTCTCTCTACTTGACTCTTTTAATGGATTGCTTATTCCGCTGCAGTTAAACTTGATGTCTATTATATTTTATCAGTTTAACATTGTTGGAGACTAATGATAATTTATTCTGCATTATCTTAGTCATAATATTTCTTACTGGGCTAGTTGAGCTCACCCTTTCTTTCACTGTTCTCTTCAGGAAATGAGAACATAGCAGGGACTAGTCGGGGAATGGAGTGACGGTCCAGAGGATAGCATTAATAGTCCTCACTATTCTGAGAAATAGTGTATTAATAATTGTAATGAGGACTCCTTTTGAGTTTGTATGATCTCTAGTAGATAATTATTGTATTCAAACTCACAGTTGTATTTTGTCGTATTATACACGACAGTGGTATTAGTAAGTTGTATTTGAATTCTGTACCATGTATCTGACGACTCAAGATGGGTGATGTATACCTAATTTTGGGGGCGTCACAGTTGGTATCAGAGCTTAGGGATATGATCCCTGGCTAAGATGTGAGACTAGAACTAGGAGGGGAGAGACGGGGAATTCCTTCGCTAGTATGACCTACCTAAGTTTATGTGCTATTTAATTGGTCGGTCAAAGTATAGGGATAATATGTGATATGTTAATTAACCTTTATTTTGTAGAAGTGTTTGAAAATGGCATCCGAGAATGTTGAGAACATCAATGGAGCTCAGGAGACCGTTGAGTCCCCACAGATCAATAATCAGGACAATGTGCAACAGGATGGCGATAATCCTCTTGTAAACAACAACACTAATCAATTGACGAACGACGGTACGTTTAGGAGTTTTTTAGAATTCATGCAACATCAGGCGAAGGCGACTCCTGTTCATAATGCAGGTAAAGACAATGGCAACCAACGGTTAGTCACCGCTAAGCAGTTCAAGGAGCTGGGACCACCGGAGTTTTTGGGAAAGCCAGAACCACTTAAGGCGGAGACGTGGTTAAAGCAGATCACCAAGATATTTGATGTCTTGGGATGCTCCGAGGAGCAAAAGGTTCCTTTTGCCACCTTTATGTTGCGTGAAGAAGCAGATTATTGGTGGGAATCTGTAAAACGTACCCAGACTGACGCACTCAAGATGTCTTGGGAGAAGTTCCAAGAGCTGTTCAACGACAAGTACTTTCCTGAAAGTATTCGTCACATGAAGGAGGTAGAGTTTATCAAGCTGGAGCAAAACAATATGACTGTGTTGCAGTACGAGGCTAAGTTTGCGGAGTTGTCCCGATTTGCATCCCATTTGGTCGATAATGAGGAGCGAATGGCGCGAATGTTTCTGCGAGGTTTGAAACCCGATATACGTCAATACCTCATTTCTCATAAACTTTGTTTATATTCAGATATTGTGAATAGAGCTCAGTTAGTGGAGCGCGATAATGAGTTATCACAACCAAAAGGTAATGACCAGCAGCACGATAATAATCATACCGGTGGCAACGGCCATCGGAACAATGATAACCATCGCGGGGGAAATTATCATACCAAGAATGGTAACCACTTCGGTGGTAATCGTGGCCAAGATAATAGAAATGGACATTTCAAGAAGAGAAGGTTCAATAATGATGGAAAGACAGCAACGCCAGCACCCGTTTCAAAGGAAGAAGAACGCCCATCGGTCGTATGTTTCAAATGCGGACAGGAGGGACACATCCGTCCAAACTGTACGAAGAAGTCCAAAGCATGCTTTAATTGCGGAAGAGAAGGTCACCTAGCTCGATTCTGTCGTATGATGAAGTCAATTCCAGCTGGGATAATGATGCCAAAGGATGTCCCAGACAAGCCAAAGCCGATAGTTTAAGAGAGAGCATTTTTTTTCCTCTCGTGACGAGGAACCTGAATAAAATTATCACGGGTAAGTTAATCATAAGCTCTTACGAAGTCTATACCGTGTTAGATACCGGTTCTACTCACTCTTTTATTCCACCTAATTGTGTTCAATGATTGTACTTAACTCCGGAGAAGTTAAACTTTGATTTATCTATTGAAACTCCATTGGGAGAAACCTTCGTTACCTCCACTATTTATAAATCTTATTTGATTCAAATCGACACTTTTACGTTACGTGTTGATCTTGTCTCTTTGAAAATACTTAACTTTGATGCAATTTTAGGAAACGATTGGTTAACTACTCATCATATTTTTCGTAAGGTTGTTAGCTTTCATATTCCTAACCAACCTATTGTGCGAATTCAAGCAACCAACCCACTAAATTCAATCATTGTCATATCAAGCCATACGTAAAGAGCCCCGATCCTTTTGTTGATGACTTCCTTGTGTGGAATGCACCGAAACCAGACTTTCTGTAGGCGACGTCGTGAATGACGATAATAAGTTGATAGGTATCATTGTGAGGTGCTATCTAGGTTAAGGGATAGAAGTCATAGTTGGTAACAATGTGACGTACTATCCAAGTCTTGGATGAGAGTAACAGTTTTGAATGATATTTCTATCATTAATAAATTTCTTGACGTATTCTTGAAGACTTTCTAGCCTACCCTAGAGCGTGAAATCGAATTTTGTATTGACACAAGTACAAAACCCATTTCTTAAACCCTCAAAATAATTTTTGTCAACTAAAACGAAAGTAACATGCACCAAAGACATTGACTCGAGCTGTTGAAGATTACGATCGTACTATTCAATATCATCGTGGAAGAGCGAACGTGGTAGCTGACGTGTTGAGTAGAAGATCGTATGCGTTTACAAGTGCGATATTGTTAACACAAAGACTCATTTCGTATAACTTGCAAATGATAAAGATAGAGTTAAAGACTCTAGGGACCCACGTGAAGATAACGAATATACGAGTAAAATTGACTTTAATCGATAAAGTTAAAGACGCTCAATCTACATACCCGAATCTTATGAATGTGAAGAAGAAGGTTCAAGAGGGTGTTATTTTAGAAGCAAGAGTTGCTGAAGAGAGGAAATCTCAACCCTCGATTTAATTGGCCCATTTGAAATCCTCGATTGAGTAGGAACTGTGGCTTATAGACTCGTTTTACCGCCAAATATATTGCGTGTTCATAACGTTTTTTTTTCGTATCGATGTTACGTAAATATGTGGACGACCCGAACCACATTATTAATTTAGAACCGGATGAGATAACGAATGATTTAACGTATGAAGAGATACGTGTTACAATCTTGGATAAGAAGAATCGTATTCAACACTCAAAGGTTATATCTCAAGAGTTAGAATTGGAAGTGAAGTCAAGGTATTCTCACCTGTTCGGCATACCAGGTACGCACGTAAATTTCGAGGGCGAAATTCCATAAGGAGGGGAGATTGTGAAACCCCAGATTTTGTGAATAAAGAATTAATTTTCTCGAAATAATTTTTTAATATTATGGTGTGAATTTGAGATAATATTATAGTTGTGGGTAGTATTTATAAATTTTGTAAAGTATTCAAGTTGTTATATTATATTCGATTGGTCAGGGAATATTCTTTGTGTCGGAAAAATATTCGTACGACGGTACAATTATTGGTGGACCCCACAACAGAATTATTGTCGGATTGAGAAAACGACAAAAAAATATTTTATTGAAAATAACGGCGGAAGTTTTACCGTTGATACTATTGAACTACTGGGTAGTAAAAGTACAGTAATACGCGTTGTTGCATAGTAGCACACGGTATTGATTATTGATATTTATGTGAGAAGTCGCTCAGTTTGATTCAATTATTGTCGATTAATAATATGAATTATTATAGCGATAATGACGTTTTGTTTTATTCGTATTATTAACGTAATAAAACGGAAACATCTTTTTATATAAAACAGAATACTTTATTAAAGTTATTTTATAAATAGAATATATTATATTTTATTATGCATAGTGTTGCATAGTGTTTTGCATAGTGTTGCATAGTGTTTGCATAGTAAAAATCTTTTTATATAAATAGAATATATTATATTTTATTTAAAAGATTTTTCTTTAAATATGGACCGTCAGATTAAAGTAAATCAATTTGGACCGTTCATGGATTAGTTACTATGCATTTCATTTTCCTATAAATAGAAGCTCATTCTTTCATTATTTTCTTACGAATTCACTGAACTCCAGAGAGAGAAACTCTAGAGAGAGAAACTATAGAGAGATAGAAGAAAAGCTTTCTGCTACTTAACTTTTCTTTTCCTATATCCAGTTTCTGTTACGGTAAGGGGTGTTATTCTTTTTTATTCATGAAGAGAATTATTGTTATTCCATTTCTTATTATTCTGTTGGAATAACCTGTATACGCGGTCTACCCTATACTTGGTGACATTCTTCTATCATTCTGTTGGAACATCCTGTCTGTGTGTTTTACACCGGACCTGGTTCCGTCTTTATTATTATTCCGTTGGAACATCCTGTCTGTGTGTTTTACACCGGACCTGGTTCCGTCTTTATTATTCTGTCGGAATATCATGTCTGTGCTATACGCCGGTCCTGGTTCCATCATTTATTATTCCGCATTTATTATTCTGTTGGAACATCCTGTCGGTGTGAATTTCACCTGACCTGGTTCCGTTATTTAGTATTCTGTTGGAATAACCTGCCTATGCGAAGTTCCGCATGCATGGTGATTTCTTTTGTTATTCCATTCTTTATTATACTCAGTTGGTTAAAGTTTTGACTTCTATACTCCATGAAATTAGTAGAATATCCTTGATATTTGCGCTTCATCCAGTATCTTTTCAGGAAAATATTCTTCTGAGCATTCTTGAATTTTACACCACAAAACAGTATCGTGTGGACAATTTGGACGTTATTGGTTCATGGACAAATTAATTCTTGAACTTGTTTTATTATATTCTTATATCATTGTCATCATCCTCATGTTTATGTTATGTTGAAAGTCATCTGTGGCCTGTAGTGCATAGATGGACTTGGTATGATTATGACCAGGGATTATGCGGTGTAATCATGACCGTAATATTACAAATGATGTGGAAAAAGTCCTCATTGGCCCGTAATGCATTGATGGACAGTTTTTGGTATGATTATGGCTATGGATTCTCTTCGGCCGTAGTGCAAAGATAATTGTTTTATGGCATGATCAGGACCGTTGATGAAAACACGATTATCTTTGGCCCGTAGTGCATGGATAATTCGTGGTCGTGATACTAAAGAATATCCTTGGCCTGTAGTGCATGGATGATTTAATGATGTGGATTATTTATTGAGCTGAGTCTCAGCGATAAAAGTGATGAAAAACTTTTTAAATCATAAAAGATAGTAGATTCAATTCTCTCTACTTGACTCTTTTAATGGATTGCTTATTCCGCTGCAGTTAAACTTGATGTCTATTATATTTTATCAGTTTAACATTGTTGGAGACTAATGATAATTTATTCTGCATTATCTTAGTCATAATATTTCTTACTGGGCTAGTTGAGCTCACCCTTTCTTTCACTATTCTCTTCAGGAAATGAGAACATAGCAGGGACTAGTCGGGGAATGGAGTGACGGTCCAGAGGATAGCATTAATAGTTCTCACTATTCTGAGAAATAGTGTATTAATAATTATAATGAGGACTCCTTTTGAGTTTGTATGATCTCTAGTAGATAATTATTGTATTCAAACTCACAGTTGTATTTTGTCGTATTATACACGACAGTGGTATTAGTAAGTTGTATTTGAATTCTGTACCATGTATCTGACGACTCAAGATGGGTGATGTATACCTAATTTTGGGGGCGTCACAGTTGGTATCAGAGCTTAGGGATATGATCCCTGGCTAAGATGTGAGACTAGAACTAGGAGGGGAGAGACGGGGAATTCCTTCGCTAGTATGACCTACCTAAGTTTATGTGCTATTTAATTGGTCGGTCAAAGTATAGGGATAATATGTGATATGTTAATTAACCTTTATTTTGTGGAAGTGTTTGAAAATGGCATCCGAGAATGTTGAGAACATCAATGGAGCTCAGGAGACCGTTGAGTCCCCACAGATCAATAATCAGGACAATGTGCAACAGGATGGCGATAATCCTCTTGTAAACAACAACACTGATCAATTGACGAACGACGGTACGTTTAGGAGTTTTTTAGAATTCATGCAACATCAGGCGAAGGCGACTCCTGTTCATAATGCAGGTAAAGACAATGGCAACCCACGGTTAGTCACCGCTAAGCAGTTCAAGGAGCTGGGACCACCGGAGTTTTTGGGAAAGCCAGAACCACTTAAGGCGGAGACGTGGTTAAAGTAGATCACCAAGATATTTGATGTCTTGGGATGCTCCGAGGAGCAAAAGGTTCCTTTTGCCACCTTTATGTTGCGTGAAGAAGCAGATTATTGGTGGGAATCTGTAAAACGTACCCAGACTGACGCACTCAAGATGTCTTGGGAGAAGTTCCAAGAGCTGTTCAACGACAAGTACTTTCCTGAAAGTATTCGTCACATGAAGGAGGTAGAGTTTATCAAGCTGGAGCAAAACAATATGACTGTGTTGCAGTACGAGGCTAAGTTTGCGGAGTTGTCCCGATTTGCATCCCATTTGGTCGATAATGAGGAGCGAATGGCGCGAATGTTTCTGCGAGGTTTGAAACCCGATATACGTCAATACCTCATTTCTCATAAACTTTGTTTATATTCAGATATTGTGAATAGAGCTCAGTTAGTGGAGCGCGATAATGAGTTATCACAACCAAAAGGTAATGACCAGCAGCACGATAATAATCATACCGGTGGCAACGGCCATCGGAACAATGATAACCATCGCGGGGGAAATTATCATACCAAGAATGGTAACCACTTCGGTGGTAATCGTGGCCAAGATAATAGAAATGGACATTTCAAGAAGAGAAGGTTCAATAATGATGGAAAGACAGCAACGCCAGCACCCGTTTCAAAGGAAGAAGAACGCCCATCGGTCGTATGTTTCAAATGCGGACAGGAGGGACACATCCGTCCAAACTGTACGAAGCAGTCCAAAGCATGCTTTAATTGCGGAAGAGAAGGTCACCTAGCTCGATTCTGTCGTATGATGAAGTCAATTCCAGCTGGGATAATGATGCCAAAGGATGTCCTAGACAAGCCAAAGCCGGTAGTTTAAGAGAGAGCGTTTTTTTTCCTCTCGTGACGAGGAACCTGAATAAAATTATCACGGGTAAGTTAATCATAAGCTCTTACGAAGTCTATACCGTGTTAGATACCGGTTCTACTCACTCTTTTATTCCACCTAATTGTGTTCAATGTTTGTACTTAACTCCGGAGAAGTTAAACTTTGATTTATCTATTGAAACTCCATTGGGAGAAACCTTCGTTACCTCCACTATTTATAAATCTTATTTGATTCAAATCGACACTTTTACGTTACGTGTTGATCTTGTCTCTTTGAAAATACTTAACTTTGATGCAATTTTAGGAAACGATTGGTTAACTACTCATCATATTTTTCGTAAGGTTGTTAGCTTTCATATTCCTAACCAACCTATTGTGCGAATTCAAGCAACCAAACCACTAAATTCAATCATTGTCATATCAAGCCATACGTAAAGAGCCCCGATCCTTTTGTTGATGACTTCCTTGTGTGGAATGCACCGAAACCAGACTTTCTGTAGGCGACGTCGTGAATGACGATAATAAGTTGATAGGTATCATTGTGAGGTGCTATCTAGGTTAAGGGATAGAAGTCATAGTTGGTAACAATGTGACGTACTATCCAAGTCTTGGATGAGAGTAACAGTTTTGAATGATATTTCTATCATTAATAAATTTCTTGACGTATTCTTGAAGACTTTCTAGCCTACCCTAGAGCGTGAAATCGAATTTTGTATTGACACAAGTACAAAACCCATTTCTTAAACCCTCAAAATATTTTTTGTCAACTAAAACGAAAGTAACATGCACCAAAGACGTTGACTCGAGCTGTTGAAGATTACGATCGTACTATTCAATATCATCGTGGAAGAGCGAACGTGGTAGCTGACGTGTTGAGTAGAAGATCGTATGCGTTTACAAGTGCGATGTTGTTAACACAAAGACTCATTTCGTATAACTTGCAAATGATAAAGATAGAGTTAAAGACTCTAGGGACCCACGTGAAGATAACGAATATACGAGTAAAATTGACTTTAATCGATAAAGTTAAAGACGCTCAATCTACATACCCGAATCTTATGAATGTGAAGAAGAAGGTTCAAGAGGGTGTTATTTTAGAAGCAAGAGTTGCTGAAGAGAGGAAATCTCAACCCTCGATTTAATTGGCCCATTTGAAATCCTCGATTGAGTAGGAACTGTGGCTTATAGACTCGTTTTACCGCCAAATATATTGCGTGTTCATAACGTTTTTTTTTCGTATCGATGTTACGTAAATATGTGGACGACCCGAACCACATTATTAAATTAGAACCGGATGAGATAACGAATGATTTAACGTATGAAGAGATACGTGTTACAATCTTGGATAAGAAGAATCGTATTCAACACTCAAAGGTTATATCTCAAGAGTTAGAATTGGAAGTGAAGTCAAGGTATTCTCACCTGTTCGGCATACCAGGTACGCACGTAAATTTCGAGGGCGAAATTCCATAAGGAGGGGAGATTGTGAAACCCCAGATTTTGTGAAAAAAGAATTAATTTTCTCGAAATAATTTTTTAATATTATGGTGTGAATTTGAGATAATATTATAGTTGTGGGTAGTATTTATAAATTTTGCAAAGTATTCAAGTTGTTATATTATATTCGATTGGTCAAGGAATATTCTTTGTGTCGGAAAAATATTCGTACGACGGTACAATTATTGGTGGACCCCACAACAGAATTATTGTCGGATTGAGAAAACGACAAAAAAATATTTTATTGAAAATAACGGCGGAAGTTTTACCGTTGATACTGTTGAACTACTGGGTAGTAAAAGTACAGTAATACGCGTTGTTGCATAGTAACACACGGTATTGATTATTGATATTTATGTGAGAAGTCGCTCAGTTTGATTCAATTATTGTCGATTAATAATATGAATTATTATAGCGATAATGACGTTTTGTTTTATTCGTATTATTAACGTAATAAAACGGAAACATCTTTTTATATAAAACAGAATACTTTATTAAAGTTATTTTATAAATAGAATATATTATATTTTATTATGCATAGTGTTGCATAGTGTTTTGCATAGTGTTGCATAGTGTTTGCATAGTAAAAATCTTTTTATATAAATAGAATATATTATATTTTATTTAAAAGATTTTTCTTTAAATATGGACCGTCAGATTAAAGTAAATCAATTTGGACCGTTCATGGATTAGTTACTATGCATTTCATTTTCCTATAAATAGAAGCTCATTCTTTCATTATTTTCTTACGAATTCACTGAACTCCAGAGAGAGAAACTCTAGAGAGAGAAACTATAGAGAGATAGAAGAAAAGCTTTCTGCTACTTAACTTTTCTTTTCCTATATCCAGTTTCTGTTACGGTAAGGGGTGTTATTCTTTTTTATTCATGAAGAGAATTATTGTTATTCCATTTCTTATTATTCTGTTGGAATAACCTGTATACGCGGTCTACCCTATACTTGGTGACATTCTTCTATCATTCTGTTGGAACATCCTGTCTGTGTGTTTTACACCGGACCTGGTTCCGTCTTTATTATTATTCCGTTGGAACATCCTGTCTGTGTGTTTTACACCGGACCTGGTTCCGTCTTTATTATTCTGTCGGAATATCATGTCTGTGCTATACGCCGGACCTGGTTCCATCATTTATTATTCCGCATTTATTATTCTGTTGGAACATCCTGTCGGTGTGAATTTCACCTGACCTGGTTCCGTTATTTAGTATTCTGTTGGAATAACCTGCCTATGCGAAGTTCCGCATGCATGGTGATTTCTTTTGTTATTCCATTCTTTATTATACTCAGTTGGTTAAAGTTTTGACTTCTATACTCCATGAAATTAGTAGAATATCCTTGATATTTGCGCTTCATCTAGTATCTTTTCAGGAAAATATTCTTCTGAGCATTCTTGAATTTTACACCACAAAACAGTATCGTGTGGACAATTTGGACGTTATTGGTTCATGGACAAATTAATTCTTGAACTTGTTTTATTAAATTCTTATATCATTGTCATCATCCTCATGTTTATGTTATGTTGAAAGTCATCTGTGGCCTGTAGTGCATAGATGGACTTGGTATGATTATGACCAGGGATTATGCGGTGTAATCATGACCGTAATATTACAAATGATGTGGAAAAAGTCCTCATTGGCCCGTAATGCATTGATGGACAGTTTTTGGTATGATTATGGCTATGGATTCTCTTCGGCCGTAGTGCAAAGATAATTGTTTTATGGCATGATCAGGACCGTTGATGAAAACACGATTATCTTTGGCCCGTAGTGCATGGATAATTCGTGGTCGTGATACTAAAGAATATCCTTGGCCTGTAGTGCAGGGATGATTTAATGATGTGGATTATTTATTGAGCTGAGTCTCAGCGATAAAAGTGATGAAAAACTTTTTAAATCATAAAAGATAGTAGATTCAATTCTCTCTACTTGACTCTTTTAATGGATTGCTTATTCCGCTGCAGTTAAACTTGATGTCTATTATATTTTATCAGTTTAACATTGTTGGAGACTAATGATAATTTATTTTGCATTATCTTAGTCATAATATTTCTTACTGGGCTAGTTGAGCTCACCCTTTCTTTCACTGTTCTCTTCAGGAAATGAGAACATAGCAGGGACTAGTCGGGGAATGGAGTGACGGTCCAGAGGATAGCATTAATAGTTCTCACTATTCTGAGAAATAGTGTATTAATAATTGTAATGAGGACTCCTTTTGAGTTTGTATGATCTCTAGTAGATAATTATTGTATTCAAACTCACAGTTGTATTTTGTCGTATTATACACGACAGTGGTATTAGTAAGTTGTATTTGATTTCTGTACCATGTATCTGACGACTCAAGATGGGTGATGTATACCTAATTTTGGGGGCGTCACAGGCTTGGCACATATGAACAGATTCTACACATTTGTATATCGGTTCTGGGTTGCGGCTGGGAATATACGAGGTTGAGTCGTGCCAACTTTATAGGTACATTTCGTGCTAAGCACGTACAATTCAGCAATCACCAACTCCATGTCTGTCTCCAAATGTGCACCTGTGACCCAATTAGCAGCCCCCGTTGGTGGTGTATCGGTAAGTCTAAAAATGACGCTGATGGCACGGGG
Source organism: Panax japonicus (assembly GCA_020205505.1). Lineage (NCBI taxonomy): Eukaryota > Viridiplantae > Streptophyta > Magnoliopsida > Apiales > Araliaceae > Panax > Panax japonicus. The sequence continues at coordinate 66,892,515 of CM035094.1, forward strand.
TCTGTAATTTATCTTGATACCACGAACCATAGTTATACCGCTCATGGTGACCTTGGCATTGGCATAAAACTCTTGGACTACGCTCATCGAAATGGGCGTGGGAGTGGCAGTCAGTCCACCCCAGCATCTTTCATGAATCATGGCACACAACTGAGCATCTTGCCCCTCTAGTTTGAAACCATGCTCCTTGATAAATGTCTTCGCCACAATTCGGTAATACTCCTGCTGAGCTTCCAAGTTGAGAAACTTGGTATGATCAACAATATCCTCCCCTTGACTTCCCGAGGAGGATGAAGAAAAAGATGAAATAGAGTGTGCTCACTTAGGCCCCATTTGCAGTTGATAGAGATTTCACAAATGATATGACTGAGAATGAAGAAGAAACAAATGATGATATTACCACCCCAAATTCGTTCTGCTCAACCAAATAGAAGCCCTAGTTTTATACTGCAATTGGATGAGAGCGTGGGTTTGAGCTTTGAATGTGGAGAGAATCGTGGATATGTGATTCAGAGATGTACGGCTTCAATTTGTAACTGATAGATGATAGAGACGTGAGTAATAGAGAGACACTGTGAGTGCGCTTCTATTTTGATTGCAAATGAGAGTCCAATTAATATCCATCGCATTTTTAAACTTAAAATTATTTTCCACGTTTGATGTCGCGCGCGGCTGCGCGAGATTTTAATGGGCTGTGCGCGCCGGAGCGTGTTAGGCAACTCTAGTCTGGCAATCATGTCACGCGGGCGCGCGAGTCTATGCTGAAATTGTTGCACGGTCGCGCGTCCCTGATACCTGCACTGCTAGCTTTTATTTTATTTTTTATTTTTTATTTTTTTTAGAATCTGCAAGACAGAAATGCATGCTCTCCAATACACCTGCAATACATCAATAGACCTTATCAAAGCATGGTTTACTAACTAAAAATGAATGCTTATTCTTTCATCCTAATTTCAATGCAATGCATGAGCATGCTTTTCTGCGATTCGACTATGATAAATAAGCATATAAAGGTACTCATACTATCTTAACAAGTAATTAAAATAAGTTAAACCAAATAAATTGAACTGAATAAATACTAAGTAGAGATGGACACAATGGGTTGCCTCCCATCAAGCGCTAAGTTATACTCAATTAGCTTGACTGTCTCTGAGTCTCATATCGAAGATAGAATCGAAGTGACTTTCTTTCTGTCCACCTCACCCACAGAGTCACTCTTCAATCTCTGGCCATTCACTTTAAGATGTTTGTCTGGAAACTTATCACATACTGCAATGGTTCCATACGGTGGACTGGCATCACGATATTGAATGAATTTATTAAATTCCTCATCATCCACATCTGAATTTTTAGAAATGATACTTCTCAATGGTTCGCAATCCACTATACTCTGTACTTCATCATTTAGAACCCGGTTCACCACATCAACCCTGAAGCATTCTTCTTCATCTGTTGGGAACTTTAGTGTGACACCCCCAAAATAGGTCCATTCCATCCAACCCATTCTGAGTCGCCAAATACATGGTACAGAAACAACTATAACTTTATTAATACATTTGTCGTGCAAAATACAACAACATATATATTGTGGGTTTAAATACAAATATTATCTTCTAGACAATATCTACACCCAAATAAGTCCTCATTATTGATACACTATTTTACAGAATAGTGAGGACTACTAAAATAGCTATCTTGAACCATCACTCCACACCCCGACTAGTTCCTGCTATAATCTCGCTTCCTGAGAAGAAAAATGGAACAAAGGGAAAGGGTGAGCTCAACTAGCCCAGTAAAGAATGTTATGACTAAGATAATGTACAATAAATTATAGTTAGTCTTCAACAGGGAAAAATCTGATAGAATACAACGGACAACAAGTTTTAGATCAACAACTGCAGCGGAAACAACAATTCATTAGAAGAGTTAAGTAGAGAATAAAATCTACTATCATCTATGAATTTAAAAGTCAATCATCAATATTTTATCCCTGTAACATCAATCAATATCCATCTTTGAAGTACAGGCCAAATATATTCATCAGTCGGTTATGTTCATCTCAACACCTGTTCATCTTTGCACTACGGTCCAAAGATATTCATCAATTGGTCATGTTCATCTCAACCCCTGTTCATCTTTTCACTACGGGCCAAAGATATTCATAAGAAAATCAACCATCTTTGCACTACATGCCAAAGATATTCAGTAATGTCATCACTTAGGACTGAGGATGATGAAAAATATTTTAAAGAAAACGAATCCAGTGAAACAAAAGAACAAATATTAAGGATTAGTACTTTAACCAAACCGAGTTCAAAAATACTTCATAAATAATCATAGTGAAGTAAAATTCAAGAATGATCAAAACATGGATACAATCAAAGCTAGTATCCGTAATAGATATCTTGGACGAAAAGGAAAAATTTAATTTTTCTGTGAATATTGTCGTATTCGTGAATAGTGCCGTATACGTGAATAGTAACTCCGACACCAAAAGATAGAAATTTCACAAAAAATATCATCATGCTTCGTGAATAGTACTCATGAATAGTTACTCGGGAATAGTAACTCATGAATAGTAACCCCGACATGAAAAAGTTCCAAATTTGATAAAAATTTCCAACCAATATTTCAGCATAATGATATTGAAAAAATAATATCATTTGAGAAGAAAATAACATCCATTACCTCAGAAATTATAGTACTTCTGACCGGAATACTGGATATAATGCTGAAAGAACTTGCACTGTATAGCAATACTCAAGTACTAAAATACTCACAAAATACTCTCGATATTATAGAGAGAGAAATAGAGAGAAAACATCAGTTTCTGGTGTGATTTTCAATTCTAACCTAAGCACCCTATTTATAGAAAAATGCTTAAAACACCAAAGCAGAAAATTTAATATAATATTAATATAATTATACAAAGTTTCCTTAGCCCACCTTTTGGTCAAAAACACCAGCCACACATGTTAATGATGTCCAAAAAAATACAAAAATGTTTTTATAACAAAAATAATTTAAACTCCAAAAAATTAATTCACACCCGATATACCGAAACTTCAATAATTCACAATAAATAGCCCTTTAATCAGAAAATTCGAATCTCACGACTTTGTATAGGAAATTCAATTCTCTACAACTTTTCAGAAGAAAGATTTTGTAAATTCCAGACAGAAATTGACCGAAATCCATAAACGGGCGATTTAATAGGCTATAATCAAATTTCAGTCAAGAAATGGGCCCACAGACATGTTTAACATGTTTTAAATAAATTTTGCAATAAAAATACTCTTCCTCCTCATATACTCATATATCCCACATTCATTATAAAAAATCACCATTATTATATTATTAAAATATAATAATAAATTATTTTATCAGAAAAGATAAAATATCAATTTTTAACAATTGTCACTTTAAAAATTTTCTCCATCTATATCCATATAAAATCAATATTTTCCTCATCATATAAATCAATAATTAATTATTCATAAATAATATTACAGAATCACAGTACTGGCAATCAGGCCGTTCCCAGGAAAGAGGGGGCTTTCCAATAAAGATTTCTCCTTACTGGCGCGTAATTAAGTGACCAAACCTCTCCTTAGATAGAACTTTCTAGACATTGCCAATAATGTTATCTAATAATATTATTCAGATAATATGAATTATTGCTCTGATAATAGAAAATACTGTGTAGTGACAATTATTAAAACAACAGTAATATAAAATATCAACGCAGCAATTATTGAATCAATAAAATAAAATACTGAACATTAATTACTGTAATAATTATTGAGTAGTGCCTTCTTACATAATAATCAATAATTGGTGCAATACCGTGTGCTACTGTGTTTTAACCACCGGGTATTTCAACAGTATTAATGGTAACAACTACGTCGTTATTTATAAACAACTTATACTTGTCGTTTTCTTCATCCAATCGCTTTCCGTTATGGGGCCCATACAAGGCTGCGCCGCCGTACGAATATTTCCCGACAGTACGAATATTTTACGACCAAACGAATATTCCCCGACAACAATGAATATTTTATCACCACTTGCTTATTTAAAATATTTGCGCATTTTACCCATAACTAACCATATTAATCAAATCCACCCTTACTATTTCAAAATAATAAATAAAGGAAATTCCTTTTTATTTAAAAAAATTTCGGGGTCTTACAACCTCCCCTCCTTATGAAATTTCGTCCTCGAAATTGACGTACGTACCTGGTGTTTCGAAAAGGTAAAGATACATCGCTTTCATTTTTATTTCAAACTCCCAGGTCATTTCTTCAATAGCATGGTTCCTCCACAAAACTTTAACTTGTGGTATAACCTTTATGCGTAGGACATGCTCCTTTCTATCCAAGATCTTGGCAGTTACCTCCTTGTACGTTAAGTCTTTGGCTATCTCGTCTGGTTCTAACTCAATAATGTGGTTCGGGTCGTCCACATATTTACGTAACATCGGTACGTGAAAAACGTTACGAACACGCGACATACTTAGCGGTAAAACGAGTCTATAGGCCACAGTTCCAATTCGATCGAGGATTTCAAATCGACCAATAGGTCGAAGGTTTGAGCTTTCCTCACATCGTTGATTCTTGCTTTTGGAATAACAACTTCTTGTACCTCCTTCTTCAAATTCATCAGCTCTGGTGTGTAGCTTGAGCGATTTTAACTTTATCGATTAAAGTCGATCATCACGTGGGTACCTAGAGTCTTTAACTCTATTTCTATCATTTGTAAGTTATACGAAATGGGTCTTTAACAACATCGCACTCGTACTCGCATACGATCTTCTACTCAACACGTCAGCTACCACGTTTGCTTTTCCAGGATGGTATGGTCAGAACATGTGCCGAAATGAGTCTCCTCTTGAGTTCTTCGAAGCTCTTCCCATATTTCTTGCTCCATTCGAATTTTGTATCTCTATGAGTCAGCTGAGTTAATGGAGTAGCGATTCGAGAATATTTTTCCACGAATCTCCGATAATAACCAACTAAGCCTAGAAAGATACGTATTTTGATTACTGACTTAGGTTGCTCTCAACTATGACTCATATCCAAATCTTGGATAGCACGTCACAATGACACCTATCAGTTTACTACTGCACGAATATGGCATTCCCTACGGAGAGTCTGGCTTCGGTGCATTCCACAAAGGAAGTCACCAGATAAAGGCTCAGGTACCAAATTCTATAGTTGAATTTTTAACTCTTGAAGTTCAATAGGAGTCATTTAATATGAGATTTTAGAAATGGGTTTTGTACCGGGTTCAAAGTCGATACAAAATTTAATATCACACTCGGGGAGTAAGCCAAGAAATTCTTCAGGAAATACATCAGGAAATTAACAAACAACAGAAATATCACTCAAATCTGACGTATTTTTGTTCAAGTCCATGACATGGCTAAGAAAGCTTGACATCCATTTTTCAATAAACGAATGACTTTATGGCTTGATATGAAAAAGTTTGACTTCAATGGTTTGGTTGCTTGAATTCGAATAATAGGTTGCTTAGGAATATGAAAACTAACAACCTTACGAAAGTAATCAATTTGGCATGATGAGTAGTTAACCAATCAATCCCTAAAATCACATCAAAAGAAAGTATCTTTAAAGAGATAAGATCAACAAGTAATGTGATGATGCCAACTTAGATCAAACAAGATTTATAAACAGCGGATGTAACGAAAGTTTCTCCTAACGGAGTTTCAACAAATAAGTCAAAGTCTAATTTTCTCTAGAGCCAAGTTTAAATGTTGAGTATAAGCAGGAGAGATAAATGAATGGGTAGAACCGGTATCTAATAAGGTATAAACTTCACAAGAATTTATAATTAACTAACTCGTGCTTACTTCGTTTGGGTTCCTCACATTCTGACCGGTCACGACAAATGCTCTTCCAGGAACCGTTGACTTTGTCTTTTCTGTATCCGCCTTTAGTGCCACCGTTCCAGCTGGACTTGATTTCGTTACAGGACAAAATCGAGCTATGTGATCTTCTTTTCCACAACTAAAACATACCTTGGAAGGCTGTGAATATTTTGGAATTATATGTCCCTCCTCTCCGCATTTGTAACATCTAACTGGCGGTCGTTCACCTCCCCTAGAATTTGTTGTTGGTGCTGATGCTGGTGCCGACGTCTTCCCGTCATTGTTTAATCTTCTCTTCTTGAAATTTACACTTGAATTATATCTTCTATTATCTTGGCCATGATTACCACCGAAGTGGTTACCATTTCTTGCCTGATAATTTCTTTCACGATGGTTATCATTGTCCCAATGGCCGTTGCCACAAGTATGATTTTTATCATGTTGTTGGTCGCCCGGTTGAACAGACTCATTATCTCGCTCTAATACTTGAGCCCTGTTCACAACATCTGAATATAGAGAAAATTTATGAGAAATGAGGTATTGACGAATTTCGAGTTTCAAACCTCTCAAAAATATTCGCGTCATACGATCCTCATTCTCTTCCAAATGAGGTGCAAACCTGGATAACTCTGCAAACTTCGCCTCATACCGGGACACCGTCATATCGTTCTATTCTAGTCTAATAAACTCTACCTCCTTCATATGATGAATACTTTCAGGAAAGTACTTGTCATTGAATAGTTTTTGAAACGTTTCCCAAGACATGCTGAGTGCAGCTGGATGGGTACGCTTCACAGATTCCCACCAATAATCTGCCTCATTACGAAACATAAAAGTGGCGAATGGAAACTTATGTTCCTCTGTGCATCCCAGGACATCGAATATCTTGGTAATTTTCTTGACCCACGTCTCCGCCTTAATCGGATCCATCTTTCCCCAGAATTCTGGTGGTCCTAACTCTTTGAACTGATTGGCTATGACAAACCGTGCGTTGCTATCATTTCCTCCTGTATTTTGAACACGAGTCTCCCTCATCTGATTTTGCATGAACTGCAAAAAGCTTCTAAACATCCCATCATTCATCGTCTGATCAGTGGTGTTGTTTATAGGAGTAACATTTCCATCCTGTTGCACGTTCTCCTGATTAATGAGTAAAGGAGTCTCTACGGTCTCGTTTACTCCACTGTTAACATTCTCAGTTGCCATTCTTAAATACTGAAATAAAACAAGGTTAATTAAACAAATTAAAATACCACATAATATTCCTATACTCTAACCAACCAACAAATAAGCTTAGGTAGGACAACTAGAGAAGGATTTACTCGTCTCTCCCCTCCTAGTTCTATTCCCCGATCTCCGCCAGAGATCATATCCCTAAGCTCTGATACCAACTGTGACGCCCCCAAAATAGGTCCATTCCATCCAACCCATCCTGAGTCGCCAAATACATGGTACAGAAACAACTACAACTTTATTAATACACTTGTCGTGCAAAATACGACAACATATATATTGTGGGTTTAAATACAAATATTATCTTCTAGACAATATCTACACCCAAATAAGTCCTCATTATTGATACACTATTTTACAGAATAGTGAAGACTACTAAAATAGCTATCTTGAACCATCACTCCACACCCCGACTAGTTCCTGCTATAATCTCGCTTCCTGAGAAGAAAAATGGAACAAAGGGAAAGGGTGAGCTCAACTAGCCCAGTAAAGAATGTTATGACTAAGATAATGTACAATAAATTATAGTTAGTCTTCAACAGGGAAAAATCTGATAGAATACAACGGACAACAAGTTTTAGATCAACAACTGCAGCGGAAACAACAATTCATTAGAAGAGTTAAGTAGAGAATAAAATCTACTATCATCTATGAATTTAAAAGTCAATCATCAATATTTTATCCCTGTAACATCAATCAATATCCATCTTTGAAGTACAGGCCAAATATATTCATCAGTCGGTTATGTTCATCTCAACACCTGTTCATCTTTGCACTACGGTCCAAAGATATTCATCAATTGGTCATGTTCATCTCAACACCTGTTCATCTTTGCACTACGGGCCAAAGATATTCATAAGAAAATCAACCATCTTTGCACTACAGGCCAAAGATATTCAGTAATGTCATCACTTAGGACTGAGGATGATGAAAAATATTTTAAAGAAAACGAATCCAGTGAAACAAAAGAACAAATATTAAGGATTCGTACTTTAACCAAACCGAGTTCAAAAATACTTCATAAATAATCATAGTGAAGTACAATTCAAGAATGATCAAAACATGGATACAATCAAAGCTAGTATCCGTAATAGATATCTTGGATGAAAAGAAAAAAATTAATTTTTCTGTGAATAATGTCGTATTCGTGAATAGTGTCGTATACATGAATAGTGCCGTATACGTGAATAGTAACTCATGAATAGTAACCCCGACATGAAAAAGTTCCAAATTTGATAAAAATTTCCAACCAATATTTCAGCATAATGATATTGAAGAAATAATACCATTTGAGAAGAAAATAACATCCCTTACCTCAGAAAGAATAGTACTTCTGACCGGAATACTGGATATAGTGCTGAAAAAACTTGCACCGTATACGAATACTCAATTACTAAAATACTCACAAAATACTCTCGATATTATAGAGAGAGAAATAGAGAGAAAACTTCAGTTTCTGGTGTGATTTTTAATTCTAACCTAAGCACCCTATTTATAGAAAAATGCTTAGAACACCAAAGCAGAAAATTTAATATAATATTAATATAATTATACAAATTTTCCTTAGCCCACCTTTTGGTCAAAAACACCAGCCACACATGTTAATGATGTTCAAAAAAATACAAAAACGTTTTTCTAACAAAAATAATTTAAACTCCAAAAAATTAATTCACACCCGATATATCGAAACTTCAATAATTCACAATAAATAGCCCTTTAATCAGAAAATTCGAATATCAGAACTTTTTATAGGAAATTAAATTCTCTACAACTTTGTAGAAGAAAGTTTTTCTAAATTCCAAACAGAAATTGACCGAAATCCATAAACGGGCAATTTTATATGCTATAATCAAATTTTAGTCAAGAAATGGGCCCACGGACATGTTTAACATGTTTTAAACAAATTTTGTAATAAAAATACTCTTCCTCCTCATATACTCATATCCCACATTCATTGTAAAAATATCACCATTATTATATTATTAAAATATAATAATAAATTATTTTATCAAAAAAGATAAAATATCAATTTTTAACAATTGTCACTTTAAAAATTTTCTCCATCTATATCCATATAAAATTAATATTTTTCTCATCATATAAATCAATAATTAATTATTCACAAATAATATTACAGAATCACAGTACTGGCAACCAGGCCGTTCTCAGGAAAGAGGGGGCTTTCCAATAAAGATTTCTCCTTACTGGCGCGCAATTAGGTGACCAAACCTCTCCTTAGACAGAACTTTCTAGACATTGCCAATAATGTTATCTAATAATATTATTAAGATAATATGAATTATTGCTCCGATAATAGAAAATACTGTGTACTGACAATTATTGAAACAACAGTAATATAAAATATCAACGTAGCAATTATTGAATCAATAAAATAAAATACTGAACATTAATTACTGTAACAATTATTGAGTAGTGCCTTCTTACGTAATAATCAATAATTGGTGCAATACCGTGTGCTACTGCATTTTAACCACCGGGTATTCCAACAGTATTAACGGTAAACAACTACGTTGTTATTTATAAACAACTCCAATCGCTTTCCGTTATGGGGCCCATACAAGGCTGCGCCGTCGTACGAATATTTCCCGACGGTACGAATATTTTACGACCAAACGAATATTCCCCGACAACAATGAATATTTTATCACCACTTGTTTATTTAAAATATTTGCGCATTTTACCCATAACTAACCACATTAATCAAATCAACACTTACTATTTCAAAATAATAAATAAAAGAAATTCCTTTTTATTTAAAAAAATTTCGGGGTCTTACATTTAGTGCCTTAAAGACGTTAAAGGTCACCTCCTAATCATGTACACGCATCGTGAGTTCCTATTTTTGTACATCCATTGAAGTCCTGCCTGTGGCTAAGAATGGTCTTCCCAGTATGATTGGTATATTTTTATCTTCCTCGTAATCCAAAATAATGAAGTCAGCCGGAAAGATAAATTTGTCCACTTTCACCAAGATATCTTCAACAAGTCCCCGTGGATACGTGATGGATCTGTCAGCTAGCTGCAAAGAAATGTTTGTCGGCTTAGGAGCCGACAATCCCAACTGATTAATTACTGACAAGGGCATTAAATTTATGCTTGCCCCAAAATCACATAAACACTTTTTAAAATTCATCTTCCTTATTGTGCACGGGATTGTGAAACTACCCGAATCCTTTAGCTTCGGAGGTAACTTTTGCTGAAGCACTGCACTGTATTCTTCTATCAAGGCTACTGTCTCAAATTCATCTAACCTCCTTTTCCTTGACAATATACCCTTCATGAACTTTGTATAGCTTGGCATTTGTTCCAATGCCTCAGCGAAAGGTATATTAATTTGCAGCTTTTTAAATATCTCCAGAAACTTGCTGAATTACTTATCTTCCCTTTACTTATTTAATCTTTGCGGAAACAGAACTTGAAGGTGAATTGGTGGTACTGAACTCTTAAGCTTCTCCTCTGAACCTGCTTTATCTTTCTCTGCCTGCTGAACTTCCGAATTTTCCAGATTTTCTTCCTCATCAGTCACCTACTATGCCTCGCGCGGCCGCGCGACCTCCTCAGTACAATTGGGTGTAGTGTCTGTAGTGTCTGTAGTGTTTTCCCCAGACCTCCGCGCAACTTGTAGTGTCTGTAGTGTTTTCCCCAGACCTCAATGTGATAGCTTGACACTGTTCCTTCCCATATCTTCGTGGATTTGTTTATGTATTACTCGACAATGAACCCTGGGGCCTGTTGGTAAATATGTTCGCCATCGGCCCCATCTGAGTTTCCAGATTCTTAAAAGTCACTGCTTGGCTTTTGATCATAACTTCTGTATTTGCCATGTATTTCATCATCATCTCCTCCATTTCTGATTTCTTTTCTTGCTGAGGTGCAACTGAAATGTGATGATGTTGTTGTTGAGAAAATCCCAGCGTTAAAGGTGGTTTAGGATTAAACTGTGGTTGCGCTGGTTGTGCCTGAAACTGATTATTTGTTTGAAATTGATTCTGCTGATTCCCTTGGTTATTTGACCAACTAAAGTTTGGACGATTTCGGTTGTTGGGGTGGTATGTGTTCTGAAACTGACCTTGGTCTTTTCTGTAATTTCTCACGTACTGGACCGACTCCGAGCTGATAGCACATTGATCTGTCGAGTGTGACCCCGCACAAATCTCACATACAAAGGCAACTGTTTTCACTTTGCTCTCTACCAGTGTATCTATTTTCTTTTCCATCGCTGCCATCTGTGCCGACAACTGAGTAATAGCATCTACCCCCAACACTCCTGCAACCTTGGGCTGTGGCATTTGAGCTGTAGGATTATGATAGTCATTTGCAGCCATAGTCTCAATAAGTGTATAGGCCTCGTCATATCTCTTTGCCCATAATACCCCTCCTACAGCTGCATCCACAATAGGTCTCGACTGTCATCCCAATTCATTGTAAAATGAGTTGATCGCCATCCAATCAGGCATACTGTGATGCGAACACTTCCTTAGCATCTCTTTATATCTCTCCCATGCTTCATATAAGGACTCGCCCTGTTGTTGCTCAACTGAGAGATAGTTGTCCTCATCTTTGTAGTCTTAGCCATTGGAAAAAACTTGGCTAAGAATTTCTATGCTAAGTCCTCCCATGTAGTTATAGATCCAGCTGGCAAAGAATGTAGCCAACTTCTCGCCTTATCCCTCATGAGAATGGGAATAGCCTAAGTCTGATAGCATCCTCCGTCACACCGTTGTATCTGAATATATCACAAATTTTGATGAAACTCAACAGGTGTTCATTCGGATCATCTGTAGCGGCACCCCCAAACTGTATCGAATTTTGTACCATCTGAATAATGCCAGATTTTATCTCGAATTTATTGGCTGCTATCTCTGGTCTGACGATGCTAGACTGTAATCCCTTAATATTGGGCATGGAATATTCCTTCAGAGCCCTATGCTCCTCTCTTTGCTCTTCTCCTTGTGCCTCGGCTGCCATATTAGTTATAGTGCTTTTTAACTGTGATTATAAATTTCTACGAACACTCGCTTTCCAACCTCTCCCGTTTATGTTATCCTGAATAGGTGTTAAGTCAGAGTTGGATGATCGCGTGCGCATAAAAATTTATACAAGTTCCTGAAACAAAAACAGAAATAAAAATGGAAATGAGATAAGAATAGATTTGTTTAAGTCATACAATATAGCTTTAAACTAATGATAATAATAATAATAATTTAAACGCCTTTCCCCGATAACGGCGCCAAAAACTTGTTGCCTCTTTTTAGTTCTACCAAAAGAGCTCTAACTCATGCAAGCATACATGTGTCAACAAGTAATACTGAGCAAGTAAAGTATCGATCCCACAGAGAAAGTTGTCTAATTTAAATTACTATGCATCAACTAAATCACTATATTTATATGCTCAAACAAATGAATATTCTTGGTTTGTTACTCTAAATGCAAATAACGATTAAAACACTAATAAAGATGTAATAAATCAAATCTGAAAGTAATGGGATCCTAACATCATTTAATACTTCATCTAATCACCACTATCATGCAAGACTTGTTCACGTATCACAGGAAAGTAGCCAAGAGCACTAATAGTGTCATAGCCATTTTTCAATGTACTATGACCTACTTACACAACATTCACAAGTGATAGACTCCATGTAATCATCAATAAAACCAAAATCACTATATGTCTTTGTGAAATTGCAACCATATTGAATTTAAGCACAAGCCCTTATTTTAACTCATACGGTGAAACAGTATATGTCTATCGGGTTCACAAAATACACAAGCCATATAAAACAGCCCCATATACGTATGTTATCATGATTACAATCCATACTTGCATGTTCATTGTCAATTCCATACAAGTACTGAAGCGAATGGTGATCAAGCATTCATACATGCAAAAAAATCATGATAGACATTCCATATGCTATGTAAAACAATCCAGCATTCAAGCATGTAACCAAACTACATATTAAAATCCGTTAGAATCCCATAATGGAGTTTAGTTCATAACTGAACCAAAAGCCATTATGGGATCAAATCTAAACATGGTTAATAAACAAATAATTGAAAGATGAAGGATAAAAACGATCAAACCCAATTGCTGATTATAGACCAAAGTTAATACTCAAATCCTCATATAATATCCAGCAAAATAACAATAATAATGCACAATGATAGAAAATCCCAAGAAGAATTGGAGACGTGGAGTTTTTGGCCTCCTTCTACGTTGGAATCTCTCTCGGAGTGTAAACCCTAGTTACCGAATGAAAAATATGTAAAACTGAATTATTCCCCTCTTTCACCAGTCAGAAATCGTTTAAAACCGATTACAACCCTTTTAATTAAAAATTAAAATAAAACAAATCAGCAGGCTCAAGCATCACGCGCGGCCGCGCGCTCCCCCAGTGTAATCCTCGCGCAGGCGCGCGACTTGCAGTAGGTAATGTTGTTCGGCCGAGTGCTCGCACGGGCGCGCGTCCCCAAGCTTATCCAGCCGCGCGACTTCTGTAACTCTAGTTTCTGGTTCTGCTGCTGCAACTGATCTGTTCCGTTGCTCCTTCCCTTTTCCATCCATGCTTAGTCTCCTGCTCCAATTGATTCTCTCACCATGCGTCCATAGCCTCATGCCATTTACATCACCAAATCGTGCAATATCCTGCACTTTTACACCAAAGGAGTTTTAAGTAAATGCAATGCAAAATAACATGAAATGCAACTAAAATGTACTTGAGATGGGCATAGTTCGCGTGAATTGGTATTCCATAAGTAGGTATAAAACCCACTTATCACCCGTCATTCTCCTGCACCCACCACTACCCGCCCCTCTTGCAGCCCACCAAGTACTCTTGTTGAAAGTTTAGATCTGATCTGGATGGGGATTGGGGTTTTGATTGTGGTGCAGGATGTTTTGGTTTGGCCCCCTCCATTTTCCATTTATGCCTCTTATTTTCTCATCCAGCCCACCCAACTCCTCCTTCCCTTCCCTTCCCTTCCCTTCGGCCCACCATCCCTCCCACTTCTTCTGGTCACTACTCTAACTATGCCTAGGTGTTGTCTTTTTTCTGGAATCATTTGGGAGTTTTGATTTGTATCAGTCATTGACGGTTTCCGTCTGAGCTGTCCAGGATGAAAATGAATATGGTGATGAATCTGGTGATACTCAAGAGGATGAATTTCACGATGTGAAGTTATTGTCCTTGATTCATATCGGTTTAAACGAAAACCAGAATATGAAAATGAAGTTGAAGGGAGGGAGTTTAGCAATTGTGAAAAACTTAGTTAAATCCATTTGAAATAAATAAAAACAGATTTAAAAAAAGAGAGAGATCAATTTCATGTAGAAAATAAGCCTGGTCATTTTTTTTCCACGTCCACGTAGGAGTCCACGTAAGATCATGGCTAAAAGGATTTAACAGCCGTTAGCTCAGAGGTAACATAATGATTTAATCGCAAATAATAGTTAGTTTAATGGGGTAATTCAAAAAATTAAAAGTTCAGTTGTGCATTAAGTAAAACTTGCCAACTATAGTGGCTAAATTCATAGTTTTGCCGAAACAAATACAACCTCAGTAATACAATTATCGTGCAAAATACGACAACACATATACTGTGAGTTTGAATACAAATATTGTCTAATAGACAGTATACAAACTCAAAATGAGTTCTCATTACAATTATTGATACACTATTTTACAAAATAGTGAGGACTGTAAGGAATAAGCATGTGAATGATATTCCTATTTACATATGATTTGATTATGATATATATATATATATATATATATATATATATATATATATATATATATATATATATATATATATGAATAAATATGCAAGTATGCTTGCATTAAGAAAAGCTATAAAGTCCTTTGATAGATAATGAAAACATATATACAAGGACTTAGAATGAATTGATCAAATGTGTTAAGTTGATCCTATATAAGTAAAACAGCTTTGTAAAGTCCTTAAAAAGAAACGATGTACAAGGACTATAAATATAGAAAGATCAAGCATGTTAGGTTGATCTTATGATGTAATAGATAGGCTTGTCTGATCATCGAGCACTGCACCAGAATTCATAGTCTGCCAGGAGAGTCAAGGAAAACTCGAGAGATATCGAGGAAGAATCGTAGTCTACAAGATAGTAGATCTCGGAGTTCATAGACTGCCAGGAGAGATGAGGAAAAGATCGTAGTGTGTCGAGAAGAACTTCCTCAGGGCCGCAGTCTACTGAGGAAGTCATGTTCAGAATCGAAGAGGCAGCTTGCCTACGAGCTGGCGAAGCCAAGTCAAGAATCGTAGACTACGCTCAGAGTCGTAGAGTCTACTGTTCGTATCAAAGGAAGAGATCGTAGTCGAACAAGATCAGATGAAGACAACAAGCACAACGACAGAAATCATAGAGTGTCAAGATCTGATTTCGAAGTCGTAGTGTTTGCACAGCCAAAGCTGAATTGTAGAGTGTAGAACTAAGACCTCAACAGATGTGCTCACAATGTTAAGGCAGAATCGTAGAACAAATACAATTCTCAACGAATGAGCACTCCCAGAATATCCAAAGGAATGAGGCCTATACTTGGCACTGCAAAGATACATCCCATCTGAAAGAAACGAGAGAGCACTCAATGAATGGCATGCAAGCCAACCAAAAATCTAAGCACCAACCCAATCAGTATCAAGATTGAGTTGTGAAGCCATTCGAGATGAAGTCTTCCACAAGGAGATAAGAAGAAGACTTCAGTAACTGACTAAGGAAAGTCAGCAAGTGCAGTAGCTGTCAAGTAGACAGAAGACGACGATCTTGGAAGTAACCAAGATCGTAGTGTTTGCCAAACAAAGAAAGAACTAATGGAGTGCACACAGAGATACTGGACAGCTTCTAAAGAATAAGGCTAAAGTGATTAAGCATTGGGTCAGTCCACTGATGATAAGTGAACGGGAGATCACAAAGAGAAAGCGAGCTAGAGATGCCACAAATCTGAAGTGACTTGCTATTCAGAAGGGGCCGGAATAAAGAAGTCAAGCCATCAGTATCTGAGAGATGTTGAGGCAAACAGAAGTGTTGAAGCACTACACAAGAGAAGGAAGAGGTGTTCTACATTAAAGATCTAATCAACACTCTTCAAGATCATAGTGTTGTCTCTACCAGTCAACAAGACACTACGATCAGGTACAAGAAGACATGCATCAGAATCATAGAGTTCGAATAGCTGAAGATTGAAGCATTGGCAATGGTTCAATCTGAAGGTTGATATTTGGACAAGAGCTTATTAAGAGCATCGATGCAAAATGACAACCTCTGATCGAGAAATTAGAAGGAGGAAATAAAGTTTTCGATCTACCCAAGGCATAAAAGTGACATCTCTAATGGGGTAGGTGAAACAGTAAACTGCAGTGTCAGAAAGTCATGACATGTCACATCAGCAGTCTGCACCAAACAACTCGAGATCCGTGAAGCAATTCAAAGAGCTTTCAACGGCTACTTTCCAACGGGAAGATTAGGAAAGAGAATAAATCAGCTAGAGCTTCAAAGATCAAGGGATGCTGGAGTTGCTGAGTTTGGAGATTTGGTGGACTGATCTAACCAACGAAAATAGTGAGTGGCCAATGAAGGTTTAAAGGCTCACTCTACGATCCACCAAGAACACTTAGAGACAGAAAAATAAAGAAGTAGAAGTCTGAGTTCTACAATGTAGAAGTGAGAGTTCTACTACAAGAAGAGTGTTCTGAGCTGCCGAGAGAAAGAAGAACATCAATGTCATCTTGATGTCCATCATGGGAAAACTCTAAGTACCAGAGAAAGAAGAACCTACAGTTAATTTAGCAAGTCCATTATGAGAAGGCATCAAGTATCAAGAAAGAAGATCACCAAAGCCATCATCGTGGCAAGCATGAGAAAGTTTCTAAGTACCTAGCAGAAGAGCTTACAGTCATCTTAGAAACCCATTATGTGTATCCATCAGGTATCAAGAAGAATGATCTTCAAGGCAGTTCATCAAGGGATCATCAGAAGAGGTTGAGTAACTGAAGAAGCTGAGCATCATGCAACACTCAACCGCACTTCAAGGATGATCATGCCAAACTGCTAAGTAGAGAAAATGTTCAGAGCATAAAGACATCTTAGCAGCTCAACACCAACTCCAACAAACAAACAAACAACTCAACAACAAGAAGCCAGGGCTTGAGGGGTCCTTGTCCGAAGGGACTAAATGAAGTTCCAAGCCTGCTGGGCTTGAAAAGTTCCTAGGGAACTAGAGAAGTTCCAAGGCTGCTAGCCTTGAAGAGTTCTTAGTGAACTGAAGTCCTAAGGCTGCTGGCCTTGAAGAAATCTTAGTGATTCAGGGTGCTGCCCTTCCTTAGTAGAAATCCTGCTAATTGAAAGTAGAAGAGTGGATTAGGAGCTTGAGTCTCTGAACCACTTAAAACCCCTTGTGTCTTTTATTTTATGTCATTTACATTATGTACATTAACTGCTATAACTCCTATGTATGTTTTAACTGCTTACAACTGAACTAACTCTACGAACAATGTATGTATGACTATGAATATATCAATGAAGTGGATCTTTTACTTATTCCGTTGTGCTTGAAAATATTCTTATGTTTGTCACATGGTAAAACTCTAGCTATACAAAATAAACGAAAAAATTATTTGAAATTAAAAAGGATCTATTCAACCCCCCTTCTATATCTATATTGTGCCTAATGGGAGCTAACAATTGGTATCAGAGCCAAGTTCTCATGCTATATTCAAAACCTAATCGCTTTGAGTCTGATCCTAGGCACAAACATTGTTCTAAACTTAGTTTAGCAGTAAGTCATTTGTTATATACAGATGAGCTCACACGTTGGAAATATTGTGATCAGGTAAATGTGTATATACACCTAAATCTGCTCAGATTGGTCCATACTCTTGAGTGCCATATCAACAAGACCAATCCATGCCCACAGTCAATCTTGTAGTCTGGAGATCAGGCTAGAAAGCTCACAAGACATAAACAGTAAATAGTCTAACATCCTCCAGCCTGAAAAGATGAAAAGGCCATACATGCTAAGAGCTGGATGTAAACCTTGTGAACTCTAGGATGTCAAAGAACTAAAGATGTTAAGATCTTCCTAGAATGCATCCTCAAGACCACGACTGATTGATTGAAGGTAAAGAGGAGCAACAAGTTGTCAGGAGCAAATGAGAAACTATGCACATCAATGCCTAACCTCAGTATGTCTAAGATAAATGACTGTTAATAAACTGACAGTAGAAAGGTACGATTCCTCACTAATATAATTGTATACATCATGTTACACCTCCTTATGCACTATAACAGTATCCTGTTAAGAAATCATAATCTACCTAAAAAGGTGAAGAGAGAAAGTACACTGAGGTTGGAAACCCAAATGCTTACAAACTTTCTCTCCATCCAAGTTTTAGGTTGAAGATGACATCTTGAAAGAAATCTGAAATAGATCATAAGAACATCACAGGTTAAATTAATCTTATATGAAGTAATCTTTGCTGATAGGTTGTGTGAACCTATGTTCTAAGTGTTTGATAACCCACAAAGTATGATCAGTTCTACAAGAGCATCTTGATGATTTGTAGAAACTGATCACCTCCATGAATCAACTAGAAACTCATAAATCGTAGAGTTGATTCTCACTCTGTGAACACTTAAACTCTGTGAACATAACCAAGAAAATGATGAAACCATCAAATAAAAAGAGTGCTTTGTTAAAATGACAAATCTTACACACATTCAACATCATGCATCTTAAAATGTAATATCCAAATTAGTTGCATGCATGAATTTGATTGTTGGTGATCAATATGATGTTAATTCTAATATATGAGGAATATGGTTTTTAAAACTAACCTGGCAGGACCCATTTAACTACGGGTACCAAAATAGAAATATATCTAACCTACAAGTTCTTGGTCTATCTGGCCACATTAAGGAAGATGAAGTAAGAGACTTCAGTCAATGAAAGATTCAACTAGCAGTAGGCTTAAGACTGTTCAGAAATGTCTCTGATAATATTCCTATATGTCAAAGCATGTCCTTGAAGACCTGCTGAGCTAATCCAAATAAAGCTCACTTGGCTGCTGATACTTATATGGAAGCATGCCATTCTACCAAAAATGGAAAGGGTCTTATATGCTCAAGCATGCAAAGCATGTTATAATGGAAGAATCCTCAAGGAAGCTCATCACAGAGGATCATCGAGCATCAAGCATGAGGAACTAAGTACGGGAGCAGAACTCAACGAGCACATGCTGACAAACAAGACTACGTTTGTAGTGCTGAAAAATGATCGTAGAATGATTAGTCCTGGAGATATCCATGTCTACGATGAAAAAAGATTTGACTGTCAATGGTAATTCCAGTCAGAAAGAAGCATGCAAAAATGTCTCCTAACGCACATGAAGAAAAGGAAATCACACTTCACTGAGAAGATAGTATGGACATGGGGAAGCAGTGATCTATTAAGAAACAACAACACTAAGATATATTATGAAGCGGTGTACTAGCTACAGAGTCCCAAAACTTTGTGGCTGATGAACCAAATGAAGATCCATAGTCAGTAGGAACGTCTCAAAACGTACTACTAATAACCTTTCAGCCACCCAACTCAAAATCTTGGAGTGCCTACGATCAAACATCTGACCGTAGTGTAAGAGCAGGAGGACACCACGATTACAACAAATGCAATTATCTAAAATCGGCAGAGGGCCTCCCTACTAGAAAAGGTCAAATGAGATATCAGTGCAAATCACATATAAAGTACTTCATCTGGAAAGCACCTCAGGGACAAACCTGACCCTTAGCTCAATTTAAGAGGTTGGCCCTTCCTGAACTACCTTAACCAAGAAGGATTGTTTAATCAAGTTCATCTCAAGGACCAAGACAGTCAACGATCGTAGAGTAGAGTTTGAAGAGAACTCAACGATCGTGATGTAACCTCCACGATCGTAGTGCAACCTCAGCGATCATAGAAGTAAACTCGATGATCGCAGTCCTACCAGAATACACTAGCTCATGGTGAGCTTGAAGGAACCAGACAATTGCTCAACCATTCAGATTAAAAGGAGATAAGTTCGAATACAGTTTGGAAAGATGTTATGCAAACGCATCTAAGAACTCAAGTACCCAAACTGGCTCGGAGTATATCAGAGATCAAGCTATGTTGCATAAAGATGCGGATTAATGTCAAAACCATCCACTGCAGCATCTCTCAAAAGTTGATCGTTGAGTCAACAAAGGAAAATGTAGAGTCCATAGCTGCCTTAATATACTACTCTACAACCCTAAGAGGTCAACGGTCAATCCACGTCAATTAAACGTCTTCTCCAACAAAAGAGATATCTAACTGAAAAGGTTATGGGGAGTTACAGCTTATTATTGGGCATCGTGCAACCAATGGTTGGTTGACACATCATTGCTTATGCAGAGTTAGAAGGAACTGCCATAAAGTCAAATTCAAAATCTACAAACAGTTATCAGAAACTATCGAACCTCTCTCCCTCTCATTTTTAAACCATAGAATCCTCTTCAAAGATTAAATCGAGTAAACCTCCAGAACCCAAATCACAATCAACTATCTCTCATAAATCTCGTTAAATCACATACCCATATACTTTGAACTCTTCAAATGGCAGAATGGCGAGTTATAACAGGAATCCAACTCGGCTTCAAAAAGTTTAAAGAATCAGAAATGAAGTTCAAGGATATACTTGAGCTCGTAAAGAAGGCTAGGTTCTCTGAGTGCTTGGAGGCCGACACTCCAGTCTACACAGAGCTAGTGAAGCAGTTCTACTCAAATGCTTCGATAAATTCTAGGCTTCTGACCACGAAGGTGAAAAGATCAAGTCTGAAGATAAGAGCATCAGACATCAATCAATGCCTAGAGTTTCCCAACCAAGGTCTGATAAACCTGGATGAAGTAGACATTAAAGAAGGCAAGAGGTTAATGCGATACCAAAGAAACCCTAATCTAAAGGACATGAAGAAAAAGGAGTTTCTGGGAGAATTCGAGTTCTTTGCTGAGATAGTGGGCAAGTGTATACTATGTAAGGACAATGCACACGACACGGTGCTTGATCAATAGTTGAAAATCATGTCTGCTATAGTTCTAAAGAAACGAATCAACTTTCGAGTTATCCTGTTTGATCATATCTCCAAATGGGTAGAAAAGGCTGAGTTGAAGAAGTCTACAGAAAAACCCCTGACAAAGGTATTTCATGGAAGACTATTGAGTATAGTGCTAAAGAAGAAGTTGGGAAGTAAAATAAAGAATGATGAATGAGAGCCCTTAAATGTTCACAAAGTAATTGTTGCCTCTTTTTTAGTCTTAACAAAAGAGCTCTAACTCATGCAAGCATACATGCGTCAACAAGTAATACAGAGCAAGTAAAGTATCGATCCCACAGAGAAAGTTGTTTAACTTAACCTACTATTCATTAATTAATTCACTATATTTATATGCTTAAACTAATGACAAAACTTGGTTTGTTCTCGAATTGCAAATAATAACTAAAACAACAATAACGATAGAATAAATGATATTGGAACTAATGGGATCCCAACTTCATTTAATACTTCATTTAATCGCCACTATCATGCATGACTTGCTCACATATCATAGGAAAGTAGCCAAGAGCACTAAAAGAGTATTAGCCATTTTTCAATGCACTAAGATCTACTTACACAGCATCCACAGATGATAGACTCTATGTAATCATCAATATAACCAAAATCATTATATGTCTATGTGAAATTGCAACTATATTGATTTTAAGTTCAAGCCCTTATTCTAACTTATACGGTGAAACATTATGTCTATCTGGTTCACGAAATACATAAGCCATATCACACATCCCTATATATGTATACTATCATGATTACAGTTCATATTTGCATGTTCATTGTCAATTCCATACAAATACTGAAACGAATGGTGATCAAGCATTCATACATGCAAAACAATCATGACAGACATCCCATATGATATGCAAAATTAACCAGCATTTAAGCATGCAATCAAACAACATATTAAAATCCGTTAGAATCCCATAATGGAGTTTAGTCCATAACTGAACCAAAAGCCATTATGGGATCAAATCTAAACAAGGTCAATAAACGACAATTGAAAGATGAAAGATAAAACTATCAAACCCAATTGCTAAATATAAATCAATATTCAGATCCTCATAAGAATCCAGAAAAACTAATATTAATAATCCACTCTGGTAGAAAATCCCAAGAAGGAGTAAAAAAGTGGAGTTGTGGCCTCCTTCTACGTTGGAATCTACCCAGAGAGTAAACCCTAATTATGATCTAAAGATACATTAAAATCTTAATAAAATGTCAAGTGATACCCCTGACACCAGTCAGGAATCATTTTAAATCAATTACAACCTTTAAAAATTGGAAATAATAAAAAAAAAGTCAGCAGCTTCAGGCCTCGCGTGCGGCCGCGCGCTCCTCCACCTTGATATTCTCGCGGCCGCGAGACTTGTAGTAAGTTTGTCTGTTCAGCCGATCTCGCGCGTGGGCGCGCGCTCCCTGGGCTTGTCCTTCTCGCGGTCGCGTAACTTGCAGTAGGTTTTCCTGGTTTGACTAGGAACTCGCGCGGGAGCGCGCCTCCAAGCTATTTTTGCCGCGCGGCCACGCGGCTTATAGTTGCTATCTTTTGATCTTGCTCCTTAGCTTGGTTCTGCAATGTTTCTGCTGCTACTGACATGTCCTATGTGTATCCATGCTTGTCCATCCATGCTTCACTCAATCCTATGCACATCCTATCTTTTGCCTCGCCTCACGCTTCCGTTAGCCTCGTGCTCGATATCACCACCAAATTAGGCCAATTCCTGCACTTATTCACCAAAAGGAGTTTTAAGTATACGAAATACAAATTATCATGAAATGCAACTAAAACAGACTAAAATGTACTTGAGATGGGCATAGTTCGCATGAATTTGTACTCCATAAGTAGGTGTAAATCCTACTTATCAAATACCCCCAAACTTGAACCATTGCTTGCCCTCAAGCAATGCATACTAATGAACAATAAAAATGCTACTATATTACTATGCAACTAATTCTCACATTGTCCCAACCATCATAGAAATTCAGTCCAATTTGCCTCAGTAAAATTTTTTTAGATTCGAGAATACAGATTCAAATCAAACTGCAGGTATAATGTCATATACTCATATAATTCAAAAATGCTATACAGATGTTGTATGTGTGTGTGTGTTGTGTTCGCCCAATACTTGATTTAGGTGTAGAATGCTCATGCTATCTTGCTCAAACCAAAAAAATTATAGCTTAAATCAAGAGTTATGTATATATATGCGACTCGGACTATTCCAATATCTTAAAATAAACTAAGGTTCAACAATGGGCTTAACTGCTTTATTCTACTCACGAGGGCGAATTTTGCACTTTCTCGCGGTGTTTATTGCTATTTTTTTTCTTTTCTTTTCCTTCTTTTTCTTCATGACTGTGCAATATCTTACTCCATTAAGCACACTGCTACCCCTTAGCGAGCTTTCAACCAATGACTCCCAGACCATGAAAGACCTTAGGGCACTAGGTGTAGAGACAATCCCGTCGGGCGTACTTACACAAGTAGCCAGGGCTCCGAAATAAGACTAGCCATGTTATTTCTACTTTTCTTTCTTTTTCTCTTTCTTTTTTTTATACACAAATACTCATGTTTTCCCAAAGTTTAAAAATCGATGTTTTATACAGTCTAAAAGTCACTTTTGTACACATTTCTCTTTTTAACATTACATTTTCTTATCGAGCAATGCACACGTACTTCTTATACCTATAAGTGCTTGTGAACACATTTGTGCAGACCGAGAGCATTTAAACAGCATTATGAATTTCATTGTATAAAATGTTATATCTCAGCTCATGTTATCCACAATATTCAGAAACATTTAAAAACTTCACTTTCATCATTGGCTAGACAAAAATTTCTATACGGTAAGAACTGTGAGGTATGCAATTATACATGCAATGATATGCTAAAATGTAATCTGAACATGCAATAAAAATTAACTAACCATGCAAAACTATATGCAAAACTAAAAATACTACTACCCAATACCCCAAACTTAAAATATTCAATGTCCCAATTCAATGAAGGTAAAGGGTACGAAAACTCCCCTAATTATCGGTGGTGCCACCCTCCTCGGGTGGTGGATATGGTGCTGCGGTTCCAAATTGAGGCCATTCTTGTGTTGTTCCTTGTTGTGCAAATGCATCGGCTAAAGCCCTTATGAGTCCCGTCGCAAATGTGCCCAAATTATCATATATGGCATCGACCTTGCGCTCCAACCTTCGGAGTTGGCGATCGCCATGGGTGGCACGCACGTGCATGAATGGGTCTGCCTCGTCTGTTTGCGGGGGTTGTTGTGGTGGCTCTAGAAAAATGGGCTGAAGGATGAATCCTAGTCTGCGTGGGTGCGGTAAACCACCTGCCCAATCCTCGAATTTTTTGATCGTAGCATGAGTAATGTCCTGGCTTGGGTATTGTATCTGCTCATTGCCCCAATTGCATCCCTGATTAGCACAAAGTATGGCAACCACGGATGCATGCGGAATGCTCCCAATCATTCCTCCCCGTAGATAGCGCAACATATTCTTATGAATGAGATGACCAATGTCGATGTATTTTCCGATGATTATGCCCCACAGAATACGTGCCTTCTTCTCTGTTATTTCGTGCTGATGGGCAGAAGGTATGAGCTTGGCGCATATGAACAAGTTCCATGCTTTTGCATAGCGATTTAGGACTGCAGCTGGGAATATACGCGGCTGTGTCGTGCCAACTTTATATGTCCATTTCGTACCCGGCACACATAACTCTGCAATGATCAACTCCATATCGGTCTCCAAATGAGCACTGGTTACCCAATTAGCAGCCCCCACTGGTGGTGCATCAGTAATTTTGAAAATTAATCGGATGTCACGGGGTCTGTAATCTACCATGATACCACGAACTAGAGATATCCCGCTTATAGTGACCTCGGCATTGGCATAGAATTCACGGACTATGCTCATAGGAACGGGTATTGGAGTAGCCGTCAGCCCACCCCGGCCTCTCTCTCGAATCATAGCGCACAACTGGCCATCCTGCCCCGCCGGCTTGAATCCTCACTCTTTGACGAACGTTTTTGCCACAATGAGGTAGTACTCTTGTTGACCTTCCAAGTTGAGGAACTTGGTATGATCCAAAATATCAGCCTCTTGGCTTCCCGAAGAGGATGAAGAAGATGACATAATAGACCTTTTTCCCTTAGGCCCCATTTGTGTTTGATAGAGGTTACACAGAGTATATGATGGAGAATGAAGAAAAGCTTGAAGAATTTCTACCCCTAATACTCGTTTCAACAATCCAAATTGGAACCCTAGCTTTATAGTGCACTTTAGAGAAGTTTAGGAGATATGGACTTTGAATGAGGCAAGAATCGTGGCTAATTGATTGAGAGATGTACGGAACAACTTGTAACTGATAGATAGATAACGACGTGAGTTATGGAGAGTGAGAGAATTTCGCGTCAGTTATTATCCCAAATGAGAGTCCAAATGGTCCACAACTCTTTTTTAAACTATTCAGATCTGTCTTAATCCAGTGTCGCGCGCGGCCGAGCGTGTTTGTACTAAGCTGGGCGCGCGGGTGCAAGACTTGCAGAATATTTTGTTAGCCTGATTAACTTGGAGCGCGGGCGCGCGAGTTTGTGCTTCATGGGCCGCGCGGCCGTGCGATCTGTCTATCTACAATGTGAACATTCAATTCCACTCTGTGTATCAGTGATGCGGTCCAATGATGGTTCCTGTACAGATATTAATGCATCTTGTTAAGGCATCACTTAGTGACCACATAGTGCTGACATCTTACAAATATTCGCAACGCAAGTCTTGCTACACACTTAAGCATGAACATCTAACAACCTATTAAAAATGACTCATTATAACTACTGAATTAAACCAAAATGAATAACTAAAAACAAATCAATGGAGAGAATAATAATGGGTTGCCTCCTATCCAGCGCTAAGTTATAGTCAATTAGCTTGACTATCTCTGAGTTTCATGTCACAGATGGAATTGAGGTGCCTTCCTTCTTGTCCTCAGCACCTTGAAATTTTCTGACCTCATCTTTCGTCAATGGTTCTTCCTTCAACTCTGAATGTTTACCCGTTGCATATATGAATGGTCCATCATCCCTCAATTTCTGTACTTCATGCTATAGGCACCAATCCACCACGTCAACCAGGAAGCACTCTTCTTCATCTGTTAGTAAATTGATTGTTTTAAAGACATGAAAGGTGATCTCTTGATCTTGGATACGCATAGTGAGTTCACCTTTTTTCACATCTATTGACGTTTTGTCTGTAGCTAAGAATGGTCTCCCCAGTATTATTGGTATGCTTTTATCTTCCTCGTAGTCTAGGATAATGAAGTCAGCTGGAAAAATAAACTTATCGACCTTAACCAACACATCCTCAACAATTCCTCGTGGATACGTGATCGATCTATCAGCTAGCTGTAATGATATGTTTATCGGTTTTGGATCCGGCAATCCCAACTGGTTAAATACTGACAAGGGCATCAAATTTATGCTTGCCCCAAGATCACATAAACACTCACTGAAGTTCATCTTTCCAATGGTGCATGGAATTGTGAAGTTGCACTGATCCTTCAGCTTTGGAGGTAATTTCTGCTGAAGCACTGCACTGCATTCCTCTGTCAAGTATACCATTTCAAACTCATCTAATCTCCTCTTCTTTGACAATATACCCTTCATAAATTTTGCGTCGCTTGGCATTTGTTCTAATGCCTCGGCGAATGGTATGTTGATCTACAGCTTTTTGAATACCTCTAAGAATTTGCTGAACTATTTGTCTTCCCTTTTTTATTTGATCTCTGCGGATACGGAACTTGAATGTGAATTGGTGGTACTGGACTCTTAAACGTCTCCTTTGGACCTGCTCTGTCTTTCTCTTCTTACTGACCCTCAGATTTCTCCAAATTTTCTTTCTTAGTAGCTGGCTCCTCTGTCTCGCGCGACCGTACACCCTCCTCAGTGCATTCTCGCGCGGGCGCGCAACTTGCAGTAACTGATAAATCTTTCCCAGATCTCAATGTGATCGCTTGACACTGTTCCTTCCCTTCTCTTCTTGGATTTGTCTTCGTATTACTTGGCAATGAACCCTGGGCTCTGTAAGTAAGCATGTTCACCATCTACCCCATTTGAGTTTCCAGATTCTTTATAGCCACTGCTTGGCTCTTGATCATAACTTCTGTGTTTTCCATGTATTTCATCATAATCTCCTCCACTTCTGATTTCTTTTCTTGCTGAGGTGAAGCTAGAGTGTGATGTTGTTGTTGTTGTTGAGGAAATCCCGGCGGAAATGGTGGTCTAGGATTAAACTGCAGTTGCGCTGGTTGTGCCTAAAATTGATTATTTGGTTGAAACTGATTCTGCTGATTCCCTTGATTATTCGACCAACTAAAGTTTGGATGATTTTTGTTGTTGGGGTGGTATGTGTTCTGAAATTGACCAAGGTCTTTACTATAGTTGCTCACATACTGTACTAATTCTGAGCTGATAGCATATTGATCCGTCGAGTGTGACCCCGCACAAATCTCACATACGAAGGCAACCGTCTTTACTTTTCCTTCTGCCAAAGTATCTATCTTATTTGCCATGGCCGCCATCTGTGCTGACAACTGAGTAATAGCATCAACCTCCAACACACCTGCAACTTTGGGTTGTGGCATCCGAGATGTAGGATTCTGAAAATCGTTGGATGACATTGTCTCGATAAGGTCATAGGCTTCCTCATAGTTCTTTGCCCATAATGCCCCTCCTGCGGCTGTATCTACAATCAGTCTTGACTGCCATCCCAATCCATTATAAAACGTGTTGATTACAATCCAATCTGGCATACCGTGATGTGGGCACTTTCTCAGCATTTCTTTGTATCTCTCTCATGCTTCATATAATGACTCGCCCTGTTGTTGTTCAATCTGAGAGATAGTTGTCCTCATCTTAGCAGTCTTAGCCATTGGGAAGAACTTAGCTAAGAATTTATGTGCTAAATCCTCCCATGTAGTTATAGATCCTGCTGGTAGAGAATGAAGCTTACTTTTTGCTTTATCCCTTAATGAGAACGAGAACAACCTTAGTCTAATAGCATCCTCCGTCACACCGTTGTATCTGAATGTATCACAAATTTCGATGAAACTTAACAGATGTTCATTCGGATCATCAGTAGCAACACCCCCAAACTGAACTGTATTCTACACCATTTGAATAGTGCCAGTTTTTATCTTGAATTTATTTGCTGCTATTGCTGGTCTGACTATGCTAGATTGTACTCCATTAATATTGGGCATGTAATACTCCTTCAGAGCTCTATGCTCCTATCTTTGATCTTCTCCTTGTGCTTCGGCTGCCATGTTAGCTGTCGTGTTTTCCAACTGTTCTTGTAAATTTCTACGTACACCCGCTTTCCAACCTCTCCCATTTATGTTATCCTGAATAGATGTTAAATCGGGGTTGGTTGACCGTGTGCGCATAAAAATTTATCCAAATTCCTGAAACAAAAAAAAAACTGAAATGAGATAAGACTAAAATTGTCTAAGTCATACAATATAGCTTAAACTAATGATAATAATACTAAATTAAATGCATGTCCCCGGCAACGGCGCCAAAAACTTGTTGCCTCTTTTTTAGTCTTAACAAAAGAGCTCTAACTCATGCAAGCATACACGCGTCAACAAGTAATACAGAGCAAGTAAAGTATCGATCCCACAGAGAAAGTTGTTTAACTTAACCTACTATTCATTAATTAATTCACTATATTTATATGCTCAAACTAATGACAAAACTTGGTTTGTTCTTGAATTGCAAATAACAATTAATACAACAATAACGATAGAATAAATGATATTGGAACTAATGGGATCCCAACTTCATTTAATACTTCATTTAATCGCTACTATCATGCATGACTTGCTCACATATCATAGGAAAGTAGCCAAGAGCACTAAAAGAGTATTAGCCATTTTTCGATGCACTAAGACCTACTTACATAGCATCCACAGATGATAGACTCTATGTAATCATCAATATAACCAAAATCACTATATGTCTATGTGAATTTGCAACTATATTGATTTTAAGTTCAAGCCTTTATTCTAACTTATACGGTGAAACAATATATGTCCATCTGGTTCATGAAATACATAAGCCATATTACACAGCCCTATATACGTATATTATCATGATTACAATCCATATTTGCATGTTCATTGTCAATTCCATACAAATACTGAAACGAATAGTGATCAAGCATTCATACATGCAAAACAATCATGACAGTCATCCCATATGATATGGAAAACAAACCAGCATTTAAGCATGCAATCAAACTACATATTAAAATTCCTTAGAATCCTATAATGGAGTTTAGTTTATAACTGAACCAAAAGCCATTATGGGATTAAATCTAAACATGGTCAATAAACGACAATTGAAAGATGAAAGATAAAACTATCAAACCCAATTGCTGAATATAAATCAATATTCAGATCCTCATAAGAATCCAGTAAAACTAATATTAATAATCCACTTTGGTAGAAAATCCCAAGAAGGAGTAAAAAAAGTGGAGTTGTGGCCTCCTTCTACGTTGGAATCTCCCCTAGAGAGTAAACCCTAATTACGATCTAAAGATACGTGAAAAACTTAATAAAATGTCAAGTGATACCCCTGACACCAGTCAGGCATCGTTTTAAATCAATTTCAACCTATAAAAATTGGAAATAAAATAAAAAAAGTCAGCAGCTTCAGGCCTCGCGCGCGGCCGTGCGCTCCTTTAACTTGATATTCTCGCGGCTGCGAGACTTGCAGTAAGTTTGTCTGTTCAGCCAATCTCGCGCACGGGCGTACGCTCCCTGGGCTTGTCCTTCTCGCGGCCGCGTAACTTGTAGTAGGTTTTCCTGGTTTGGCTGGGAACTCGCATGGGTGCCCAGCCGCGCGCGAGGCCTGAAGCTATCTGTGCCGCGCGACCGCGTGGCTTGTAGTTGCTTTCTTCTGATCTTGCTCCTTAGCTTGGTTCTGCAATGTTGCTGCTGCTACTAACATGTCCTATGTGAATCCATGATTTTCTATCCATGCTTCACTCAATCCTACACACATCCTATCTTTTGCCTCGCCTCACGCTTCCGTTAGCCTCGTACCCGATATCACCACCAAATTAGGCCAATTCCTGCACTTATTCACCAAAAAGAGTTTTAAGTATACGAAATGCAAATTATCATGAAATGCAGGTAAAACAGACTAAAATGTACATGAGATGGGCATAGTTCGCATGAATTTGTACTCCATAAGTAGGTGTAAATCCTACTTATCAGTAATGTCTCCACAACTGTTTGTGAACTGGAAGAAGAATCCCAAAGAAAACAAGAGGCTGACAAATGGGAGCAGTAGCAAGGCCTCTGCAAAGAAGGGGAAGGCAAAAGAGGTAGAAAGTTTTGAGTCTGGTGACTCTATACCAGCAGAAATCACACCAGCCAGAAAGAAATCCAAAGGCGTGAAGAAAGTTGAGTCCTTGCCAAGAAGTTTTTCCACAGAAGACAAGGATGAAAAGGTCTTAACTACAGAGACCACAAAGAGGAGAATTAACAGATTACTTCAAGGGCCATCCAGCAAGAATGCTAAGGTGGTAAACAGACCAGTCTCAATTTACCAAGAAAGTACGTCTGACAAAGAAAAGGACGTAGAGTCAGAAGAAGAAAAGGCAACTGATAGTCTCATGGCTGAGTCCCCACAGACCAAATCCAGCAATGAAGGTGAAGTTGGATTAATGGAAGAGAGTGCAGCATCTGCTGATGAAGAAGAATGCACAAGCCATGTGGCTAACTCTCAAAGCATTCACTCTGATGATAAAGACAAGATACAGGTTGAACCAACTCCATCCCCGACTGATAATGCTCCAACAAGTTCACATGATGGCTCAAAAGATGTTGAGTCCGAAGAAGAAGAATATGCCCCCACTGTTGCTGGACATCAAGGAAGTTTGTTTGATGATACAGAAGCTTCGGAGTCTGACTAAGAAGAGGAGTCTGAAAATCCTATAGCTGAACCTCCAACAAAAAGAAAGAGCTACAAATTACTTGCTCAATTTGCTTCCAAAAAAAATTGATCACTCCAATGTTGTCATTGAATTAAGTGATGATGAGTCTGTATCACAGGAAGTAAGTGCTGAAGATGGAACCAGTAATGAAAAAGATGAATCAGAGGAAGATCTTACTGAAGAAGGTTCTAAAAATTAAATGCAGCAAGAAGGATTCATTGGTGGAAATGATCAGAAGGTTTCAAGCTCTGAAAAAGAAGAAATGAAGAAAGATCCTGGTTCTACACATCAGGAATTAGTGGAATCTAAAGACCATCTTGTTATTTCTCCAGCGAGGACTAACAGAAAAATAGCAGAGGGAGTCTTGAGTAAACCACAAGAAGTACTTTCAGAAACTCCAAGCCTAGAGCTAGTGCCTCAGAACTTCCCAAGGGTGAAGAATTATAAAACAATGATGATCAAAGATAAGATTGACAACATGAATCAGTCTTTCTCAGTGAAACTTGAGCTAAGCCAACAAGAACTCAAGTTTGAAGTTGCTAACTCCTCCTACCTGATGGAGCAGCTTATGTCCAACATGGAGCAGCTCTCCCAAATGATTAATGACAAAAAGGAGGAGAAAAGAGGTATAGAAAGAGGCAAAGTAAGAGGCACTCAAGAAAGGGCAAGGAAAGCAAAAGGAAATAAGAAAAGAAGACAAAGAAGAAGATAGAAGAAGAAGAAGCTGGGTCATCATCTAAGGGGGAGCCAAAGGATGATGAGCCGAAGATAGAAGAAGAAGAAGCTGGGTCATCATCTAAGGGGAAGCCAAAGGATGATGAGCTTGTATTTGCAAAGGCTGAGGGGGAGCAAGAAGAAGAAGAAGTGAAGTCCACATCCCAGGGGGAGTAGGAGCAAAGAAATCAAATGGATGAATAGATGACTAACAGACATCCTGGAAGCATACATAAAACCAAAGAGGTACATCTCTAACTAGTTAGGTATATTCTGGATCCAGGATGTAAAATGTCATAGTGTATTAAATTCCATATTCATATAAATGACATTCATGATTATCTGTCTTAGAAATACAGTTGCTCACTGTATATAAGATTCATTCATAACATGCATATGCACTTATTGTTTTTGTCATAATCAAATAGGGGGAGATTGTCAATAATAGGCATGTGAATGATATTCCTATTTACATATGATTTGATTATGATATATATATATATATATATATATATATATATATATATATATATGAATGAATATGCAAGTATGCTTGTATTAAGAAAAGTTGTAAAGTCCTTTGATAGATAATGGAAACATATGTACAAGGACTTAGAATGAATTGATCAAATGTGTTAGGTTGATTCTACATAAGCAAAACAACTTTGTAAAGTCCTTAAAAAGAAATAATGTACAAGGATTATAAATATAGAAAGATCAAGCATGTTAGGTTGATCTTATGATGTAATAGATAGGCTTGTCTGATCGTCGAGCACTTCACCAGAAATTGTAGTCTGCCAGGAGAGTTAAGGAAATCTCAAGAGCTATCGAGGCAGAATCGTAGTCTGCAAGATAGTAGATCTCGAAGTTCATAGACTACCAAGAGAGACGAGGAAAGGATCATAATGTGTCAAGAAGAACTTCCTCAGGGTCGCAGTCTGCTGAGGAAGTCATATTCAGAATCGTAGAGACAGCCTGCCTACGAGCTGACCGAGTATCTGCCAAAGCCAAGTCAAGAATCATAGACTACACTCAGAGTCGTAGAGTCCACTGATCGTATCAGAGGCAGAGATCGTAGACGAACAAGATCAGATGAAGACAACAAGCACAACGATAGAAATCATAGAGTGTCAAGATTTGATCTCAAAGTCGTAGTGTCTGCACAGCCAAAGCTGAATCGTAGAGTGTAGAACTAAGACCTCAATAGATGTGCTCATAATTCCAAGGAAGAACCATAGAGCAAATAGGATTCTCAATGAATAAGCACTCCCAGAATACTTAAAGGAATAAAGCCTCTGGTTGGCACTGCATAGATACATCCCACCTGAAAGAAACCAGAGAGCACTCAACAAATGGCATGCAAGCTAACAGAAGATCTAAGCACCAACTCAATCAGCATCAAGATTGATTTGTGAAGCCATTCGAGATGAAGTCTTCCACAAGGAGATCAGAAGAAGACTTCAATAACTGACTAAGGAAAGTCAGCAAGTGCAGTAGCTGTCAAGTAGGTAAAAGACGGCGATCTTGGAAGTAACCAGGATCAAAGTGTTTGTCAAACAAAGAAAGAACTGATGGAGTGCACACAGAGATACTGGACAACTTCTGAAGAACAAGGCTAAAGTGATTAAACATTGGATTAGTCCATTGATGATAAGTGAACGGGAGATCACACGGAGAAAATGAGCTGGACAAGCCATAAATCTGAAGTGTCTTGCTATTCAGAAGGGGCCAAAATAAAAAAGTCAAGTCATTAGTATATGAGAGCTGTTGAGGCAAACAGAAGTGTTGAAGTACTGCACAAGAGAAGGAAGATGTGTTCTATATTGAAGATCCAACCAACACTCTTTAAGATCGTAGTGTTGTCTCTACCAGTCAACAAGACACTACGATCAGGTCCAAGAAGACATGTATCAGAATTGTAGAGTTCAAACAGCTGAAGATTTAAGCATTGGCAACAGTTCAATCTGAAGGTTGATATTTGGACAAGAGATTATTGAGAGCATCGATGCAAAAGGACAACCTCTGATCAAGAAATTAGAAGGAGGAAATAAAGTCTTGGACCTGCCCGAGGCATAAAAGTTACATCTCTGATGGGGTAGGTGAAACAGTAAACTATAGTGTCAGAAAATCATGACATGTCACATCACCAGTCTGCACCAAACAACTCGAGATCTGTGAAGCAATTCAAAGAGCTTTCAACGACTACTTTCCAACGGGAAGATTAAGAAAGAGTATAAATCAGCTAGAGCTTCAAAGATCAAGGGTTGCTGGAGTTGCTGAGTTTGGAGATTTGTGGACTGATCTAACCAACGAAAATAGTGAGTGACCAATGAAGGTTTGAAGGCTCACTCTACGATCCACCAAGAACACTTAGAGATAGAAAAAAAGAAGTAGAAGTGAGAGTTCTACAATATAGAAGTTAGAGTTCTACTACAAGAAGAGTGTTTTAAGCTGTCGAGAGAAAGAAGAGCATCAATGTCATCTTGATGTCCATCATGGGAAGACTCTAAGTACCTGAGAAAGAAGAGCCTACAGTTAACTTAGCAAGTCCATCATGAGAAGGCATCAAGTATCAAGAAAGAAGATCACCAAAGCCATCATGGTGGCAAGCATGAGAAAGTTTCTAAGTACCTAACAGAAGAGCTTACAGTCATCTTAGAAACCCATCATGTGTAGCCATCAAGTATAAAAAAGAATGATCTTCAAGGCAGTTCATCAAGGGATCATCAGAAGAGGTTGAGTAGCTGAAGAAGCTGAGCATCATGCAACACTCAACCATACTTCAAGGATGATCATGCCAAGCTTCTAAGTATAGAAGATGTTCAGAGGATAAAGACATCTTAGCAGCTTAGTACCAACTCCAACAAACAAACAAACAACTCAATAACAAGAAGCCAGGGCCTGAGGGGTCCTTGTCTGGAGGGACTAAATGAAGTTCCAAGCCTGCTGGGCTTGAAGAGTTCCTAGGGAACTAGAGAATTTCCAAGGCTGCTGGCCTTGAAGAGTTCTTAGTGAACTGAAGTCCCAAGGCTGCTGGCCTTGAAAGAATCTTAGTGATTCAGGGTGATGCCCTTCCTTAGTGGAAATCCTGCTAGTTGAAAGTAGAAGAGTGGATTAGGAGCTTGAGTCTCTAAACCACTTAAAACTCATTGTGTCTTTTACTTTATGTCATTTACATTATGTACATTAATTGCTATAACTGCTATGTATGTTTTAACTTCTTACAACTGAACTAACTCTACGAACAATGTATGTATGATTTTGAAAATATCAATGAAGGGGATCTTTTACTTATTCTGATGTGCTTGAAAAGATTCTTATATTTGTCATATGCTAAAACACTAGCTATACAAAATAAACGAGAAAAGCATTTGAAATTAAAAAGGATCTATTCAATCCCCCCCTTCTAGATCTATATTGTGCCTACTGGGAACTAACAAGGACTACTAAAATAACTATCCTGAACCATCACTCCATACCCCGGCTAGTTCCTGCTAGGTTCTCACCTCCTGAGAAGAAAAATAGAACAAAAAGGAAAAGGGTGATCTCAACTAGCCCAGTAAGAATATTATGACTAAGATAATATACAACAAATTATTAGTCTTCAACATGGAAAAATCTGATAAAATATAATAGATAATAAGTTTTAGATCAACAACTGCAGCGGAAACAGTAATCCATTAGAAGAGTCAAGTAGAGAATGAATTCTACTATCTTCTAAGATTTAAAAGTTCATCATCAATATTTTATCCCTGTAACATCAATCAATATACATCTTGAATCAAATATTAATCTTTGCACTATAGGCCAAAGATATTCATTTGTATCACCAGTTGGTCATGTTCATCTCAACACATGTTCATCTTTGCACTATGGGCCAAAGATATTCATCAGTTAATCATTCATCTTTGCACTACAGGCCAAACATATTCATCAGTTAATCATTCAGCTTTGCACTACATGCCAAAGATATTCAGTAATATCATCATTTAGGACTGAGAATGATGAAATATATCTTAAAGAAAATGAATCCAGTGAGACAAAAGGACAAATATTAGGGATTCGTATCATAGTTTATCCAAGTTCAATAATACTCCATAATAACCAATTGTGAAGCAGAATTCAAAAATAATGATCAAAACATGGATACAATCAAAGATAGTAACCATAATAGACATCTTGGACAAAAAAGAGAAAATTTTATTTTTTGGTGAATAGTGTCGTATTCGTGAATAGTACCGTATACGTGAATAGTGTCGTATACGTGAATAGTAATCCCAACACAAAAAGGTAGAAATTCCATAATAAAATTCATACCAATATTTCGGTATAATGATATTGAAAGAATAACATCATTAGGAAGAAAATAACATCCATTACCTCAAAAGAACAGTACTTCTGACTGAAATATCAGGTATAAGGCTGAAGGAAACTTGCACTGATGAATAGCAACTCACAAAGTATCTAAATACTAACAAAATATGCTCGATAATATAGAGAGTGAAAGAGAGAAAACTTGTTTCTGGTGTGATTTTCAATTCTAACTAAGCACCCTATAAATAGGAAAATGCTTAGAACGCCATAGCAGACTAACCTGCTACCTGATGGTTTTACCTGCTACTATTCATGCCCACCACTTTTGAAAATAAATTCCAACACATTTCATTTCTCACCAACCAAAAGTGGGGCACACCATATTTTTAATAAATATATTTATTTCCGAAACTTCAATAATTCATAATAAATATCCCTTTTATTAGAAAAATTCGAATCTCATTTCTATTCCATAGAAAATTAAATTCTCTACAACTTTATAAGTTTAAGTTTTTCCAAATTCCAAACGAAAAATGACCGAAATCCACACACGGATGATTTTCAAAACTTCCATTCCGACAAAATACTGATAAAACACCTCAGCATTAATTCCTTCATTTATAACCATAATAAATATATCCATCATTTATATCCACATAAAATAAATATTTTTTTATCATATAAATCAATAATTAATTATTCACAAATAATATTACAGAATTACAATTATGACAATCAGGTCGTTCTCAAGAAAGAGTGGGCTTTCCGATAAAGATTTCTCCTTATTGGCGCGCAATTAGGTGACCAAACCCCTTTCCTAGACAGAACTTCCTTAGACATTGTCAATAATGCTATCTAACAATATTATTCAAATAATATGAATTATTGATCTGATAATGGAGATACTGTGCAGTGACAATTATTGAAACAACAATAATATAAAATATCAACGTAGCAATTATTGAATTAATAAAATAAAATATTGAACAGTAATTACTGTAATAATTATTGAGTAGTGCCTTCTTACGTAAGAATTAATAATTCAAAATATTGTGCAATACAGTGTGCTACTGTGCAACCACGCGTATTACTGTATTTTAACCACCAGGTAATCCAATAGTGTTAACGGTAATAATTACGTCGTTATTTATAAAAACTCAAACTTGTCATTTTCTTCAACCGACAGTTATCCGTTATGAGGTCCACAAATGGCTGCGTCATCGTACGAATATTCCCCGACAACAGGAATATTCCATGACCAAACGAATATTCCCCGACAACAATGAATATTTTATAACCACTTGCTTATTTTGCAAAATTTGCACTTTTCACCCATAACCAAAGCATTATATCAAATTAACACCTTATTATTCACAATAATAAATAGAGGAAATTCAATTTTATTCATTAAAAAGTTGGGGTCTTACAACCTTGGATGGTAGAATATGCTCATTTTTATCCAAGATTTTAACATGCATCTCTTCATACGTTAAATATTCCGCTATTTCGTCTGGTTCTAACTCAATAATGTGGTTTGGGTCTTCCACATATTTATGTAACATGGATATGTGAAAAACGTTATGAACACGATACATTCTTGGCAGTAAAGCGAGTCTATAGCCCACAATTCCTACTCGGTCAAGAATTTCAAATGGGCTAATGAATCGAGAATTGATCTTTCCTCTCTTTTCAAATCTTGTAACTCTTTTCCATGGAGAAACATGTAACAACACATGATCTCCAACATTGAATTACACGTCCTTTCGATGAAGATCAGTATAAGTCTTTTGTCAATCTTGTGAGGTTTTTATACGTTGTCGGATCATTTGAATCTTTTCCGTAGTCATACGTACCAATTCTGGTCCCAACAACGTTGCTTCACCCACCTCATCCCAGCATACTGGAAAATGACACTTGCATCCATACAATGCCTCGAATGGAGCCATGCCAATACTTGCTTGATAACTGTTGTTGTAGGAGAATTCCACCAATGGCAAGAACTTGTTCCAACTTCCTTTGAATTTAAGAACACAAAGTCTTAATAGATCCTCAAGAGTTTGAATAGACCTTTCCGACTGCCTGTCTGTTTGAGGATGATATGTCAAACGAAATCGTAAATTCGTACCCATAGCTTTTTGCAAACTAACCCAAAATCGTGAAGTGAATCTTGTGTCTCGATCAAAAACTATGGATACTAGTATACCATGCAGTCTTATAATCTTGTTTATGTATATACGAGCAATACGTTCAAGTGAATAGGTTTTTCGTATAGGGAAGAAATGAGCAAACTTTATCAATCTATCAACAATGACCCAAACCGCATCTATGCCTTAAGAAACCTTGGGAAGACCAGTAATGAAATCCATGGTAATGTGCTCTCACTTCCATTCCGGAATTTTAAGTGGCTGCAATGGACCTTTTGGCACTGGATACTTCGCCTTGACTCGTTGACACGTTAAACACCTTGAGATAAACTCTGCGATCTCTCTTTTCATATTGCTCCACCAAAATATATGTCGAAGATCATGATACATTTTGGTACTTCCAGGATGGATTGCAAACAGTGTGTTGTATGCCTCCGTCATGATTTAATACTTTAAATCAGGGTCGTTAGGAACACAAAGTCTAGAGTTGACTCGAAGTATTCCTTCTTCATCGATTCTTACTTCTAGAATAGCACCTTCTTGAACTTTCTTTTTCATACACATCAGCTCCAGGTCTTTAGCT
This sequence comes from Panax japonicus, assembly GCA_020205505.1. NCBI lineage: Eukaryota > Viridiplantae > Streptophyta > Magnoliopsida > Apiales > Araliaceae > Panax > Panax japonicus. Next base: position 66,931,559 of record CM035094.1, read on the forward strand.
TGAGCGACTTTAACTTTATCAATTAAAGTCGGTTCTACTAGTATATTTGCCATCATCACGTGGGTCCCTGGAGTCTTTATCTTTATCTCTATTCTTTGTAAGTCATACAAAATGGGCCTTTGCGCTGACAATATCTTTATCTTTATTCTTTGTAAGTCATACAAAATGGGCCTTTGCGTCAGCTACTACGTTCGCTTTTCCAGGATGGTATTGAATGGTATAGTCACAATCTTCAAAGGCTAGAGACAACGTCTTTGGCACATGTTACGTTCATTTTAGGTGAAGAAATATTTGAGGGTTTTAGAAATGGGTTTTGTACTTAGGTCAATACAAAATTTGATTTCATGCTCTGGGGTAGGCCAGGAATTCTTTTGGGAAAACGTCAGGAAAATTATTAACAATAGAAATATCATTCAAATCTGAAGTATTTTTGTTTAAATCTGTGACATGAGCTATAAGAAAGCTTGACATCCATTTTTCAATAAACGAATAGCTTTATGGCTTGATATGACAGTGATTGACTTTAGTGGTTTGGTGGCTTAAATTTGTATAATAGGTTGGTTAGGAATATGAAAACTAACAACCTTACGAAAACAATCAATTTTAGCATGATGAATAGTTAACCAATCAATCTCTAAAAGCACATCAAATGCAAGTATTTTTAAAGAGATAAGATCGACAAGTAACGTGCGATTGCCGATTTGAATCAAACAAGACTTATAAACAGTGGATGTAATGAAGGTTTCTCCCAATAGAGTTTCAACAGATAAGTCATAGTCTAATTTCTTCGGAGTTAAATTTAAACATTGAGCGTAAGTATGAGAAATAAAAGAATGGGTAGAACCGATATCAAATAAGATATAAACTTTACAAGAGTTTATGATTAGCTTACCTGTGATAACTTCTTTTGGTTCCTCGCTTTTTGGGAAGTTACAAAAAGCACTCTCACTTGAACCACCGACTCTGACTTTTCCAGGACAGGCTTTGGTGTCATCATTACTGCTGGAATTGAATTTCACTATAAGGCATATTCCACACTCAACTGCTTCGTCGTATTCCTGATCCATGATCTGAATCATTAATCTTCGATACATATCGAATTGGGGTTAACCGCAATGTACAGGGTAATTCAAAACTCGATGTTGGGTTCTCCCAATTGATATCTAAAGAAAGAAATACATATCATCTATTTTAGCCTTCTTGGATCGGACTTCTCTTTCCATAATATCCATGCGTCGTGCGGCTTTTACGCATGCATCCTTCATTTTCACTCGTTCAGTTGTCTCTTCTTTTAGCTGATCATTGACATTTGAATTCTCAGATTCCAGCTTTATCATCTTATACTCTGCCAAAGAGTGCTTCTGTTCAAGCATCACATATCGGGTAACACAAGCTTGAATTTTTGCATCCCTTTGCTCCATGATTGCATGTCATTCTTCAACCTGCTCTTCTAACTCATGAATACGATTTTGCAATTCTACATTTCGATCATAAAGTTCTCTTAATAAATCCTCCTCATGTTCCTCTTTTTCTTCACTCTCAGTTGCTACCTCTGCGACTAGCTCGGGTGAAACTATTAATTCTTCACTCACTACATAGATATCTCTAATTTCTTCTTCGTCTGACATCCTACAATCAAGTTTAATAACTTAATTATTACTCCCTAATAAAATCTTTGTTATAACAAAATATTATACTCCAATATTTATTCTTTAAATGAATCTCCTCGATTCATCACTTAAAACTCTATATGAGTTCATCTCTTGATTTTAAAAGTGTCATTTTCAAATACTGTCATAAAATAAGGGTAAATTGACATGCCACATATTATCCCTATATTCTGACCGACCAATTAAATAGCAAATAAACTTAGGTAGGTCATACTAGCGAATGAATTACCCGTCTCTCTCCTCCTAGTTCTAGTCTCACATCTCAGCCAGGGATCATATCTCTAAGCTTTGATACCAAATGAGACACCCCCAAAATAGGTATACATTACCCATTTTGAGTCGCCAATACATTGTATAGAATTCAAATACAAACTTAATTAATACAACTGTCGTGTAAAATATGACAAAACATAGCTGAAAGTTTTTACACGAATATTGTCTCATAGACAATATTCAAACTCAAATTCAATCTTCATTACATTTATTATCACACTAAATAGTGAGGACTACTAAAACAAACATCCCAGATCGTCACTCCATTTTTCGACTAGTCCCGCCTACGTTCTCATTTCCTGAAGAGAACAATGAAAACAAAAGGGTGAGCTCAACTAGCCCAGTAAGAAATATTATGACTAAGATAATGCAGGATATATTATCGTTAGCCTTCAACAATATTAAACTAATAAAATATAATAAACATCAAGTTTAACTGCAGCGGATCAAGTAATCCATTAGAAGAGTCAAGTAGAGCATGATATCTACTCTCTTCTATGATTTAAAAAGTTTATCATCAATTTTATCGCTGAGACTCAATTTAATAAATAAACCACATCATCGAATCATCCCTGCACTACAGACCAATGATATTCACTAGTATCACGACCACGAATTATCCATGTACTGCGGGCCAAGGATTATTGTGTTTTCACCAATGGTCATTATAATACCAGCAATTGTCCATCAATGCACTATGGGCCAATGATGACTTTTACCACATCATTTGTAACATTACGGGTCATGATTATACCGAATGATCCCTGGTCATAATCATACTAATCAACAGTCCATCTATACACTATGTGTAAGACCCCAACTTTTATGAATAAAGAATAATTTTTTCGAAAAATATTTTTGAATATTATGGTGTGGATTTGATATAATGCTATAGTTGTGGGTAATATTTATAAATTTTGCAAAGTAAGTAAGTGGCTATATAATATTCAATTGGTCGGGGAATATTTGTTTAACAGGAAATATTCGTATGACGGCACAATCATTGGTGGACCCCACAACAGAAGTATTGTCGTAGTTAGAAAATGATAAAATTATCTTTCTATAAAAATAACGCCGGAGGTGTTACCGTTAAAACTGTTGAACTATCAGGTATTAAAAGTACAGTAATACGCGTGGTTGCATAGTAGCTGTAAAGCCCCCAAACCCGGATACTTGAAACCCGAATTCGGTACTTCACGATACCATTTCTATGAGCGGAATAATACTAATAATAAAAACAATAATATAAAACTTAAACTTAAATTTACATATTCATCAGAGTCTCCCTCCCAAGTACGTAACCTTTAAACATTCATTACATGTTATAATATATATTAATATATATATCATAGTCTTCATAATCTATAACTATTACAATCAGTAGCATATAAAGTCATTCAGAAACTTTTCCTTTTCCTTTGCTCTTGACAGATCCTTCTGGTCCTTCACACTTAGCTGAAAACATTTAAATTAAGCAAGAATGAGCATTTGATTGCCCAGCAAGTATTATATATATATAGGCTGAAGGAATTTAAATGTTTTCTTTATAATATTCTTCTACAACTAGTAAGTAGTTGTGAAGTAATCTGTACCAATAATAATAACATAACAACCCTCTTTCAAAATTTTGAAACTACGTATTGACTATACATGGGGTTTCTGTGACATACTATGATCATTGTTTTTCATTTTCGAAAAGGTTTGAACAGAAATTCATCTGTAAACCGTCATGACTTACGGGCACGGAGGGTGATCCGCCCTGTTGTACCCTGTATTGATCAATACTACATGTATAAGAACGATGTTATCGTTCACTCTGTTCCGCCTTGGGCGCATAAAATTTTTCCCATTATCGGGATGTTCATACCTGTCGGGTTTTTATAACAAAGGTCTTATATAATTCAACATATATGTATATCAAAGGGGTATCAACATGCGATTAAATACAATGATTATCCAAGTGGGGACACTTGTATGATCATTTATAAAAATTAACGAACAGAATATATATAACTGAATTATCATATACTAGCATGTTGATAGTCAATGGGCTTATATAATATAAGTTTAACAATCTGTACAATAATAACATTAGTTCTGAATTTCTCACTTCTATCCATTGCATAAAGAAAATGCAAAGTTAGGATACTTGCCTGATGCGCTGCTTACACTTACTCAACTTAGATCTACCCTTTTCTATCACAACCTATCATTAATCAGATCATTTTACTGATTAGTATAATATATCATATCATATAATACTGCTTATTGCAGTCAGCACATTCCTATTCACATTGTCACATAACTTTAACACCATTGAATCACAAATAAACAGTTAACTAACCAATTTATCTAAGTTCAGATCAATTTCTGATCTATGTCGGTCTACCGACAGCTTTATCGGTTAAATATCGAGTCTAAGACTCTAATTCGTAGTTCAATATCCATTTGGATAACTTAAACATCAGTCGCACTATTTTTCATGGCCTTATAATAATTATTAAATAATTATTATCATTTATTATAATTTTTTTGAAATATCAGAATCATTATTAAATGATTTAAATAATAAACAATTCTATTATCATTAATATTTAATTAATATTAAACTATTAATGAATCCATTGCCAAAATATTAAAGTTATGGATAATAACTCAAAATATTTTTAAAGTATTTATATTACCCTTAAATGATTTTTAAAACATTTAAAATCATTATTAAATAATTACCATTAATATTTAAATATTAATGAACTATTTATCCAAATATTAAAAGTCATTAATTATAACTTAAAATATTTTTAATTCATTTATATCCTTTTTTAAAATGATTTTTAAATAAATAAAACCATTTTTAAACAATTTATTTAATATAATTATTAAATAAATTTAATATCATTAATCATTAAATATCATTAAATTATTAATGAAATATCCTTTAAATATTAAAAGTTATATATTTTATAACTTAAAATATTTTTAAACACTTTATTTCCATTTAAAATGATTATTATAATATTAAAATCATTTTTAAATTAAATTATTTAATATAATTATTAAATAACTTTATTATCATTAATTATAATTAATTAATGAAATTTACCTTTAAATATTAAAAGTTATATTTTATAACTTAAAATATTTTTAAATACCTTATTATTATTTAAAATGATTTTTAATATAATAACATCATTTTTAATTCATTTATTTAATTCATTTAATAAATAACTTAATTATCATTAATATTAATTTATTAATGAAAATTATCACATAATATTAAAAGTTATCAAAAATAACTTAAATTATTTTCTTATATCATAATATAATTTTAAATGATTTTTTTCAAATATTAAAATCATTTTTAAATAATTTATTTAATATTATAATTAAATAAATTAATTACTTTTAATATTCCAAAAATATTAAATATTTATGAAATATATTTAAAATACTTAAAAACTAATTTTCAGAATTTAAAATAATTTTTTTATAATTTATTTTGTATTTTTAATAATTAAAAACTATTTTTTTCTATTTTTTAATTAATTTCTGAAATTATTAATTAAATCTGTCGCTAAAGGCCTATAGCGACACTTTCTGTCGCTATAGGTGTTCTTCACCAGCCCAGAATTTTTCCGGCTGTGGCGAGGGTGATACTTTGACCGGGTTTTAATACATGTTCTGATCGATTTATGGGTTGTTTAAAACTTTCAGATTGTAGTACTCGTGTAGTACTACAACTTCAAACTCATTTCATGACCAAACAACAACGTAATTAGCAAGATCTGGGCTCTCAAAGATTCTGACAGACGTGTTCTTCATTTTCTGGGTTACCCAGAAAATGAAGAACAGTCAGGGTACCTCATTTGACACTTAATAACTTGATGATCGTGTAACATTTATGCGATCTATAAATTACAAGTTGTAGATAACATGCAGTACTACAACTATAAAGAAAAATAACACAAAAACATCAAATCATGAACAAGATCTGGCCGGTCAAACTAGGACACGGACCACTGTTCTACGTTTTCTGGGTTTGCTGTTTTAGCAGCTCGGTCAACGCAGGTTGACCGTGTATATCTACCAATCTAGAACAGATATAAGTTTTATTCTTTTTGAATCTTAAAGATATCCTTACATACGACATATAACATCTTACAAACAACAAAAATCATAAACAACTCGAGAGTTATAGAGCCTGACATTTGACTGAAAATCACCAGAAAACTTTCCCAGATTTTTGAAAAAACGTGATTTTGATCATTTAGATGTTATGGGTCTAGTTTCTAACAACCCAGATCATGATTATACACTATATTCAACATATTACAACAACAAAAACCAACATCTAACATCAAATTTCGGGCAGAAATGAAATTAGGGTTTTATACCTTTTGAGCTTGATTTTCGATTTCTTGTTGCTGTTTTGTTGCTGATGTTCGTGGGGCTTGATATGGAACTGAAATGCTTAGATAATTTCGTTGGTTTGAGAGAAAATGAGAGTTGGTTATGTATTGTATAAAATTGGCTAACAAAATCATTTCTCTCTCTCTCTCAATCCTTTATATAGGCCACAAGATGCATGTATGATCTGAAGTAGAGCTTGCTTGCTGGAGTTTTAGGCATGTGGAGTTGTTAGATTTGGTGACCAACTCTCCAATTTGTCAAAACCTAAGAACTAGCCTCTTAAATGCCTATTATGGGCATTTTTGCCAATCCCATAAATTTCTAGAAACTTGATTTAGGGTTTAGGGTTTAGACAATTTAATGTTTAGGTTTTAACATTAACTCTTAAAGATTTAGCAACTAGGATTTCAAAAAAATTTCCAAATTTAAGTTTTGCACAAAAATAAAATAAACTAAAATAATAAACTAAAATTTTAGTTTCTAAATTTTGAAAAATTAACTTTGTTAATTAAAATAGGTTTGTAGTTATCTAAATCATGGACATTAGGGTTTAAAACCCTTAATCACAATTAACTTTTCTAATTTAGCAATTAGGATTTATTCTTTTGGTAATTAGGGTTACCAAATTACTATTAGGTTTTTTTTTTAATTACTAAATTAGGGTTTTAGTTTAGTAATTAGGGTTTAATAATTTAGGGTTTCTAAATTTAATAATTATAATCATAATACTTGATAATTGATCACATTATTGATACTTACCAACTATTTCAAACTCAAATTTCAACTTAGGGTTACTAATTATAGCAATTAGGATTTCCAGAATTTTTAATTAGGGTTTTCCTAATTAATACATTAAATACATGACATAATTAATATTATACACTTATAAAATAATCCCACACTCTAATTTGGATCTCAAATTAGGGTTTAACATGATTACTAGGGTTTGGGTCAAAATACACCGTAATTGACCAACTATTTTCAATACTGACATATCGTATATATACATAGCACTGAAAAATCAAAATATAATTAATATTATATTATTATTCTCATACCTTGACAATAATCCAAAATTAGGGTTTGGATTCCATATCTGATTTATCTTTTCAATTTAACCTTAATAATTAAGGTAAAATATTTAACTTAATAATCTGTACAAAAATTCATGTAATAAAATAATTATTATATTTATTCTAAAAATCACTTCATATATTATTTAAATAATATATGATTATATATTCATGGAAAGTAAATAATAAAAACATTTCTATCTTAAAATTAATTATTATAAGAATATACTTTATAATAATCAATAATTCTAAAATAAATTTTCTTGTAAATATTCATGTAATAAATATATTTTTATTTACCACATAAATACCTATACACATAATCTTGTACAAATCCTCATCCTTAAAAAAAAATTTATACGCAAAAATTTAAGATTTATTTATATCAAAAATATCGGGTTGTCACAGTAGCACACGGTATTGATTATTGATACTTACGTGAGAAGTCCCTTAGTTATACTCAATTATTGCTACAGTAATTGTTGCATCATATCTCTCATATTATTGATTCAATTATTGTTACAGTATCATCTGCATAATATGATATATTATTAAATCCATAATTGAGACAAAAAAGTTATTCATATTATTATTTGCAATATTGACAATGTCTAGAAGTTCTGTCAAGGAGAGGTTTGGTCATCTAATTGCGCGCCAATAAGGAGAAATCCTTATCAGAAAGCCCCCTCTTTCCTGGAACGACCTGATTGTTAAATATTGTGAATTATAATATTAATGATGAATAAGTTCGTGTTGATTAAAGATGAATTTCATAGTTCTATTGTGTTAGAATTATTTCTGTTAGTGGAAATCGATATTTATTTCATTAATAATTGATGTCCGGAGGTTATATTATTCAATCGGGTATTCGGGACACTTTTTGTGTTGGAGTACTATTCACGAGTTATTATTCATAAGTTACTATTCACGAGTTACTATTCATGAGTTACTATTCACAAGTTACTATTCACAGGATACTATTCACCCGTATAATATATTTCTTTTCGGTCCAAATCATTTTTAAGTACAATATTATTCCATGAGGAGATGTGTTATTTTTTCAGACTGTTGGTTGAAATTATAATAGTAAATTAATATGGATCGTTAATTTAAAGTTTTAATAGTAACTTGTCCCTTCAGTTTTTCAAGAGTTATTTGTCCCTTTAGTTTTCCAAGAGTTATTTGTCCCTTCAGCTTTTCAAGAGTTATTTGCCCCTTCGGTGTTTCAAGAGTTAATTGCCCCTTCGCAAATAGTAGTTGTCTCTTCAATATTACCAAGAGTCATTTTGACCCTTCATTAAGACCAAGAGCCACTTTCAGTTCTTCTATAAATAGAAGCTCATTCCTTCATTATTTCTTATGAATTCACTGAAACTATAGAGAGAGAAACTATAGAGAGAAAGAAGAAAAATATTCTGTTACTTCACTACTCCAATATCCAATTTCTTCTAAGGTATGGGATATTATTTGTTGCACTCGTAAGGGGTATTATTTCTTTCGTATTCATGAAGAGAACTTATGTTATTACATTCTTATTATTCCATTGGAATAACTTATTTATGCGAATTACCGCATACATGGTGAAATTCTTCTAATATTATGTTCTTTATTATTCTGTCAAAATAGACTGTCTGTGCGTTTACGCCGGACCTGGTTTCATTATTTATTATTCTGTCGGAATATTCTGTCTGTGCGTTTACGCCGGACCTGGTTCCATTATTTATTATTCTGTTGGGAATAACCTGTCTGTGCAGTCTACCGCACGCATGGTGAATCCTTCTGTTATTCCATTCTTTATTATTATTTTGGAATAACCTGTCTATGTGGATTACCACATGCATGGTGAATGATCCTTCGTATTCATTCCTTATTAAATTATGGAAATGATCTGTCTAAGTGGATTACCGCATGGTGGGCGAAAATTCATTTGCAGTTTCATATATTCTATTATACTCAGTTGGTTAAAACTTTGGCTTCTATAATCCCGGAAATTAGTGGAATATCCTTGATATTTGCGCTTCATCCAGTATCTTTTAATGAAAATATTCTTCTGAGCATTCTTGAATTTTACTCCACAAAGCAGTATCATGTTGACAATTTGGACGTTATTGAGTTCAGGATAAATTCACTTATAAATCTTTAAAATTTATTCTTGAACTTGTTGTATTGAATTGTCATCATCCTCATGCTTATATTATGTTGAAAGTCATCTTTGGCTTACGTGCATAGATGGACTTGATATGATTATGACCAGGGATTATTCGGTATAATCATGACCGTAATGTGACGAATGATGTGGTAAAAGTCCTCATTGACTTGTAGTTCAGTGGTGGACAGTTGTTGGTATGATTATGACCAAGGATTATTCGATATAGTCATGACCATTGATGATTACATGAATATCCTTGGCCGTGGAGCAGGGATAGTTCGATTTTATTTATTAAGCTGAGTCGCAACGATAAAGTTGAAGAAAAACTTTTTAAATCATAGAAGATAGTAGATTTTATACTGTACTTGACTCTTCTAATAGATTGCTTATTCCGCTGCAGTTGTTGATCTAAAACTTGTTGTCTATCATATTCTATAAGTTGTTATACTGTTAAAGGCTATGGATAATTTATTCTGCATTATCTTAGTTATAATATTTCTTACTGGGCTAGTTGAGCTCACCCTTTCTTTCACTGTTCTCTTCAGGAAATGAGAACGTAGCTGGGACTAGTCGGGGAACAGAGTGATGGTCCAAATGTTTACATTAGTAGTCCTCACTATTCTGTGAAATAGTGTGATAATAATTTTAATGAGGACTCCTTTTGAGTTTTTATACTCTCTAGTAGACAATATTTGTATTCAAACTCACAGTTTATGTTTTGTCATATTGTACACGACTGTTGTATTATTAAGTTGTATTTGAATTCAGTACCTTGTATCTGACGACCCAAGATGGATGATGTATACCTATTTTGGGGGCGTCACAATTAGTATCAAAGCTTAGGGATATGATCCATGGCTGAGATGTGAGACAAGAACTAGGAGGGGAGAGACGGGGAATTCCTTCGCTAGTATGACCTACCTAATTTTATTTGGTATTTAACTGGTCGGTCAGAGTACAGGGAAAATGTGTGATATATTAATTAACCCTTGTTTTGTGGCAGTATTGGAAAATGGCATCCAAAAATGTTGAGATAAGGAATGAAGCACATGAGATCGTGGAGTCACCACAAATTAATACCCATGATAATGTGCAACAGGAAGACAATAATCCTCAGGTGAACAACAACACCTACAAAATGGTGAACGACGGAATGTTTAGGAGCTTTCTGCAATTCATACAACATCAGGCAAGAGAAACTCCTATCCAAAATGTAGGTTGAAACACTGGAAACTCTCGGACGGTCACCGCAAAATAGTTCAAGGAGCTGGGACCACCGGAGTTTATTGGAGAGCCAAAACCACTTATGGCGGATGCATGGATAAAGCAGATCACCAAGATATTTGATGTCTTGGGATGCTCTGAGGAGCAAAAGGTTCCTTTTGCCACCTTTATGTTGCGAGGGGAGGCAGATTAATGGTGGAAATTTGTAAAACGTACCCAGCCTGACGCACTCAAGATGTCTTGGGAGAAGTTCCAAGAGCTGTTCAATGGTAAGTACTTTCCCGAAAGTATTCGTCACATGAAGGAGGTGGAGTTTATCAAGTTGGAGCAAAACAATATGACCGTGTCGCAATACGAGGCTAAATTTGTGGAGTTATCCCGGTTTGCATCCCATTTGGTTGATAACGAGGAGCGAATGACGCGAATGTTTTTAAGAGGTTTGAAACCGGAGATACGTCAATATCTTATTTCTCATAAACTGTGTTTGTATTCAGATGTTGTAAATAGGGCTCAGTTATTGAAGCGCGATAACGGGTCAACGCAACCAAGAGAAAGCAGCCGGCAGAATAAAAATACCAGTGGTAACAGTCATCGAAGCGGTGACAACAAACGTGGAGGGAATCAACATGCCAAAAATGGTAACCACTACGGTGGTAATCATGGCCAAGACAATAAAGGTGGGAGTTTCAAGAAGAGGATATTTAATAATGATGGAAGGACGTCAGCACCAGCACCTGTTTTTAAGGAAGGAGAACGACCGTCAGTCGTATGTTACAAATGCGGAGGGGTGGGACACATCAGTCCAAACTGTACGCAGCAGTCCAAAGCATGTTACAATTATGGAAGAGAATGTCACCTAGCCCGATTTTGTCGTGTACCGAAGTCAAGTTCAGCTGGGATGGAGGCATCAAAGTCCGTCCTAGACAAGATAAAACTGGTAGTTCAAGGGAGAGCGTTTTTTGTAACCTCCCAGAAAGTAAGGAACCCGAACGAGGTCGTCATGGGTAAGCTTATCATAAAATCTAGTGAAGTATATACCTTATTTAATTGATACCGGCTCTACCCATTCTTTTATTTCTCCTACCTGCGCTCAACGTTTAAATTTGACTCTGGAGAAATTGGACTTTGACTTATCGGTTGAAACTCCGTTAGGAGAAACCTTCATTACATCCACGGTTTATAAGTCTTGTTTGATTCAAATCGGTAACCGCACATTACCTGTCGATCTTATTTCTTTAAAAATACTTGCATTTGATGTAATACTAGGGATTGATTGGTTAACTACTCACCATGCAAAAATTGATTGTTTTCGTAAGGTTGTTAGTTTTCATATTCATAATCAACCTATTATGCGAATTCAAGCAACCAAACCATTAAAATCAATCATGGTCATTTCAAGCCATAAAACTATTCGTTTATTGAAAAACGGATGTCAAGCTTTCTTAGCTCATGTCACAGATTTAAACAAAAATACATCAGTTTTGAATGATATTTCTATTGTTAATAAATTTCCTGACGTATTCCCTGAAGAACTTTCTGGCCTACCCCCAGAGCATGAAATTGAATTTTGTATCGACCTTGAACCTGGTACAAAACCCATTTCCAAAGCCCCATATCGAATGGCTCCTATTGAACTTCAGGAGTTAAAGACCTAATTAAAGAAATTATTAGCCATTAGTTTCATTCGTCCTAGTACGTCTCCTTGGGGTGCTCCTGTTCTATTCGTGAAGAAGAAAGATGGGAGTATGCGACTTTGTATTGACTACCGAGAATTGAACCATGTCACCATCAAGAATAGGTATCTGTTACCTCGCATTGATGACCTGTTTGACCAGTTGCAAGGAGCACAATTCTTTTCAAAGATCGATCTTCATTCTAGATATCATCAGTTGAATGTTAAAACTGAGGATATTCCGAAGACTGTCTTCAGAACTCGGTACGGGCATTTTGAATTCTTGGTCATATCTTTTGGATTGATTAATGCTCCTTCCGCCTTCATGGATATGATGAACCGAGTATTCAAGGAATATTTGGATCACTTTGTGGTTTTCTTTATTGATGACATGCTCATATATTCCAAAAGTCATGAAGATCATGAGCAACATTTGAGGCTGATACTCCAAAAGCTTCGTGAAAACAAGCTTTATGCCAAGTTGAAGAAATATGAGTTATGGCTTGAGAAAATTGCATTCCTTGGGCTTGTATATCAAATCATAGAATATCTATTGACCCAGCGAAGATTGAAGCAATTCAAAGCTGGGAGTAACCAAAGTCAGTGACCGAAGTACGTAGCTTTCTCGGCTTAGCTAGTTATTATCGGAGATTCATGGAAGGATTTTCTCGAATCGCTACTCCATTAACTCAGCTGACTCGAAAAGATAAAAAGTTTAGTTGGAGTGAGGAATGTGAGAAGAATTTTCAAGAACTCAAGGGAAGACTCATTGCAGCACCTGTTCTGACAATACCATCTGGCTCAGAGGGATTTGTCATCTACAGTGATACTTCGGGCAAAGGGTTAGGATGTGTTCTCATGAAACATAGGAAAGTCATAGCATATGCCTCTCGGCAACTCAAAGAATATGAGAGAAATTATCATACTCATGATCTAGAGTTGGCAGCTGTTGTCTTCGCACTTAATATTTGGAGGCATTACCTATATGGAGAGAAGGTGGAGATCTATACGGATCATAAAAGCCTCAAATATTTCTTCACCCAAAAGGAACTCAACATGCGGCAACGACGTTGGCTTGAACTATTGAAAGATTATGATCATACCATTCAATACCATCTTGGTAAAGCGAACGTAGTAGCTGACGCATTGAGTAGAAGAACATATGCGGGTACGAGTGCAATATTGTCAACACAAAGGCCCATTTTGTATGACTTACAAAGGATGGAGATAGAGTTAAAGACTCCAGGGACCCATGAGATGATGGCGAATATACGAGTAGAACCGACTTTAATCGATAAAGTTAAGGCTGCTCAAGCTACAGACCTGGAGCTGATACATATGAGGAAGAAAGTGCAAGAAGGTGCTATTCCGGAAGCAAGAATCGATGAAGAAGGAATACTTCGAGTCAACTCCAGACTTTGTGTTCCCAACGACCCTGATTTAAAGTATAAAATCATGATAGAGGCGTACAACACACCATTTGCAATCCATCCTGGGAGTACCAAAATGTATCATGATCTTCAACATACATTTTGGTGGAGCAATATGAAGAGAGAGATTGCGGAGTTTATCTCAAGGTGTTTAACTTGTCAACGAGTAAATGCGGAGCATCAAGTACCAAAAGGTCCATTGCAACCACTTGAAATTTTAGAATGTAAGTGGGAGCACATTACCATGGATTTCGTTACTGTTCTTCCCAAGGTTTCTCAAGGCATAGATGCAATTTGGGTCATTGTTGATAGATTGACCAAGTCTGCACACTTCTTACCTATACGAGAAACTTATACACTTGAACGTCTTGCTCGTATGCACATAAATGAGATTGTAAGACTGCATGGTATGCCAGTATCCATAGTTTCTGATCGAGACCCAAGATTCACTTCATGATTTTGGGTTAGTTTGCAGAAAGCTATGGGCACGGATTTATGATTTAGCTAGGCATATCATCCTCAGACGGACGGGCAGTCGGAGAGGACTATTCAAACTCTTGAAGATCTATTAAGACTCTGTGTCCTTGACTTCAAAGGAAGTTGGATAAATTCTTACCATTGGTGGAGTTTTTCTATAACAACAGTTATCAAACAAGTATTGGCATGGCTTCATTTGAGGCGTTGTATGGGAGAAAGTATCATTCTCCAGTATGCTAGGATGAGGTGGGTGGAGCAACGTTGTTGGGACCAGAGTTGGTACGTATAACTACAAAAATGATTCAAACGATCCGACAACGTATAAAAACTTCACAAGATCGACAAAAGAGTTATGCTGATCTTCATCGAAAGGACATAGAATTCAATATTGGAGATCATGTGTTGTTACGTGTTGCTCCATGGAAAGGAGTTACGAGATTTGGAAAGAGAAGAAAGCTCAATCTTTGATTCATTGGCCCATTTTTAATTATCGAGCGAGTAAGAACTGTGGCCTATAGACTCGCCTTACCGCCAATTATGTCTCGTGTTCATAACTTTTTTCACATATCTATGTTACGTAAATATGTGAAAAACCCGAATCACATTATTGAGTTAGAACCAGACGAGATAGAGGAAGATTTATCGTATGAAGAGTTACCTGTTAAAATCTTTGATAAGAAGGATCATGTTCTACGCTCCAAGGTTATACCTCAAGTCAAAGTTTTGTGGAGAAACCACGATGTTGAGGAAATGACTTGGGAGTTAAAATCCAAGATGAAGTCAAGGTATCCTCATCTCTTCGACATACCAAGTATGTACCCTAATTTTAAGGACGAAATTTTATAAGAAGGGGAGGTTGTAAGACCCCAACTTTTATGAATAAAGAATAATTTTCTCGAAAAATATTTTTGAATATTATGGTGTGGATTTGATATAATGTTATAGTTGTGGGTAATATTTATAAATTTTGCAAAGTAAGCAAGTGGTTATATAATATTCGATTGGTAGGGGAATATTTGTCTTAACAGGGAATATTCATACGACGGCACAATCATTGGTGGACCCCACAACGAAAGTATTGTCGTAGTTAGAAAACTGACAAAATTATCTTTCTATAAAAATAACGGCGGAGGTATTGCCGTTAAAACTGTTGAATACCCGCTAGTAAAAGTACAGTAATACGTGTGGTTGTATAGTAGCACACGGTATGGATTATTGATGCTTACGTGAGAAGTCACTCAGTTATACTCAATTATTGCTACAATAATTACTGCATCATATCTCTCATATTATTGATTTAATTATTGTTACAGTATCATCTGCATAATATGATATATTATTAAATCAATAATTAAGACGGCAAAGTTATTCATATTATTATTTGCAATATTGACAATGTCTAGAAGTTCTGTCAAGGAGAGGTTTTGTCACCTAATTGCGCGCCAATAAGGAGAAATCCTTATCGAAAAGCCCCCTCTTTCCTGAAAATGACCTGGTTGTTAAATATTGTGAATTATAATATTAATGATGAATAAGTTCGTGTTGATTAAAGATGAATTTTATAGTTCCATTGTGTCAGAATTATTTGTGTTAGTAGAAATCGACATTTGTTTCAATAATAATTGATGTCTGGAGGTTATATTGTTCAATCGGGTATTCGGGGAACTTTTTGTGTCAGAGTACTATTCATGAGTTACTATTCATGAGTTACTATTCACGGGATACTATTCACCCGTATAATATATTTCTTTTCGGTCCAAATCATTTTTGGGTACAATATTATTCCATGAGGAGATGTGTTAATTTTTTAGACCATTGGTTGAAATTATAATAGTAAATCAATATGGATCGTTGATTTAAAGTTTTAATAGTAACTTGTCCCTTCAGTTTTTCAAGATTTATTTGTCCCTTCAGTTTTCCAAGAGTTATTTGTCCCTTTATCTTTCCAAGAGTTATTTGCCCCTTCGGTGTTTCAAGAGTTAATTGCCCCTTCGCAAATAGTAGTTGTCTCTTCAATATTACCAAGAGTCATTTTGACCCTTCATTAAGACCAAGAGCCACTTTCAGTTCTTCTATAAATAGAAGTTCATTCCTTCATTATTTCTTACGAATTCACTGAAACTCTAGAGAGAGAAACTATAGAGAGAAAGAAGAAAAGTATTCTGTTACTTTACTACTCTAATATCCAATTTCTTCTAAGTTAGGGGATATTATTTGTTGTACTTGTAAGGGGTATTATTTCTTTCGTATTCATGAAGAGAACTTATGTTATTCCATTCTTATTATTTCATTGGAATAACCTGTTTATGCGAAGTACCGTATACATGGTGGAATTCTTCTAATATTACGTTCTTTATTATTTTGTCGGAATATCATGTCTGTGCCTTTATGTCGGACCTGGTTCCATTTTTTATTATTCTACAGAATATACTGTCTGTGCTTTTACGCAGGACCTAGTTCCATTATTTATTATTCTGTTGGGAATAACTTGTCTGTGCAGTCTACCGCACGCATGGTGAATCCTTCTGTTATTCCATTATTTATTATTCTGTTAGAATAACCTGTCTATGTGGATTACCACATGCATGGTGAATGATCCTTCATATTCATTCCTTATTAAATTGTGGAAATGATCTGTCTACGTGGATTATCGCATGGCGGGCGAAAATTCATTTACAGTTTTATATATTCTATTATACTCAGTTGGTTAAAGCTTTGGCTTCTATAATCCCTGAAATTAGTGGAATATCCTTGATATTTGCGCTTCATCCAGTATCTTTTTATGGAAATATTCTTCTGAGCATTCTTGAATTTTACTCCACAAAGCAGTATCATGTTGACAATTTGGACGTTATTGAGTTCAGGATAAATTCACTTATAAATCTTTAAAATTTATTCTTGAACTTGTTTTATTGAATTGTCATCATCCTCATGCTTATATTATGTTGAAAGTCATATTTGGCTTACGTTCATAGATGGACTTGGTATGATTATGACCAGGGATTATTCGGTATAATCATGACCATTATGTGACGACTGATGTGGTAAAAGTCCTCATTGGCCTGTAGTTCAGTGGTGGAAAGTTGTTGGTATGATTATGACCATGGATTATTCGGTATAGTCATAACCATTGATGATTACATGATTATCCTTGGCCGTGGAGCAGGGATGGTTAGATTTTATTTATTAAGTTGAGTCACAGCGATAAAGTTGATGAAAAACTTTTTAAATCATAAAAGATAGTAGATTTTATACTGTACTTGACTCTTCTAATGGATTGCTTATTCCGCTGCAGTTGTTGATCTAAAACTTGTTGTCTATTATATTCTATCAGTTGTTATACTGTTAAAGGCTAAGGATAATTTATTCTGTATTATCTTAGTCATAATATTTCTTACTGGGCTAGTTGAGCTCACCCTTTCTTTCACTGTTCTCTTCAGAAAATGAGAACGTAGCTGGAACTAGTCGGGGAACAGAGTGACGGTCTAGATGTTTGCATTAGTAGTCCTCACTATTCTGGGAAATAGTGTGATAATAATTATAATGAGGACTTCTTTTGAGTTTTTATACTCTCTAGTAGACAATATTTGTATTCAAACTCACAGTTTATGTTTTGTCGTATTGTACATGACAGTTGTATTTGAATTCAGTACCTTGTATCTGGCGACTCAAGATGGGTGATGTATACCTATTTTGGGGGCGTCACACTATGGCCAAAGATGACTTTCATCACAATATAAGCATGAGGATGATGACAATAATATAAGAATTCAATTAAATGAAAGCAAAGGATAAATTTTTAAAGATTTATAATTTAATTTATCCAGAATTCAAAAACGTCCAAATTGACATGATACTGCTTTGTGGAGTAAAATTCAAGAATAATATTGTATCAAAAATGATTTGGACCGAAAAGAAATTAATTTTTATCATAAATAGTACCCCGGGTGAATAGTACTTTGGGAATAGTACCTCGTGAATAGTACTCCGGCATAAAAAAAGTTAAAACTTATCAAGAATGCTCAGAATAATATTTTCATGAAAATATACTAGATGAAGCAAAAAATTTAAAGGATATTCTACTAATTTCATGGAGTATAGAAGCCCAAAACTTGACAAAATGAGTATAGAATTCGGAATCTGAAACGAAATAATATTACTTACATACTACAGAGTATGGAAGAAAATATTATTTCATACGAATATTGGAAAAAAATAATATCCCTTACCTTAAAAAGAAGAGTATTCCAACTGGTATAGCGGGGATATTTTTGAAGAAAACTTTCACTGTTTTCTATGCTCAAAGCTTCTTAAAATTCTAAAGAAATACGCTCAATATTATAGAAGAAGATTTCTCTTATTCTGGTGTGATTTTCAATTCTAACTAAACATCATATTTATAGGAAAATGGAAAAGGATACAATTTGAATAAAAATCACGGGTGAACAGGACGATTCTCACGGACGTCGAATTCTGATTCATAAGAAGTTACTGTGCGCTGCATAGTAAAACTATGCAAATAAAATATAATATATTCTATTTTTTATAAAAAAACCAAACTTATTAATATATATATATACACACACACACACACACACACACACACACATAACCTTACCCATACGGGCATTATATATATACATACCTATATATTCCCTCCCTGACCAAAAATTCATCCCTCCACAAAAGTCTTTATTTTCCACATGTGGCCCCACCTTTATTAAATATATATATAGCGAATAATTTTCTACCGATTATTTTGAAAAATTGGTAAATGGGGGGTCCATATAATAAGCAAAATTACAACAAATACTTCATAAAAAATCCCCTCAATATTTTTAACAACATTTATTCATCATTATTATAACCCGCAATATTAACAACTAGATCGTTCCCTGGAAAGTGGTGGCTTTTCGATAAAGATTTCTCCCTATTGGCGCGCAATTAGGTGACCAAACCCCTTTTCTAGACAGAACTTTCTAGACATTATTAATTATGCAGATAATAATATGAATAACTTGTCATCTCAATTATTGATTTAATAATATAAAATATAGACAATATTGAATCAAATAACGTGAGATACTATGCAACAATTACTGTAGCAATAATTGAGTATAACTGAGTGACTTCTCATATAAGCATCAATAATCAATACTGCGTGTTACTATGCAACCACGTGTATTACTGTACTTTTCATCATCGGGTAATTCAACAGTTATCGGTAAAACTTTCGCCGTTATTTTTATAAAAAGATATTTCTGTCATTTTCTAACTCCGACAATAATTTTGTTGTGGGGTCCACCAATGATTATGTTGTCGTACGAATATTTCCTATTAAAACGAATATTCCCCGACCAATCGAATATTTTATAACAACTTGCATACTTTTAAAAATTTATAAATATTACCCACAATTATAACATTATATCAAATCCACACCATAATATTCAAAAATATATTTCGAGAAAAAGTAATCTTTATTTATGAAAGTTGGAGTCTTACATATTTGTTATTTAATTGGTCGGTCAGAATATAGAAACAATATGTGGCATGTCAATTAACCCTTGTTTTGTGACAGTGTTTGAAATTGGCATCTGAAAATGTTGAGTTAAGCAATGGAGCACATGAGATCGTTGAATCACCACTAATTAATACCCAGGATAACGTGCATCAGGAAGGCAATAATCCTTAGGTAAATAACAACATCGACCAAATGATGAATGATGAAATGTTCAGAGGCTTTCTGCACTTCATGCAACATCAGGCGAGAGAGACTCATGTTCAAAATGAAGGTGGAAACTCTAGCAACTCACGGATGGTCACCACTAAGCAGTTTAAGGAGTTAGGACCACCAGAGTTTTTGGGAAAACTAAAACCACATAAGGTAGAGACGTGGATAAAGCAGATTACCAAGATATTTGATGTCTTGGGATGCTCCGAGGAGTAAAAGGTTCCCTTTGCCACCTTCATGTTGCGAGGAGAGGCATATTATTGGTGGGAATCTGTAAAGCGTACTCAACTTGTTGCACTAAAGATGTCTTGGGAGAAGTTTCAAGAACTATTTAACGACAAATACTTTCTCAAAATTATTCGTCAGATGAAGGAGGTTGAATTTATCAAGCTGGAATAAAACAATATGATCGTGTCACAATACGAAGCTAAGTTTGCCGAGTTATCCCGGTTTGCATCCCATTTGGTTGATAATGAGGAGAAAATGACATGAATGTTTCTGCGAGGTTTGAAACCCGAAATACGTCAATACCTCATTTCTCACAAACTTTGTTTGTATTCAGATGTTGTGAATAGGGCTCAGTTATTAGAGCACGATAAAGAGTCAACCCAACTAAGAGAGAGCAGTTGGAAAAATGATAAAACCAGTGGTAACAATCATCGAAGCGGTGACAACAAATGTGGAGGAAGTCAACATGCCAAAAATGGTAACCACTTCGGTGGTAATCATGGCCAAGATAATAGAAGTGGAAATTTCAAGAAGAGGAGATTCAATAATAATGAAAAGACGTCAGTACCATCAATCGTTGTTAAGGAAGGAGAACGACCACCGATCGTATGCTAGAAATGCGGAGGGGAGGGACACATCAGTCCAAACTGTACGCAGCAGTTCAAAGTGTATTACAATTGCAGAAGAAAATGTCATCTATATCAATTTTATCGTGCAGTGAAGTCAAGTCCAGCTGGGATGGAGACACCAATGGTTGTCCCAGACAAGTCAAAGCCGATAGTTCAAAGGAGAGTGTTTGTCGTGACCTCCCAAAAGCGAAGAACCCGAACAAGGTTATCACGGGTAAGCTAATCATAAACTCTTGCAAAGTGTATACCTTATTTGATACCGGTTATACCCATTCTTTTATTTCTCCTACTTACGCTCAACGTTTAAATTTAACTCCAAAGAAATTATACTTTGACTTATCTGTTGAAACTCCGTTGGAAGAAACCTTCATTACATTCACTATTTATAAGTCTTGTTTAATTCAAATCGGCACCCTCACATTACCTGTCGATCTTATTTCTTTGAAAATACTTGCATTTGATGTGATTTTAGGGATTGATTGGTTAACTACTCATCATGCTAAAATTAATTATTTTTGTAAGGTTGTTAGCTTTCATATTTCTAACCAACCTATTATGTGAATTCAAGCAACCAAACCACTAAAGTCAATCACAGTCATATCAAGCCATAAAGCCATTCCTTTATTGAAAAATGGATGTCAAACTTTCTTAGCCCATGTCACGGGTTTAAACAAAAATATGTCAGATTTTAATGATATTTGTACTGTTAATAAATTTCCTGACGTATTCTTTGAAGAACTTCCTGGCCTACCCCCTGAGCGTGAAATCGAATTTTGTATCGACCTTGAACCTGGTACTAAACCCATTTCTATAGCTCCATATCGAATGGCTCCTATTAAACTTCAGGAGTTAAAAACCCAACTGCAGGAATTATTAGACATCGGTTTCATTCATCCTATTACGTCTCCTTGGGGTGCCTCTGTTATATTCGTAAAGAAGAAAGATGGAAGTATGTAACTTTGTATTGACTATCGGGAGTTGAATCATGTCATCATCAAAAATAGGTATCCGTTACCTCGTATTGATGACCTGTTTGACCAGTTGCAAGGCGCTAAATTCTTTTCAAAGATCGATCTTCGTTCCGGATATCATCAGTTAAAGATTAAAACTGATGACATTCCAAAGACTTATTTCAAAACTCGGTACGAGCATTACGAATTCCTAGTCATGTCTTTTGGATTGACTAATGCTCCTGCTGCCTTCATGGATATGATAAACTAAGTATTCAAGGAATATTTTGATCATTTTGTGGTCGTCTTTATTGATGACATCCTCATATACTCCAAAAGCTGTGAAGATCATGAGCAACATTTGAGGCTGATACTCCAAAAGCTTCGTGAAAACAAGTTATATGCCAAGTTGAAGAAATGCAAGTTCTGGCTTGAGGAAGTAGTATTCCTTGGGCACGTGATATCAAATCGTGGAATATCTGTTGACCTAGCAAATATTGAAGCAATACAAAGTTGGGAGCAACCTAAGTCAGTAACCGAAGTACATAGCTTTCTGGGCTTAGTTGGTTATTATCGGCGATTCGTGAAAGGATTTTCTCGAATCACTACTCCATTAACTCAGCTGACTCGAAAAAATATAAAATTCGGTTAGAGCGAGTAATGTGAGAAGCGTTTTCAAGAACTCAATAGGAGACTCATTTCAGCACCTGTTCTGATAATACCATTTGGTTTGGACGAATTTGTCATCTACAGTGATGCTTCAGGCAGAGGGCTAGGATGTGTTCTTATGCAACATGGAAAAGTCATAGCCTATGTCTCACGACAACTCAATGAATATGAGAGGAATTATCCTACTCACGATCTAGAGTTGGAAAATGTTGTTTTCACGCTTAAAATCTGGAGGCATTACCTGTATGGGGAGAAGGTGGAGATCTATACAGATCATAAAATCCTCAAATATTCCTTCACCCAAAAGCAACTCAAATGCGAAAACGACGTTGGCTCGAGCTGCTGAAAGATTACGATCATAGCATTCAATACCATCCTAGAAAAGTGAATGTGGTAGCTGACACATTGAGTAGAAGATTATATGCGAGTACGAGTGCGATATTGTCAACGCAAAGGCCCATTTGGTATGACTTACGAAGGATGGAGATAGAGTTAAAGACTCCAGGGACCCACATAATGATGTCAAATATACAAGTAGAATCAACCTTAATCGATAAAGTTAAAGCTGCTCAAGCTACAGACCTGGAGCTAATGCGTATGAGAAAGAAAGTACAAGAAGGTGTTATTCCGAAAGCAAGAATCGATGAAGAAGGAATACTTCGAGTCAACCCCAGACTTTGTGTTCCTAACGACTTTGACTTAAATTATAAAATCATGATGAAGGCACACAACACACTGTTTGCAATCCATCATGGGAGTACCAAAATGTATCGTGATCTTCGATATACATTTTGGTGGGGAAATATAAAAAGAGAGATCACGGAGTTTATCTCAAGGTGTCTAAGTTGTCAACGTGTCAAGGCGGAGCATCAAGTGTTAAAAGGTCCATTGCAACCACTTGAAATTTCAGAATGGAAGTGGGAGCAAATTACCATGGATTTTGTTACTTAGCTTCCCAAGATTTCTCAAGGCATGGATGCAATTTGGGTCATTGTTGATAGATTAACCAAGTCTGCTCATTTCTTACCTATACGAGATACTTTTTTACTTGAACATCTTGCTCGTATATACACAAATGAGATTGTAAGATTGCATGGTATGCCAGTATCCATAGTTTCTGATAGAGACCCAAGATTCACTTCACGATTTTGGGTTAGTTTTCAAAAAGCTATGGGAACGGATTTATGATTCAGTTCAGCATATCATCCTCAGACGGATGGGCAGTCGAAAAGGACTATTCAAACTATTAAAAATCTATTAAGACTCTTTGTCCTTGACTTCAAGGGAAGTTAGGACAAGTTGTTGCCATTAGTGAAATTCTCCTACAACAAAAGTTATCAAGTAAGTATCGGCATGGCTCTATTTGAGGCGTTGTGTAGACGCATGTGTCGTTATCCAGTATGCTGGAACGAGGTTGGTGAAGAAACGTTGTTGGGACCGGAGTTGGTACGTATGACTATGAAAAAGTTTTAAATGATCCGAAAACGTATAAAAACCTCACAAGATCGACAAAAGAGTTATGTTGATCTTCATCGAAAAAGACGTGAAATTCAATGTTGGAGATCATGTGTTGTTATGTGTTGCTCAATGGAAAGGAGTTACAAGATTTGGAAATAGAGAAAAGCTCAATCCTCGATTCATTGGCCCATTTGAAATCCTAGATCCAGTAGGAACTGTGGCCTATAGACTCGCCTTACCACCAAGTATATCTCGTGTTCATAACATTTTTCATATATCTATGTTACGTAAATATGTGGAAGGCCCGAACCACATTATTGAATTAGAACTAGACAAGATAGCGGAAGATTTAATGTATGAAGAGGTACCTGTTAAAATCTTAGATAAGAAGGAACATATTCTATGCTCCAAGGTTATACCTTAAGTCAAAGTTTTGTGGAGAAACCACGATGTTGAGGAAATGACGTGGGAGTTAGAATCTAAAATGAAATCAAGGTATCCTCACCTCTTTGTCATACCAGGTACGTACACCAATTTCGAGGACAAAATTTCATAAGAATGGGACGTTGTAAGACCCCAACTTTTATGAATAAAGATGAATTTTTCTTTAAATATCATTTTTGAATATTAAGGTACGAATTTGTTATAATGTTATAGTTGTGGGTAATATTTACAAATTTTTCAAAGTATACAAGTTGTTATAAAATATTCGATTGGTCGGGGAATATTCGTTTTTATCAGGGAATATTCGTACGATGGCACATTCATTGGTGGACCTCACAATGGAATTATTGTCGGAGTTAAAAACCACAGAAATATCTTTTTATTAAAATAACAGCAAAAGTTTTACCGTTAACTGTTGAAATACCCGATGATAAAAATGCAGTAATACGTGTAGTAGCATAGTAGCACACGGTATTGATTATTGATGCTTACATGAGAAGTCACTTAGTTATACTCAATTATTACTACAGTAATTATTGCATAGTATCTCACTTTATTAATTCAATTATTGTCACAATAATTTTATACTATTAAATCAATAATTAAGACGACAAATTTATTCATATTATTATTTACATTATTAATGATGTATAGAAAGTTTTGTCGAGGAAAGGGGTTTGGTCACCTAATTGTGCACCAATAGGGAGAAATCCTTATCGGAAAGCCCCCTTTTTCCTGGGAATGATCTGGTTATTAATATTGCGAGTTATAATATTAATGATGAATATATATTGTTAAAAATATTGAGGGGATTTTTATGAAAGTATTTGGATTCCCTTCACAGAGGGGTATCCTGTGATTGGCTAGATTTCCTTTTCTTTTAAGTTGGCTTCACAAGAGGGCACTCCCTTATTGGTTGATGGTTTTAAATTGGATATTGATCCTAAGTTACGCCCATGAAATTTTTTTTCTTCTGTTCACTCGTGATATTATTCAAATAGTACCATGTCATTCTCCTATAAATATGATGCTTAGTTTAGAAATAAAAATCACACCAGAATCAAAGAATTCTTCTTCTATAATATTGAGCGTATTTCTTTTAAGTTTAAGGAAGCTTTGAGTGTAAAAAATAGTATAAGTTTTCTTCAAGAATATCTCCGCCCTACTAGTCAGAAATACTCTCCTTTTAAGGTAAGGGATATTGTTTTTGTTCAATCGTAAAAAATAATATTTTCTTTCATAACCTGTAGTATGTAAGTAATATTATTTCGTTTTAGATTCCGAATTCTACATTCATTTTGTTAAAGTATCGCTTCTATACTCCTTGAAATTAGTAGAATATCCTTGAAATTTGCGTTTCATCTAGTATCGTTTCACAAGGGTATTTTTCTAAGCATTCTTGATAATTTTTAATCTTTTCATACTGGGGTACTATTCACGACATACTATTCACTCGGGTACTATTCACCCGAGGTACTATTCATGACAAAAATTGATTTTTTTTCTGTCCAAATTATTTTCAGAATATTATTCTTTAATTTTACTCCACAAAGCAGTTATCATGTTGACAATTTTGACATTTTTAAACTCTGGATAAATTAAATATCTTTAATATTTATCCTTGATTTCGTTGATTGATACTTATATCATTGTCATCATCTTCATGCTTATATTGTGATGAAAGTCATCTTTGGCCCGTAGTGCATAGATAGACTGTTGATTGGTATTAGACCTGGCAAACGGGCGGGGCTGACCAGGCCAAAAAGGCCCGGGTTTTGGTGGGCTGGAATTATGAGGCCCGTGGCGGGCCAACCCAGCCCGGCCCACGGGCTTCTCCCTTTAATTTTTTTTTTTGCAAACTCTTTGCTGCACCAGAAATAGTAATAATAATAAATATTAAAAATAATAAAATAATTAATAATAAACAATAATACAAGCAAACACGATTAATTAATTACCTACATTAACTATATATCTCAATCAATTAAAATTTTAATAGTATTATAAATTAGTATTATTAATTAATTACCTACATTAACTACATATCTTAATTATAGTTCTCAATTATCGTTAAAATATATTGAAGATTGCATTAAAAATAAATAGTTCTTGTAGCTCTGTTGGTTTGAACTCTTATTTATTTACTTACAAGTCTTGTGTTCAAGCCTCACAACCCACAAGTAGTAACATTTTATTTTAAAAAAAAAAAGTTCACGGGCCACGTGGGCGGGCCGGGCCAAAAACAGGCCGGGCCAAAAAGGCCCGGGTTTTGGTGGGCTAGAAAAATGCGACCCAAAGCCCGATTTTTGGTGGGCGGACCGGGCCGGCCCGCGGGCTTTGGGCCCGTTTTCCAGGTCTAATTGGTATGATTATAACCAGGGATTATTCGGTATAATCATGACCTGTAATGTTATAAATAATGTGGTAAAAGTCCTCATTGGCCCATAGTGCATTGATTGACAATTGCTGGTATGATCATGACAATTGGTGATAACACGAATATCCTTGGCTCATAGTGTATGGATAATTTGTGGATGTGATAATAATGAATATCTTTGGCCCGTTGTGCATGGATAATTCAGTGATGTGAATTATTTATTGAGCTGAGTCTTAGCGATAAAATTGATGATAAACTTTTTAAATCATAGTAGATAGTAAATATCATGCTCTACTTGACTCTTCTAATGGATTGCTTTTTTCACTGCAGTTAAACTTGTTGTTTATTATATTCTATCAGTTTAACATTGTTGAAGGTAATGATAATTTATTCTGCATTATCTTAGTCATACTATTTCTTACTGAGCTAGTTGAGTTCACCCTTTTGCTTTCATTGTTCTCTTTAGGAAATGAAAACTTAGCCGGGGCTAGTCGGAAAATGGAATGATGGTCCGAGATAGATGGTTATAGTAGTCCTCACTATTTTATAAAATAGTGTGATAATAATTATAATGAGGACTCCATTTGAGTTTGGATATTGTCTAGAAGACAATATTCGCGTTAAAACTCTCAGCTCATGTTACACGACAGTTGTATAATTAAGTTTGTATTTGTATAATATACCTTGTATTTTGCGACTCAGAATGGGTTATGTATACCTATTTTGGGGACGTCACAAGATTTATCAGGTTCTACATGAGATTCCAAATGTATACGATTTGATGATGAAATGATTAAAGTATATTTGTGTGCATTAGTTTTCTAAAAGTCCTTAACTGAGATATCTATGTACAAGGATTTAGAATATAGATAGATCAAACATGTTAGTTTGATCTCATTGAGTTGATCGATCCAAATGAATGCAACACATATATAAGAACTGGTCGACTGAAGCACAACTGTGAAAGATAAGTTTTGTAAAGTTCTTACGGAACGAATGTACAAGGACTTAGAATTGAAAATATCAAAACTGTTACATTGATCTTAATTGAATTATTAATAACTGATGAATAAATTATTGTTGGGTAAAATCTAGTTATGCACAACACGCAAGTATACGTGGTCAACAAGTAATAAAGTAAAAATAGAGTATCGTTCCCACGATGAATTGTTTCATAAAAAATTACCAAGTACTAACCCGTAACCAACTCAATCTTATTTAAACGAATGAACTTTAAATTATATAAATTAAATTATTTAATTACACTAATTCTAATTACCACTAATTAAAAATCAGATTACGGATATTTAAGATCACAACTTCACTTATAGCTTCATTTAAGTTAACACACTTCTCATCAATTATTTTCTATCCTGAATTGTTAATCAAGAACACTAAAGCAGATAAAACCACCTCTCGATGCATAATACACATACTAACTTAAATCCACAAATGATATAATTAAGCAAGACATCCTAATTAACTAATCCACTATATCTCTATGTGAATTATAATTAAAAAGGAATTAAATCATAAGTTCTCTATAAGATTACATATGGCGTAAAGGCATATCTCTATCCTAAACACGAATCATGAATTCCATCTATGCAGAAAT
Organism: Panax japonicus; assembly: GCA_020205505.1. Lineage (NCBI taxonomy): Eukaryota > Viridiplantae > Streptophyta > Magnoliopsida > Apiales > Araliaceae > Panax > Panax japonicus. The sequence goes on from CM035094.1 coordinate 66,960,041, forward strand.
CACAAACACATGCTATCATGATAAGATCTAAATCAATACTTCATCTCTCGAGTTCATATAGATTTTCACGGTAATTGTTAGCTAGGAAATTAAGCAATTTAAGTCCAAATCATAATAGACAATCCTCACAATAGAACATAATAATTGATAGCGAATCATATTAAAATAAACTACACAATAAGATCCATTGTAATCTCAAACAAAGAATTAGTTCATTGAATTAAAACTAAGAATCCACACTTTAATACACATTAAAAGACAGAGATAGAAGAAGATAAGAAGATAGAATTTGTTGTCTGCAGATTTGAAGCTCCCTCCTTGCTCCTACTTTGAATCTGCAATGGTCTCCAAGTTGCTTCAATCTCCAAATCTCATAAGAACTAGTGTTTTCTCCTATTCTACTCTAATCTAATCTAATGGAATCCTCTCTCCCCCTTCTAATCCTTATTATTCTCCTCCTTTTATAAGTCTCTTTATATGTCTTTAAGTCATTTTGAAAGTCCTTGAGTCAATCAGATCGAACCAATCCTTCTTGGACTCAAATTTGAACAAAATTCGCCTTTTCTATTCATACCCCCGCCCCGGTGGGGGTTTAGACACTAAATAGGCCCGACCTGGCGGGCTAGAGTTCTGTTTTACAGCTGGTACCCCCGCTCCAGTGGGGATTTTGTGAAGAGAAAACCCGCCCCGGCGAGGGTCCTTTTTCTGCTTTGACGTCCTTTGGGAAAACGACCATAACTTTTGATTCAGGAAGAGTTACAAGGTCTGCCACCTATCAAATCGAAGATATCGACGAGCTATACAACTCTAATTCTTGAGAATTGAGAAATAACGGATAGATGAAGGTCGAAAATGGGCTGGAAGTGACTGCTATACAAATGGCCACCCAAAATAGTGAAGTTCGACGTCCGTTGGTACAAAGGTCAGAACTCTTGCATCCGAACTCCGATTGGAATGATTCAAGATGTTTCGGAAAGCTAAGAAGAAGCTATACAATGTAATCCTAGTTCCAAGCCAAGAACATAAAATGAACATAAAAGCCCAAACGATGTCTGGATTTCTTTTCTTTGCAATTTCATAATAATTCTTTGCGATTTCATACCAATCCTTTGCGATTTCAGCTCCCAAGCATATAATCTACAAAACGAACACAAAATGCATGAAAAGTAACTAAGAAACAAGAGACTAAGCAACTAATTCAAATAACAGATACCGGATAAGTAGGTATAAAAATTACTTATCAAATACCCCCAAACTTAAACCTTTGTTTGTCCTCAAGAAAAAACACAAAACAACAATGCTATGCAATGCAACTAATCTACATGCCTACAAATCCAGCAGTAATGACAGAAACAAGTCTATTCAACCGACCTCATCAAAATCAAGTAAGCATGATAATACATCATATCAAAACAAAGCAGTAACTTCCCAATCAATCATCAAATCTTATACTGTTATTACTAATATAGTGCGTGTCTGCTCCACAACAATGTTAACTGATATAAAATCAAATTTAACACATAATAATTCTCTTCGAAGGCATCATACAGTGTAAACTCAAGAAATCTAAAAACAAGCTAGATCCAACTAAAATCAAACAATTACAAATATCGAGGTATAACATGGGATACTTATGCTTTATTTTTCATCCACGAGGGCTTTTTGCTCTTATTTCCCATTTTATTCAAAAAAATTCTTTTGGTTTATATACACATAGCTATGCAACGTCTTATTCCCTTAGGCTTTTCAATGCTACCTTAACGAGCTTTCGACCAACGACTCCCAGACCATTAAGACCTTAGGGCGCTATGTGTAAAGACAATCCTATCAGATTTACTTACTCAAGTAACAAAAGCCACAAAACTAGACAAGCACACCATAGTGTTTATTCATACTTTTCTTTTTATTTTTCTTTTTTTTCTCATTTTTTATAGCTTATATACCCCAAATATTCTCCCAAACTTAGGTTCTTGTCTAACTTTAGCCATCACTACTTATTCTTGTCATTCTTTCATTCAAACTAGTATTATCCTTTAGAGTCTCATTATGTATCAATTTAAACTCAATCAATCAACAAGTTATTTTTACTGTGCTATCCTTATTATATCAGTTTCAAATAGAAAAATACTCAATTCATAACAAGAAATCACATCAAAGCTCTAATAGTCAGTACTATACTTGTCTACCCAATTCCAATCTCATCATTGGCCAAAACAAACTGTACATATCAAACAGCTAGACTCATGCAAATGAACATAGTAACTAACTAATATTTTTGATTTTTTTTAGACATAAATAAAAACTATTTACAACTACTCTACTATGCAAACTAGTATGCACTTACACTACATGAATGCAAACATATAATAAACCTAAACTAAACAAACATGACAACTTATGCAAAACTAAAACAACTACATTAAACATGCAAAACTAAACTAATTATGTGAGATCTCGAATTTTATGAAATCAAAGTCTAATTTTCTTTATTATTATTATTCTAAATTTTAATATCCCAGAATTTTCAATTAATGAAATGTAGATAAAAGAGAAGAAAGAGAGTAAGTGGGAAATGGTGGGGAAAATAATTGTGGAAGAATTGCTGATTTTTTATATGCTCCAAACTTTTCATAATTCATTCACCAAAGTCTTTTATGTCAGGCAAATGTGGGGTAAATGTGTTGGCTAACTTATTAGACTACTAAGACAATTATAAGCCTTCTCTTCATTTGATACTTTTGTAGCCCATGGTCAGAAGAAAAAAAGAGAGAGAAAAGAGAGTAAGTGGAAGACAAAGAAAAAAAACAAGAGAAAAGGAAAGAAAAAGAAGGAGAAAAGAGGGAGATAAGAAAGAAAAGATGGAAAGAAAAGGAGAACAATAATTATACTTCATCCCACTTCTATTTCTCCTACAACGAAATCAGCAGAAAGAAGAGAAAAGAGAAAAGAAAGAAGAGAGAAAATGAAGAAGAAGAAGAAGAAGAAGAAGAAGAATAAGGAGAAGGAATAATAAGAAAATTAAAAGAAAAATGTATGTTTAAACCTTTGATTTATTTTTCTATTTAAGTTTTCATAAATTTTATATGAAAAGATTTTGTTTATACTTGAGTTAGATGATTTAAACTTGTATAAACATGAATCAAATGAGAGAAATCTAGAAATCAAAAGAAGAACAAAATATGGAGATTTTTCAGAAATATTAGTTTATTACTTTATTTTGTAAAATCCATAACTCTTTCTGTATATGAGTTAGGAGATGAGTCATATATCAAAATAAAGCTCTGAAAGTAAGCTAAACGCAGAAATTTGAATCACCAAAAAATTCTTTGTAGATTTTTCGTTGTGACTGTTTAAGTGAAACTGGTCCGAATGACTCATAGTCCGAAAAATCAGTTTTATTAAGCTCTATTGCGTGAGTTATAATTTTTAATCTAACCGTTGGATCGTTATAATTTTCGGATATGTTATACATATATAAGTTACGTATATGTCCACAAATTTTGAACCGTTAAAGATTAACATATAATTTGTTATGAATTTTGTGAGGTAGCTGGTTCGAAAATCTTCAAGCAGAATTTTTGGTAAGAATATCTCTCTATGTTAGAGTCAAAATTTGGAAAACTTTTCTTCTACAAAGTTGTAGAGAATTAAATTTTACATGGAAATGACATAAGATCTGTATTTTTCTGATAAAAGTGCTAAATTTTATGAATTATTGAAATTTCTGAATATTATAGTTTATAATTAATTTATCAGAAAAATTATTTGGGCTGAAATATTTTTACAAAATGCTTATAATATCATTTTAGAATTTTTTATAAATTTTTGATTAATTATTGAAAAGCAGAAGTAATTATTGTATTTTTAAACTATTTATAGTTAGTTTGAAAATAAAAGAAATTCATAGAATATTCTATGAATGATGAAAAATTATGAAAACTTGGTGCAAAACTTATAATGTTATTTTATAATTTCTAAGCAGGTTTGATAATTATTGAATAACATAAATATTTATTGTATTTTTAAGCTATTTATGGTTATTTTAAAAGTAGAGAAAATTCATAGGAAATCCTATGAATGATGGTAAATTATGACTTTTGCTAAAAAAATATTATAATAAAGGAAGATTAATATTGATGATATTTTTTAAGATATATAAGTATGTGGAGTTAGTATTTCTATTTTGAAACTATTAAATAATAATTTTTATAAATAAAATAATTATAAAAAATTGATAGATAATCTGAAAATATGAAAATTATTTAGAAAGTCCAGAATACTATTTTTTAATATTTTAGAGGTGTTAGTAAGCTCATGAGGTGTCGGGTTGTAAACGCACAAATAACGAATGAGTTATGATAAAAACAAAAGTAATATTTTTGTTAAAGTAAAAATGGTGATAATATCAGAATAGTAGATTGTCATATATGAGGTTTTAGATTTCTCAAGTTTTATTATTCACTTCTAAAGTTTTGGAATATGAATAATGGTTTTATACGATAAATAAAGACAACTTGAATGAATAAAGAATTGTTAGTTGGGTTATATGTTATTCGAGATAAATATGATTTGGTATTGATCCCTACTTTTAATAGAATTTAAATTGTTTATAGTAAGGTATTGATTTGATTCTTACGTAAGAAGTCACCATGTATTTCATTCAATAATTGTCACAGTAGTTATTGCACAGTGATTTATATTATTGATTCTTAATTACGTAAGAAGTCACTCTGTCTTTTATTCAATAATTGTCACAGTAGTTATTGCACAGTGGCTCATATTATTTGATATGATATAATTATACCAGTTGAAAGTATTGTGAGTGTGACAACCCGAGAATTTAGACAATTTATGAAAATCTTAAATGATTGATTTAAGGTCAAATAATAGACCTAGACAGAAAATAAGTGTATGCATTTGAAGTTATTGGAATTGAATTTTGAGGATTTCAAAATTCGGTGAAGGATATAGGTGAATTATTCAGGATTAAGGATTTATGTGAATATGTATGTGTACTAAATGTGGTTAAGGGTTAAGGGTTGACCAGATTAATTATATATGTGTCAAACCCTAAGTATATTTTAAGAACGTCAACGTTCAGTTAGAAAACCCTAATGTGACGCCCCGAAATCCGGTCTATCTTCACACCCAGATTCCGTATATCACGATCCCATCTTCTTCCAAACATACATCATTATATAGCTTAATATAACAACATATACTCTCAAATCCCAGGTTCTGGAAACCTTATAACCTTTTTCATTACAAAAATGATGAATACATTATTCATTTAATCTTACAAGAGTGACTTTTAATACGCCACCAAGGATACATAACAGTTCCTTAAACTAGTCTATAGTTCAATTTCATCTTTCTATATTACAAGTCTTCACTTGATCTTCTCGCTCATTCACACTCTGAAGGGAACTTCATCTGGATACCATCAGCTTGACCTTTACGGGATCCTTAAGTTCGTCTAACATCATTCGCTGAAAATGTTTTTCATATAAAGCAAGTGTGAGCATTCAATTGCCCAGCAAGTCATAACAGTTGAACAAACATCTTCAAGAATTCAAACATTCTTTATAACTTCGATAACCGAACAAAGGTTATGAAGCAGCTCGAATAATAGGAATAATCACGATTCCTATCATTTTAAAACATTATTCGCATGCACTTTGAAATACTTTTATTCTTCTACCTTTTTCATACTCATCAGGTCTGGCTAGAATCATTAGCACAGACTTAACAATAACGGATCATGTATAAACAGAACATACTTGTATTGAACAGCTCAATCATAGAACAGTTCATATCATAGAAACACCGAAGTGTTCACATTGTGGCACAAGGCCTCATATGTTCTACCACTTTACACCAATATCGCACATTAGCACATAGACAGAACTTCTCAAAATCAACATCTGAGAAGTTAAAGAAACTAGCATTCATTTAGAATATGAATGAAGTTAGGAAACTTGCCTTACGCACAGCTACAGCCTACGCTGAACTGCTCATTTCGGTTCCTATGTAACACATAAGAAAAACAGCACATACACTAATTAGTCATGTATATTTGACTTATACATTAGCTTAACTTTACTTTTTAGGGTTCGCATTCTTGCAACCTAAGTTTACGCGACCACTTTTATTATCGTTCTACAGCTTCATAACATACGGAGATGTCTTACTTTTACGCTCATCATCTTTGATGTTTTACATTTTATCTTCTTCTTATTACTTCTCTAAGACACAGCACACACCGCTTCTCTGCTAGTAGTCCATATGGTACTCTGAGTGGTTTTCCACAAACAACCAACAAACAAGTTCCCGTCTCGTCTACACTGCCCATAACAGTGAGTTAGATCGGTTGCCAGTTTTGTATATACCTTCGCTCACTGAAGGAATCGTTTAGCCCAGCTCCCATATGTCAACCATCAAAGGTTACGATTGTACCACAACCTATACTCATCTTAACTTATCCGCACTATTAAACTATAATAATCGGTGAGTTAATTTCTTATTCCTTTCGGCTTCCAGGCAACTAAATACCACGCCTCAGTATTCACTCTTTATCGTCTAAGTCATACAGTCTTATGTATACTCAGAGCGATCATTCCCTGCAATCCTTAACTCGGCTTTGTTACGTTAAAGGCTATTATCTTTAATTCAACTTCTTTACCATTCATGGTTCAATCCATTATCTTCATTATCTTACGGTCAAACCATACACGGGGTGTAGGTTCTATCCGTTTAATATTTACGTTCCCTCAACCTTCACGTCGATTAAAGTGTTAAACGCTTACATTTCAATCTAACGTTCTTATCCGAATCACATTTGGCTTCCATTAATCTCATTACCGTTCATTACTGCTTTCTTAATACCATTCATTATTCTTCTTTAATGTCGAAGCCATACAGTTCGTTGTATGCTAAGACTACTCGTTTACCACAACAACGTTGTGTACACAGCGTCAAAACGCTTCAAATTTATCTCTCACTGTCCTGACATAACATCGAAATGTTATTCATTACACTCGTCGCTCAACGTCTAAGGAATCACAACCCTAGCAACCCCTCACGTTCGTTCATCGCGACTACGGTCCCCGGACATCGGTTATGTAACTCGCATTAAAAATATTGTTCGTCTTTTAATCACTTTTAATCTTTTCGTTCAACCTTCATTAAAAGTTAATACACTTTATTAAGTGTTTCATTAATTGAACTATATGTTCGAATTTCTTTCTTGCACATCCCCCAGAAATTGAGCAGTAAAAATCTCATTTCTGGCATTGCACAGCACCGGCGCTGCGGCGCCATGCTCCTTCCTTAATCTCGCGCTGCGGCGCCACTTAGCAGTAGCCAAGGGACGGGACTCGCGCTGCGGCGCCGGCCTGCAAGGCATAACTCCGCGCCGCGGCGCCAAGCAAAAACCCTAGAAAAATTTTTCTAAGTATTTTACAAGCTTGAGACGCTAACTTCACAATCTTATAACTTTTTTGTTATAACTCGGAATGAGGTCATTCCAAAGTCATTCTCTTCCTTATCTTATGTACTTTAATACCCCTCAGATAGAACTTCATTCTAAATCCGTTAATGTGCCATTCGATTGGCTTGATCATCACCCTTCGTTTATTTTATAATTTTAACGCTCTTTGTTCGTTCATCCGCAATTCGGTCATCCGAACTCGGAATTCGATTGTTCTTGAATCCACGACTCACGTTTTCAACATTTTCTTACATCCTTATGAAACCCTAAATGTTTGGAATTTATTTACTAACTTTCTAATTCTCGTTTGTCTTTTACGAAATTTTCGCCATAACTTCGTTATAGCTATGTTTTAATCCGTTCTTCATGAACGTTTCTATCATTCCTAACCAAGCAATATGCATCAAACTTATACGCGATGGTTTTAAACTTGTCCATCAACAACAATTATCCTACGATGGTTTTAAATTTGTCCATCAACAACGTTCTTCGCGTTCTTCGCGTTCTTCGTTCGTTCTTTAATTTTAATCGATATTTGATTATGATTTCACTTTTTATTAGAATTTGATGTTATAGAACATTATTCCTTACTTATTTCATCTAATCATTCATATAATCAACTCAGATTGTTCTAATTCATTACGAATCACACACTTCTTTAAGAAATTTATTTACTAAACTTCAAATTCTTATTTCCTTATTTCTCATGATTTTAACCATATGAAATCATCCCTAACATCATCTACTCAATATCCTCATTAAGTTATGTTTTAAACATATATATAACTTAAAGAAAATCTAACATAGAAGTTAGGTTTTAATACATTTCCTCTTTTTTTTTCTTCTGCTAGACAAAACCGACGATTTGCTAGCTTTTCTATTTCACGAACATTTTTGATCCGATCAATCATGCTCATGATCTTCCTTCTCCCTCTCCATCCGAATTCTCTCTCTCTCTCAAATGTAGGATTTTCAAAAATCTCATTTAAATGAAATCTAGCTTCCTATTTATAGATTTTCCAAAGTTAGGGCAAAATAGTCATTTCACCCCCCTTAACCTCCTTACTATTCATTACCTAACAACTAAGTTAACTTACTCCTTAAGTTTACGTAACACTTAAGTCTACTTAACCTTTAAGTTTGCTTAACTCTTAAGTTTACTTAATACTTAAGTTTACTTAACACTTAAGTTTACTTAATACTTAAGTTTACTTAATGCTTAAGTTTTCTATTTCCACCTCCTTAGTTAACCTCCTTACTATTCACGTAGCTTCCCTTGGAAGCTTCGTGGTTCCATCTTTTGGGTTTCGTCCGACAGGTTTAAAAACTGCGATTCTCGGAATCCAAATATTTTTGGATATTTCGTCTTTCCTTTACCGATTAACTTTTACGTATTCTTCGGATTTCCGAAAAACTGAAAAACACTTTTTGGCGTTGAGCGTTTTCCTTCATATTTTACCCTAACGTAGCTAAACGGATGAAAAGTACATAGCAGTACTTTTCGTCGTTTTTATTTTATCCGATTTCTGCACGTTTTTCGAGAAAAACTTTTATCGGCTTACTTAACTATTCACGATATATTATCAGCAAATCTTTTGACGGAATGTCATTTTGACATACCGAACTCTCAGAATGGCTTAGGTTATTTCAAACCCTAACCCTTAGGTTTCATCAGGTGAATAGTGTCTATTTCGTCTTTTTCCCTGAAATATTTTTGTTCCCGGAAAATTTTCATTTTCGTCTTGAAAATTCCTACTCGTTCAGTCTAGCTCGTAGCCAGAATCCTCCCGACTTATAATCATCCTAGGTTCTAGAACGATTAATAACCACATAGCACATAATATTATTAATAAAAATTCATTTTATTAATAACTAATTCTTTAAACTTAAATTCTGGAAAATCGAAATTTCTGGGGCGTTACACCTAACGTCTAATAAGAAACCCTAGAAATCGGTTTTGAAAACCCTAGTTTCAGTTTCGGGAGTCCGAAACCCTAATTCAAATATTAAAAACCCTAGAAATCGGTTCTGAAAACCCTAGTTTCAGTTCCGGGAGTCCGAAACCCTAATTCGGATATTAAAAACCCTATATTGGGAATGCAATGATATGTATAAGGTTAACGTCATTAATTATAAATTAATTAGGGAAAACCCTAATGAATTACTGGAAATCCTAATTAATTATTAGAAAACCCTAATACTTAATATGAAAATCCTAGTTAAAGATTCTGATAAATTGAAGCCCTAATCTGGGAATAGAAAGGATAATTATAATGCTTAAGTGGTATTAATTATACTACTAATTAGGGAAAAACTTAATTAATTAGCAAACCCTAATTTCAAATTTAGAAAACCCTAATTTCGGAATTTGAAACCCTAATTTTATAATTAGGAAAAAACGAAAGTGTTAATACTTTTAATGTTAATTAGAATATATTAATTCTAATTTTCAAGATTTAGTAATTAGAAAACTTTAATCTAATTACGAATATTTAATTTCTATTTTAGAAAATTATTTTCTATTGTAAACCCTAGTTTATGGGTTATGAACCCTAATGTACCATTTTGAGCCAAATTGCTAAATTAGCAAATTTTAATAAGGAAATACTAAATCCTAATTAGTAATCTTGAAATTATGATTAGGAAAATTTTATTATAATTATAAAATTCTAATTATAATTTTGAAATATTAAATTTCTATTTTTGAAAGCTAAATTAGAAATTTTAGAAATCCAAGTGGCTAAATTTTTAAGGGCCAAACCCTAAACCCCAAAGGGTTAAACCCTAAACTCTAATATCCAAACCCTAAACCCTAAGGATTGCATCAAATGACCATTTTAGAATTTAAAATTTTATGGAAATGACATTTATACCCTTATGTCACATTCTTTAATAGGTGGCTTGTAAATCTAGATATGATATTTAGTTGGTGATCTAATTGATATGTCTTGTGCAATGTATCTATCCAAGATCAGCCTATATTGACACCTAGCAATGAGATGCAATGAATCAATTGGATTAAATAGGGAAAAGTAAGAAGAAAAAAAATCCCTTACTTTATTTCTCAAATCAACCAAGCCCTTTCCCTCTCTAGAAATTCGGGTTTGGGAGTGAAAATGAGTGAGAAGTTAAGCCATGATCAAGTCTTGACAAGCCAAGATCAGCAACAAAGGATCAAAATCAAAAATCAAAGCCTAAAGAGGTATACACCTAAATTCTAGAAATCCTTGAAAATATGTGTTAATGTTGTTGTTTATTGGTTAAATATGTGTTAGATAGTGTCACATAGTGATCTAGGTGGTTCGATCTTATATCTATATCATCTAGATACACAAAATTAAAGTTTTCTAGAATATGGAAAACTGGAAAAATGGAGTCTGACAGTCAAATGTCAGGTCTCCTAGATCTGTCTCTGTTAATATATTTTGGTGTTTTATGTTATACATCCATAGTATGCCATGTGGTATTTACTCTGGAAATTGAATTAGAGTTATAGCATATCTAGATCGAAAGTTATAAGCAGTCAAACATGGTTGACCGAACACAATTTATGTTTCTGGGTAAGCCCAGATTTCTCCAGATCGTCTGACAAGCTTTTTGAAGCTCTTAATCTCGATGTTGTTTAATGTTATGGCCATGTTATTGACTGATCCTTATAGCTTGTTGATAAGTAGGTTTTATACCTACTTATCCGGTATCTTTTACTTGAATATATTGCTTAAATCATGTGTCTTAGTTACTTTTCATGCATTTTGTGTTCGTTTTGTAGGTTATACGTTTGGGAGCGGTGTGAGCGATTATTGGTAAGGAAAAGCACGGAAAATGCAAGGAAAAAGCAAGCCGGATATCGTTTGTGCTTTCATGTCATTTCATGTTCTTGGCTTGGAGCTTGGATTATATTGTAGAGCATTTTCTTAGCTTTCCGGAACATCTTGAATCATTCAAATCGGAGTTCGGATGAAAGAGTTATGACATTTCTACCAACGGACGTTGAACTTCACCGTTTTGGGTGGTGAATTTCGTAGCAGTCACTTCCAGTCCAATTTCGACCATTATGCGTTCGTTATTTCTCAAAGCTCAAAGAATGAAAGTTGTATATCTCGTCGATAGCTTCGATTTGATAGGTCGCGCGCCTCGTAACTCCTCTCGGTTTAGAAGTTATGACAGTTTTAGCAGAGGAGGTTCCAGCAGAAAAGTGTATTGGCAGATTGGTACCCAGCCGGGGCTGGGCGTTTTTGTGCTTAGGACCCAGCCGGGGCTGGGCTCCTGGGCATGTTAGCAGATCACTACCCAGCTGGGGCTGGGTGTTTGCAAAGGAAATACCCATCCGGGGCTGGGTATACGCGAAAATGAGCGGATTTTGTCCGAATTTGAGTCCGAAAAGGATTGTTTCGAGTTGTTTGATTCAAGGACTTCCAAGAGGACTTAAAGACATGTACAAAGGCTTATAAAAAGAGGGGAATAACATAGATTAGATGAGAATATTAGGATATTAGAGAGCATTCTATTAAATTAGATTAGAGTAAATTAGAGAAAAACACTAGTTTTTATGAGATTTAGAGATTGATGCAACTTGGAGACCATTGAAGATTCAAAGGAGGAGCAAGGAGGGAGCGTCAAATCTACAGACAATAGATTATTTCTTCTTATCTTCTTCTATCTTTATCTTTTAATGTGTATTCAATTGTGGATTCCTAGTTTTAATTCAATAATCATGAACTAATTCTTTCTTTGAGATTACAATGGATCTTATTGTGTAGTTTATTTTAATATGCTTCGTTATCAATTATTATGTTCTATTGAGAGGATTGTCTATTGTGATTTGGACTTAATTGTTTAATTGTTTGGCCATCAATTACTATGATAATCTATATGAACTCGAGAGATGAAGTATAGATTTAGATCTAATCATGATAGCATGTGTTCAGGATTTTGTTAATAGCTTAAACTTGATGAGTGTTAAGGTAGAGATATGCTTGACATCGCATGTAATCTTATAGAGAACTTAGTCTTCAACCTTCTTCAATTGTAATTCACATAGAGATATAGTGGGTTAGTTGATTAAGGTGTTTAACGAATTTCTATCTTAATTGTGGATTGACGTTAATACGGTATTAGTGCATCGAGAGGTGGTTAATACTACTTTCGTGTTCTTGATTAACAATTCGGGATAGAGAATAATTGATGAGAAGTGTGTTAACCTAAATGAAGCAATAAGTGAAGTTGTGATCTTAAATCTCTATAATCTGATTTTTAATTAGTGGTAATTAGAATTAGTTTAGTTAAATATTTTAATTTATAACATTAAATTCATTTGTTTAAATAAGATTGAGTTGGTTACGGGTTAGTACTTGGTGATTTTTATTAAATAATTCTCTGTGGGAACGATACTCAACTTATCACTTTATTACTTGTTGACCACGTATACTTGTGTGTTGTGCGTATATAGATTTTATCCAATAAGTTTTTGGCGCCGTTGCCGGGGAATTAGTTTAATATTTTTTACCAATATTAATTTCAATCAAATTAGTCTTAATTTAAACATTTTTATTTTTATTTTTAATTCTCTTCCTATATTTCTCTCTTTTTCAGGTACCATGGATGACTTTGCGTATCAATGGCCATACACAAACATGACTCAACCAAAAGAAAAGGAGATTGACAGACTCGCGACACTTTCCGCAATGTCAGCACAAATTAAAGAACTTTCGAGGAAGTTGGACGTTATCGCAGCCCAACAGAGTCAAAGGATGGCAATCATGTTTGACTATTGTGCTGGCAACCATCCGAGTCATCTGTGACGCCCCCAAATCCAGGTTATCTTTAACTCGGGTTTGGTGCTAACGATACTAATATACCCATTCATATTAAAAGAAAACTATCTTATATTTCATAACTTAAATCCCAGGTTCTATAGACCTTTACATAACTTACGAATTTAATATCATTACCCAACATAGTATTAACAATATTTATTACATTACTACTTAAATAAGCACATGCGCTTAATGAAAGACTATTCAATAACTTTGCCCTTTCCCTTGTCTTTTCCAGATGGACCAGCAACTTCATTCTTAACTGAAAACATTATATTTAATGCAAGGGTGAGCAACAAGTTTGCTCAGCAAGGAAATAGGCAGCAAAATATAATGGAACAAAAATATTATATTAATGAGGATTTAATAACAAATACTGCACAAGATGCTTCTTTAAAAGTGTTGAGTCTGAAAATTTTGACTTTAGCATGCTGTAAGGTCAAATGACCAGTGAACTCTTTGCTAGAATTGACAGTAATAATACTACAATTCTTGGATACATACAGTTTATAAAAGCTGATATATATATATCCTAGACTCGTACTTTAGGGGATCAGCCTAAGTACCCTACATTGTGCACAACAAAACAGTCTAATGACACTTTACATGTCCTTCGGAATCATATGTCCGGTACAATATGCCCCTATAAAAGGGTTGTTCATTCACAGCATTATATAAGAATCCATACCATAATAACAAAATGGCTTGGAAAGCATTAACTGATAACTTCATGAATAATATCAATATATCTCAACAATTGTCTAACCGAAGTAATGGTATTGACATACTTTCAATGTAAACTCGTTCAAGATAGAAAAGTTGATATCTATTCTTTTGAAGCTGATTGGAATAAAAAGGCTTTTTATCCTTATATTATTCATAAATAAGGACAGACAGTTCAGAAATTAAAGAACCTGTCCACTGCAGAATAATTGCTCAATAAAGAGTAAGAGTTAGAAACTTGCCTTATTTGTAGACTATTGATAGGATTCAGCTTAATATGTTCTCACAAAATCCTACACAGTTATTTATATTATCAAGCATGTTAATCACATAGCTAAGTTATATAGTTTGTAAACTCACATACCACATAATTCAGTGATCATTGTTGTAGTTAAATTCCAACATTTTATACATTTTTCAAATATCTCATCCATGCTTTCATAATAGACATTTTTCACTTTGATGGGGTTCAACATACTTATAACAAGTAATGGTAATCACATTACAGTTATTTATTTAGATTAACCAAGTATATTTAGCCATATAGCCAAGTCATATATCATGTATTTTTAGTGATCATGGTTAGATTTTCTATATTTGATACATTTTTCAAATATCTCATCCATGTTGTTATAACAATCAATTCTTTCTTTTATAGGGGTCTAACATACTTTCTGTTCATGAGCTTTATTATTAATTTAGTTCATATTTCTTTTCTAATTTAGGCCAAGATAGCTCTCTTCATAATATTAGTAACTCTTTGTGATACTAGCAGCTTAAACTTGGTTGAGAAATTTGTAGTTCTCATAACGCTTTGTAACTTTGTTCTAGTATACCAAAGTGTTAAATACTCCTGTTTTCCCCTTTGTAACAAAACAGTTCCAAACCGACTCATTGTGTGACAATTAAGTTTTGTTTAACTATGTGGGGCTTAGCCAAGCTTGGAATGGCCATACGTAGCCCCGTAATCCCATATATAGCCTAACAGCCTCCCCTTGGCTCTAGATCCTTATTTCATTAACTTCAACGTACAAATTACTAGTTCGCTTACCTTAGAGTTGAAATTTAGAATATTGATTTGATTTATTCAAAACAACTCTCTAATATAGCTTTGTTTAGTTTTTATAACTTCTAATTAATTAGTTCAAACATACTAAATGGTAGGTTCGTTATGGACTCTAATTACATACTACAAAATGAACTATAATGATTCTTGATGATTAGTTTTATTATTGTCTAACCAAAATAGCTTCTCAAGACTGTTTTAACAGTCATTTTCTTGCCAATTGCTGCTGTCCAAAGGCAGCAGCCTCCTATTTTTGGCTCATCAATTCATGTCTTTAGACCCTTTTAAAAATTTCTTAATATCATTTAAGGTGATACATTTATTTATGAAAATAACTCACTAGTTGTAACAATACACAATACTATGTGAGTTCAAAAATATTTATCAAGACAAAACAACTTAACAAGTAGCAATTAACTGACTATGCAGCTTAGCATAGCATAGCAACATACACTAGTTGCTGCAGTCTATAGTAGCTCAGTTCAATTATTTCCCCTTTCACAGCTCCTATTTAATTTGAATAACCTTTGCTATATAGGTTTATTTGCAACCAATTTTAGATATATTACATATGGTATATGAAAATGTTTTTAGCATTTATAACACTTCCATTTCAGTCTTAATAGGCTGCCCAAAACAGTGCTCGCATGCTAATTTTATTAAATCTTTTCTAAGTTAAGACTGAATTTTATTTCATTCTAAGAGGCTTAACTTGCTAATTAGCAATACAAGTAATACATGAATTAATTCCAGCCTTGTTCGGGTCTAATACCTGACTGTTAACTTAAGCAGTCCACTGGGACTTTCGTCGAGCATGTGGTGTGCATGGTTTCAGTTTACTAGTGCCATAGCAATTTGCTTGTTTTAGAAAGCACACTTTATCATCCTTATTACTCCTCAGCCCATCCTATCTCCTCTACTCAAATTCAGTACATAATAATATCACAATAACATACAGTCAATCATATGCTATAGCAGTATTCATAGCAGCTCAAAAATAGCAAATAGCAATCTTCATGTTTTCAACACAAGTATTATCACATCATGTATATGCTATATAATATATGATCATGGTTTAAAACACATAGATGCAAGGCCTTGAGCTTTTAGTTCAAAACAGCCCTCTACGGGCTGTAAATTCCACAAGAACACATGGTTTAGCAACCTAGTCAACAAGGATAGTATGATAATGCAACATATAAGCATGTACAAACTGTTTACATAGCATTTAACATGTATTGTTATACCTGGATGGTTAAAATCAGTCTACAACTTAACAATACACAACAAGTCCATTCTAGCTAGCATACATGTTATCAAGCAGTGGCTTGGTCTGGCCTTTTTAAAACAGGCCCAGACTTCCCCGTTATGATCCTTTTCTGGCTGACTTGCAATACATAAACTCACCACTATTAACCTTCAAGGTTTGGTACTTTTAGATACTTTATTATAGCATAAAATCCACACTAAAAGCATAACATAATAGTTATAAAACCAGCTTCCAATAACAGTCAAAAATAACTTATTTTGATCATATATAACGCTATCATGGTTTATATTCTGTGGATTTAAGTTAACATGTTCATGATCCTAAATAGTCCCCCCTTTTTTTTATTGCCTTAGGTTTGTTTCATTAAAACATAACTTTGTATAATGACCACGCTAATCATAATATACATGCTTGAATGAACTAATATTCCTATCATAGCTCATAGCCATCATTTAGGACTGTTTACACAACTTACAATATGTTTAGACATTAAAAATCAAATGGCCATACTTAAGGCTTATGACAGTCATTTATAGTAAAAGAGATTAGTATTACAACCATGGTAGTCAATAGCAGTCCTTATTAAAAATTATAGCATAACAGTCCACTTATCACTGTAACAGTTCATTGGTAACCCAGATCATGCTAACCGAAACCACATTATTATTATAGTATAGCAGCTCCTTTATGTTACTTTAGTTTCAATCATGAATATTAATCAACTAGTTACAATGAGAAGGTGAAATCTTTTAGCACGCTCGATACTTTAGTACTAATATATGGTTTATTCGGCTATCCTTTTCTTTAAATCACAGTTAACATAAACCATAAACTAAATTAATTCTTAGCTTGGTAAATCATCAAACACCTAGAGTGTAGTTCTTATATATGCATATATTACATACTCTCTTAGCATCATTATCTCCCAGCCGTATGGCTTAATCAATCAACAGGCATAAGACTATACTAAACAGTTACAATCACAACAGTACACATATCCAAAGAAACAACACAACTGCCCCTTATATTTATTCCAGGCCATTCGGCCGAAACAGAGCAGAAGTGGTAAGAAAATGGACCGGAAAGAGGATAGGAAAGAGTACCTTATTAGCTTAGAGGTGGCAATAGATTACTGCCCAATTCTTTCTTTTAGCCGAAGCTCTCCCACTCTCTCTATATGACTGGATTGATATAGCTCTTTGGCCTCTGATAAGGGATGAAGCTAAACTAGTTAATAAGCTTGACCCTTTTTATGGCTGATCTTATACTGTTAACTGCATCACCCCCTAGTTGCCCCCTACACAGTCATCATCCCTAACCTAGCATTGTGCAGTCCCTTCACAGCCACCCTAGCAGCAGACTCTACATACCTGTTAAGCCTTATCTAACGAGTTCTTTGTCTGTTATATAAACAGACTTACCAGCTAACTATTTCAGTTATCTATCCTCCTATTTGGGCTGTTACATGAAGCTTAAGGAAGGCTGGCAAGGAGATTGGGCTGAGTTGATTCTTTTAAATTTGTTGGGCTAACAAAATATAATTCACATATTTTAGATAAGTACTAGCCCTTTATACAAAATAATAAAAGGCTTGCAAACATATGCTTGGGTTGGCCCAATTTATGAACATGGTCTTTTATCTATTATTTTTTTTCTAACAACAATAGTTAGCACATATTATTGATATGAATATTCTAAGTAATCTTAAATATTTCAAGATGGTGCACTATTTCTTTATCCTACATAAATCAAGATGCTAAGTAAACTATTAAATAACTAATAGTTTAGTCACAATAAAAAGTAATGACAAAAAAAAAAATTATACGCAAAATTTTACCTTATAATAGTTGAATATTACATAGGATTTTCTGAGTCATTACATTCTCCCCTCCTTATAAGGATTCCGTCCTCGGAATCACAAGTACAAGGTTACTAAAAATGATGGGGGTAATTTTTCTTCATCTTTTCTTCGAGTTCCCACGTAGCTTCTTCAGCACTGTGGTTCCTCCATATCACCTTCACAGAAGGTATTATTTTGTTTCTTAAAACTTGCTCTTTCCTATCAATGATTTGAATAGGAACTTCTTCATAGGTTAGATCTTTTTCAACCTGAATAGGTTCATATTGGATTACATGCTTGTGATCTGGTTTATAAGGTCGTAGTACCGATGCATGAAATACGTTATGGATGTGGCCTAGTTCCGGAGGTAAAGCTACTTCATAAGCCACTTCACCTATTTGTTTCAGTACTTCGAAAGGCCCTATAAATCTTGGACTCAGTTTTCCCTTCTTTCCAAATCTAATTTTTCCCTTCCAGGGAGATACTTTTAAAAACACAAACGATCCTATTTCAAAGTCTCTCTTTTGACGGTGCAAGTCTGCATACTTCTTTTGCCTGTCTTGAGCTGCCACCAATCTTGCTCGTATTACTCGGATGATTTCTGCAGTTTGTTGAACCATTTCTGGTCCCAGCAATTTACGTTCTCCTACCTCATCCCAATAGAGTGGGGTTCTGCATTTTCTTCCGTACAATGCCTCGTAAGGCGGCATCCCTATACTGGTGTGATAACTGTTATTATACGCAAACTCGACCAATGGTAGGTGATCATCTCAATTGCCCTTGAAATCCATGACGCATGCTCTCAGCATATCTTCCAGTGTCTGAATGGTTCTTTCGCTTTGGCCGTCAGTTTGAGGGTGATACGCCGTACTTAATTTTAACTGTGT
Organism: Panax japonicus; assembly: GCA_020205505.1. Taxonomy (NCBI): domain Eukaryota; kingdom Viridiplantae; phylum Streptophyta; class Magnoliopsida; order Apiales; family Araliaceae; genus Panax; species Panax japonicus. Next base: position 66,979,132 of record CM035094.1, read on the forward strand.
CCCCATACGTTCTTGCAGACTTCGCCAAAAATTGGATGTAAATCGCGGATCTCGATCAGATACGATTGATAATGGAACGCCATGTCTTGATACAATCTCTTTAACGTATAGTCTAGCCAATTGATCTAGATTAAATCTGACCTTAATTGGTAAGAAATGCGTTGACTTTGTTAATCGATCTACGACAACCCATATAGCGTCGAAGCCTTTCTGTGTGGTTGGAAGTCCCACAACAAAATCCATAGTTATGTGTTCCCATTTCCATTCCGGAATTTCTAACGGTTGTAGCAATCCGCTTGGTCTCTGATGCTCAGCTTTCACTCTTTGACAGGTTAGGCACCTACTGACGTATTCTGCCACTTCTCTTTTCAAATTGGGCCACCAAAAGTGTTGTCGAAGGTCTTGGTACAACTTGGTGCTGCCCGGGTGAATTGAGAAATTTGAGCTGTGTGCTGCTTGTAAGATTTCTTCTTTTAAGTCTGGTACTGCTGGTACCCATACTCTTCCCTCAAATCACAATAATCCGTCTTGATTGAATTTGAACTTGGTTGTCTCTCCATCCTCTATCTGTTTTTGCAACTTTTTGCATTCCTCATCTTGATCCTGGGCTTCTTTTACTCTGTCCAACAAAACTGGACGCATCTCTACGTTGTACAACTTCTCTTCCGGCTTTCTTGGATATTTCACTTCAATCCTCATTTTCTCCATTTCTTTGATGAGATCCTCTTGATTTGTCAGCGTCTCTAATCTTTCTCATCCCTTTCGGCTTAGAACGTCGGCGACTACGTTAGCTTTCCCAGGATGATACAAAATTTCGCAATCGTAGTCTTTGATCAGTTCTAACCATCTTCTCTGCCTCATGTTTAATTCCTTTTGAGTGAAGATATACTTCAGACTTTTATGGTCTGTGTATATCTCACATTTTTTGCCATACAGATAATGTCTCCAAATCTTTAGAGCGAATACTACGGCTGCCAACTCCAAGTCGTGCGTAGGGTACCCTTTCTCGTAATCTTTTAACTGGCGAGACGTATATGCAATGACCTTTCCGTGCTGCATCAAAACGCAACCAAGCCCTTTGTGTGACGCATCGCTGTAAACAACAAAACCACCCGTATCGTCTGGTAAGGATAGCACTGGTGCTTCACTCAATCTTTTCTTTAATTCTTGGAAACTCTCTTCACATTTTTCTGACCAAACGAACTTTACGGCTTTTCTGGTCAAATTTGTTAAAGGTCCTGATAATTTCGAAAAATCTTTGATGAATCTACGGTAATAACCTGCTAGACCTAAGAAACTTCGTATTTCAGTCGGCGTCTTCGGTCGTTCCCAGTTAATTACCGCCTCCACTTTTGCCGGATCTACTGATATCCCTTCATGGTCAATTACGTGTCCCAAAAATTGCACTTTTTCCAACCAAAACTCGCATTTTGAAAACTTTGCGTACAACTTTTCTCTTCTCAAAATATCTAATACCATCTTCAAATGTTCAGCATGCTCCTCTCTAATCTTCGAATATATCAAGATATCGTCAATGAATACCACCACGAATTTATCTAAGTAAGGTTTGAATACCCGGTTCATTAAATCCATGAATGCTGCTGGTGCATTAGTCAGTCCAAACGACATCACTAGGAACTCATAATGGCCGTAACGAGTCCTAAATGCGGTCTTAGGCACGTCCTCATTCCTCACTTTCAATTGGTGATAACCCGTACGCAAATCTATCTTGGAAAAATAACGAGCTCCCTTCAGTTGATCAAAAAGATCATCGATTCTTGGTAAGGGATACTTATTCTTGATGGTGACTTTGTTCAATTCTCTGTAGTCGATACACAGTCGTAACGATCCATCTTTCTTTTTAACAAATAATACAGGTGCTCCCCAGGGAGACACACTCGGTTGAATGTACTTTTTGTCTAATAATTCTTGTAATTGAATCATTAGTTCTTTCATCTCTACCGGAGCCATTCGGTATGGAGCTTTTGAAATTGGATTTGTACCAGGTACTAAGTCTATCATGAATTCGATCTCCCGATCTGGTGGCAACCCTGGCAAATCATTTGGAAATACATCCAAGAATTCTCTTACTATTGGTATTTGTTCTATTTCTGGCTCCATCCTCTGGCTGTCAACGATATGGGCTAAATAACCAACACACCCTTTTCTTAACAACTTCTTGGCCTGCATCATCGTCAGACAACATGACTGTCTCGGCGATTTACTACCATAAAACACGATTTTGGATTTACTAGGAGTCTGAAGGTTTATGCATTTCCTTTGGCAATCAATTACCGCCCCATGGTTGTATAACCAATCCATTCCCAGTATTACGTCAAATTCACCTAATCGAATGGGGATTAGATTTACAGTAAAGTTATGACCCCGTATATCCATATTACAATTTTTATGGACATGAGTTACGGGAATAACTTCCTTATTTGCGACCTCGATGTTTAAAGGACGATCTAATCTTTCAGGAGTTAATTCTAACCGTTGAGCAAATTCTTCAGATATAAAAGAACAGGTAGCACCCGAATCAAATAGTATGTAGGCATTAACGTTATTGACGGAAATGATACCTGACACCACCTCCTTTGATGCCACTGCATCCTGTACTGTCATATTAAATGTCCTGGAAATTGGTCGATTGGATGAGGTTGGTCCCCCGATTGTCAGCTTCCCATCGTTATTTCCTCTCTTTGGACAATTTTTGATCTGGTGATCAGCAGCTCCATATGCAAAGCATCCTTGACTCTTCCTCGGGTTGGTGCAGTTAGGAGAGATGTGGCCCTCCTGCCCGCATTTGTAACAGACTGTCTTCCCCTTCAGACAGATTCCGAGATGATTTTTCCCACACTTTTTGCACGCTTCAATCTTTCTTCTTGGTTCTCCTTGCTTGTTGCTAAATTTGTTGCTTTTGTTGTTCCACTTTCTTTTGTTAAAATTATTTCCCTTGCTGCTTCCTTCTTGAGATCCTCCAGCTATTTTCTTGGTCTTCTTCTCTTGGTGAAATTTGGCCAATGCCTCAGTTCCTCCTTCAGCGATTATGGCTTTTTCCAGTATGCCCGAAAATGTATTTATCTGAAACATCGAAACCTTGCTGAACAATACCGGCTTCAATCCTTGTTCAAATCTCCTAGCCTTCCGTTCCTCAGTGTCAACTTGGTACGGCGCAAACCTCAATAGTTCATTAAATCTTGCAGCATAATCAGGTACCGTCATACTTCCTTGTTTAAATTCAAGAAATTCAACTTCCATCTTGTTTTTCATGATACGGGGAAAGTAGGCTTCAAAGAATAGTTCTTTAAACCTATCCCACGTTACGACTCCTACTTCAGCTCTACTTTTATTGGCTCCCCACCAGTAGTTTGCTTCTCCTTTCAGCATGAACGTGGCAAAAGCTGTCTTTTGATTCTCAGCAACTCGGACAACTTCGAAGACCTTTTCCATTTCATTTATCCAAGTTTGGGCTTCTATCGGATTGTTGGTTCCCTTGAACTCTGGGGGTCCTACTGCTTTAAAATCTTTAAAGGTAGTTAAACGACCTTCAGGAGGGTTTGGATTTACGGCCGGTGCGGTATTCCTTCCTTGAAATGCTTGAGTTAATAAGTCGATAAACTGCTGCATAGGATTTTCATGTCCTTCCGTGTTATTTACGGACTCTTCTTGTGTTGATGGGGTTGGTGCCCCAGGTCTTCCTCTTCCTCTTCCTCTCCATCTTGGTGGCATTTTCTGTATAATATAAGTTTTTATATCTTTATCATTTAATCGATATAATAATGCACATTGTATTAAATACACAGGTCTTTCAATAACAGAAAACATTCATATATATATATATGCCTTTTAAACGTTTTGCCAAACACCTTACATGTTGTTGCATAAGGCTACACATCTTAATCCCTTCTTGACTATATATAGTCGGGATTTACATTTAACTGCCCTTTTCTACAAAAGACGGGCTCAAAAGTATTATCCCCATAGTATACAAAAGAGGGGTATATCTACCTACTACAGACATAATATTAAAATACTTATAATAAACAGACACATCATAAGAGCTTAGTCCAACTACTAGAGAAGCATGCCCCGCCTTTTGGCGCTGTAAAGCTCCTCATCTCCAATGTCTAACACCCTTTTTCGAGTTAACACCAACTCGTTTCCACCTTCATCTATAGGGTGTAGCTGCACCCTTTGCTTCCAGCGTCCGAAAGCCGATTCAAACGCATAGTCCATTTTGTCTATCTTGACATCTTTGCCCCTAACTTCCATCTCCAACTCATAAGCTCTGCCTGAAACCCTATCTTGTTGTTGTTCAGTCCTCACTAGATCAGCCTTCAGGACTTCCACCTCATGTCTAAGAATAACATTTTCTTGCCTCAGAGCCTCCTTTTGGCAGGCGGAACCATGGAGTGCATGACCCATCTCTACATTCTTCGATATGGTATATACTACCAATGACTCAAACAACTCTACGGAAGCTTGCTGTTCTTCCTTCTCACCCTCTAATTCTTCAATTCGGTTTTCCAGTTCGAGGTTCTTAAGAGTCAGTTCCATTAGGGTGTCAGCCTCTTCGATAAAGGGTTCTTCAGAGAAACCCCCAATATACTCCTCTGGCTCTTCTTGTTTCACCTCTTCCTTGACTCGACTGGATTCAGCTATTTCAGGCATCTACAAAACATTTAATAAAAACTTGATAAGTTTCCATACAACATTATCAAGTAAACATATTTAAACTATTTGTTTTCTTTAACAATGAATTTTCCAGAATTCATCTATTATACTCGAAATGAGTTGACTATTTTTTTCTTAAGGTCATAATCCTAAGGTGTTTTTCCCCATTCCTAAGGTTTATAACCTAACAGCTTTGATACCAACCTGTGACGCCCCCAAATCCGGGTTATCTTTAACTCGGGTTTGGTGCTCACGATACTAATATACCCATTCATATTAAAAGAAAACTATCTCATATTTCATAATTTAAATCCCAGGTTCTATAGACCTTTACATAACTTACGAATTTAATATCATTACCCGACATAGTATTAACAATATTTATTACATTACTACTTAAATAAGCACATGCGCTTAATGAAAGACTATTCAATAACTTTGCCATTTCCCTTGTCTTTTCCAGATGGACCAGCAACTTCATTCTTAACTGAAAACATTATATTTAACGCAAGGGTGAGCAACAAGTTTGCTCAGCAAGGAAATAGGCAGCAAAATATAATGGAACAGAAATATTATATTAATGAGGATTTAATAACAAATACTGCACAAGATGCTTCTTTAAAAGTGTTGAGTCTGAAAATTTTGACTTTAGCATGCTGTAAGGTCAAATGACCAGTGAACTCTTTGCTAGAATTGACAGTAATAATACTACAATTCTTGGATACATACAGTTTATAAAAGCTGATATATATATATATATATATATATCCTAGACTCGTACTTTAGGGGATCAGCCTAAGTACCCTACATTGTCATAACAGTCTAATGACACTTTACATGTCCTTCGGAATCATATGTCCGGTACAATATGCCCCTATAAAAGGGTTGTTCATTCACAGCATTATATAAGAATCCATACCATAATAACAAAATGGCTTGGAAAGCATTAACTGATAACTTCATGAATAATATCAATATATCTCAACAATTGTCTAACCGAAGTAATGGTATTGACATACTTTCAATGTAAACTCATTCAAGATAGAAAAGTTGATATCTATTCTTTTGAAGCTGATTGGAATAAATAGGATTTTTATCCTTATATTATTCATAAATAAGGACAGACAGTTCAGAAATTAAAGAACCTGTCCACTGCAGAATAATTGCTCAATAAAGAGTAAGAGTTAGAAACTTGCCTTGTTTGTAGACTATTGATAGGATTCAGCTTAATATGTTCTCACAAAATCCTACACAGTTATTTATATTATCAAGCATATTAATCACATAGCTAAGTTATATAGTTTGTAAACTCACATACCACATAATTTCAGTGATCATTGTTGTAGTTAAATTCCAACATTTTATACATTTTTCAAATATCTCATTCATGCTTTCATAATAGACATTTTTCACTTTGATGGGGTTCAACATACTTATAACAAGTAATGGTAATCACATTACAGTTATTTATTTAGATTAACCAAGTATATTTAGCCATATAGCCAAGTCATATATCATGTATTTTTAGTGATCATGGTTAGATTTTCTATATTTGATACATTTTTCAAATATCTCATCCATGTTGTTATAACAATCAATTCTTTCTTTTATAGGGGTCTAACATACTTTCTGTTCATGAGCTTTGTTATGAATTTAGTTCATATTTCTTTTCTAAGTTAGGCCAAGATAGCTCTCTTCATAATATTAGTAACTCTTTGTGATACTAGCAGCTTAAACTTGGTTGAGAAATTTGTAGTTCTCATAACGCTTTGTAACTTTGTTCTAATATACCAAAGTGTTAAATACTCCTGTTTTCCCCTTTGTAACAAAACAGTCCCAAATTGACTCATTGTGTGATAATTAAGTTTTGTTTAACTATGTGGGGCTTAGCCAAGCTTGGAATGGCCATAAGTAGCCCCGTAATCCCATATATAGCCTAACAGCCTCCCCTTGGCTCTAGATCCTTATTTCATTAACTTCAACGTACAAATTACTAGTTCGCTTACCTTAGAGTTGAAATTTAGAATATTGATTTGATTTATTCAAAACAACTCTCTAATATAGCTTTGTTTAGTTTTTATAACTTCTAATTAATTAGTTCAAACATACTAAATGGTAGGTTCGTTATGGACTCTAATTACATACTACAAAATGAACTATAATGATTCTTGATGATTAGTTTTATTATTGTCTAACCAAAATAGCTTCTCAAGACTGCTTTAACAGTCATTTTCTTGCCAATTGCTGCTGTCCAAAGGCAGCAGCCCCCTATTTTTGGCTCATCAATTCATGTCTTTAGACCCTTTTAAAAATTTCTTAATATCATTTAAGGTGATACATTTATTTATGAAAATAACTCACTAGTTGTAACAATACACAATACTATGTGATTTCAAAAATATTTATCAAGACAAAACAACTTAACAAGTAGCAATTAACTGACTATGCAGCTTAGCATAGCATAGCAACATACACTAGTTGCTGCAGTCTATAGTAGCTCAGTTCAATTATTTCCCCTTTCACAGCTCCTATTTAATTTGAATAACCTTTGCTATATAGGTTTATTTGCAACCAATTTTAGATATATTACATATGGTATATGAAAATGTTTTTAGCATTTATAACACTTCCATTTCAGTCTTAATAGGCTGCCCAAAACAGTGCTCGCATGCTAATTTTATTAATTCTTTTCTAAGTTAAGACTGAATTTTATTTCATTCTAAGAGGCTTAACTTGCTAATTAGCAATACAAGTAATACATGAATTAATTCCAGCCTTGTTCGGGTCTAATACCTGACTGTTAACTTAAGCAGTCCACTGGGACTTTCGTCGAGCATGTGGTGTGCATGGTTTCAGTTTACTAGTGCCATAGCAATTTGCTTGTTTTAGAAAGCACACTTTATCATCCTTATTACTCCTCAACCCATCCTATCTCCTCTACTCAAATTCAGTACATAATAATATCACAATAACAGACAGTCAATCATATGCTATAGCAGTTTTCATAGCAGCTCAAAAATAGCAAATAGCAATCTTCATGTTTTCAACACAAGTATTATCACATCATGTATATGCTATATAATATATGATCATGGTTTAAAACACATAGATGCAAGGCCTTGAGCTTTTAGTTCAAAACAGCCCTCTACGGGCTATAAATTCCACAAGAACACATGGTTTAGCAACCTAGTCAACAAGGATAGTATGATAATGCAACATATAAGCATGTACAAACTGTTTACATAGAATTTAACATGTATTGTTATACCCGGATGGTTAAAATCAGTCTACAACTTAACAGTACACAACAAGTCCATTCTAGCTAGCATACATGTTATCAAGCAGTGGCTTGGTCTGGCCTTTTTAAAACAGGCCCAGACTTCCCCGTTTTGATCCTTTTCTGGCTGACTTGCAATACATATACTCACTACTATTAACCTTCAAGGTTTGGTACTTTTAGATACTTTATTATAGCATAAAATCCACACTAAAAGCATAACATAATAGTTATAAAACCAGCTTCCAATAACAGTCAAAAATAACTTATTTTGATCATATATAATGCTATCATGGTTTATATTCTGTGGATTTAAGTTAACATGTTCATGATCCTAAATAGTCCCCCCTTTTTTTTTGTTGCCTTAGGTTTGTTTCATTAAAACATAACTTTGTATAATGACCACGCTAATCATAATATACATGCTTGAATGAACTAATATTCCTATCATAGCTCATAGCCATCATTTAGGACTGTTTACACAACTTACAATATGTTTAGACATTAAAAATCAAATGGCCATACTTAAGGCTTATGACAGTCATTTATAGTAAAAGAGATTAGTATTACAACCATGGTAGTCAATAGCAGTCCTTATTAAAAATTATAGCATAACAGTCCACTTATCACTGTAACAGTTCATTGGTAACCCAGATCATGCTAACCGAAACCACATTATTATTATAGTATAGCAGCTCCTTTATGTTACTTTAGTTTCAATCATGAATATTAATCAACTAGTTACAATGAGAAGGTGAAATCTTTTAGCATGCTCGATACTTTAGTACTAATATATGGTTTATTCGGCTATCCTTTTCTTTAAATCACAGTTAACATAAACCATAAACTAAATTAATTCTTAGCTTGGTAAATCATCAAACACCTAGAGTGCAGTTCTTATATATGCATATATTACATACTCTCTTAGCATCATTATCTCCCAGCCGTATGGCTTAATCAATCAACAAGCATAAGACTATACTAAACAGTTACAATCACAACAGTACACATATCCAAAGAAACAGCACAACTGCCCCTTATATCTATTCCAGGCCATTCGGCCGAAACAGAGCAGAAGTGGTAAGAAAATGGACCGGAAAGAGGATAGGAAAGAGTACCTTATTAGCTTAGAGGTGGCAATAGATTACTGCCCAATTCTTTCTTTTAGCCGAAACTCTCCCACTCTCTCTATATGACTGGATTGATATAGCTCTTTGGCCTCTGATAAGGGATGAAGCTAAACTAGTTAATAAGCTTGACCCTTTTTATGGCTGAGCTTATACTGTTAACTGCATCACCCCCTAGTTGCCCCCTACACAGTCATCATCCCTAACCTAGCATTGTGCAGTCCCTTCACAGCCACCCTAGCAGCAGACTCTACATACCTGTTAAGCCTTATCTAACGAGTTCTTTGTCTGTTATATAAACAGACTTACCAGCTAACTATTTCAGTTATCTATCCTCCTATTTGGGCTGTTACATGAAACTTAAGGAAGGCTGGCAAGGAGATTGGGCTGAGTTGATTCTTTTAAATTTGTTGGGCTAACAAAATATAATTCACATATTTTAGATAAGTACTAGCCCTTTATACAAAATAATAAAAGGCTTGCAAAAATATGCTTGGGTTGGCCCAATTTATGAACATGGTCTTTTATCTATTATTTTTTTTCTAACAACAACAGTTAGCACATATTATTGATATGACTATTCCAAGTAATCTTAAATATTTCAAGATGGTGCACTATTTCTTTATCCTACATAAATCAAGATGCTAAGTAAACTATTAAAAAACTAATAGTTTAGTCACAATAAAAAGTAATGACAAAAAAAAAATTATACGCAAAATTTTACCTTATAATAGTTGAATATTACATAGGATTTTCTGAGTCATTACATCATCAATGCACCGTTAGTTTTGGGCGGCGAAAACAAGGTGGTGTATACCTCAACCAGTATGCATATGATAATTACCATCAAGTTTGGGGGTATCACCCGGATTCTTCATGGAGCTACAACTATCAGGACCAATACTCTGCTCCAAATCCAACATATCCATCAAATTTCTCAAATCCACCTCCAATGCATCGAGAAGACAATTCAGATTTCAAGGAATTCATGTTAAGGATTATAGCAGAAAAAGAAGAGATGATAATGAGTCAGGAGTTATCAACCCAAAATTTTAATAATCGAATGGAACAACTCCTCACTACCTCAACCAATGGTCCTCAATACATGGCTTCCGAGACAGAAAAAGAAAAGTCAAGGTTGGAGGAATTGGTGTCCAAGTTCATAGCATCAAATGAGGAGAGAATGAGTAATCAAGCGAGGTCAATTCAAAATCTTGCGGATCAGATAGAGCAAATGACCAAAGCCGTAAGCAACCTTCCTCCAAACACTTGGTTTTATGACATGGATGACGAAATTGACGAAGAACCTGAACCAAATCTACAACTAGATGAGCCTCGAGATGTTGAAAAAGAGGAGACAAGTAGGGATAATGACAACAAGGTCGGTGAAGAACTAATTGTGAGAACCAACGATGATGAGCCGATGTTATTTATGCCTTAAGTGACTTCTCCTCCACAGTTCAAGAATCTGGTTAGATTTGCAAAACCTTGTCCAATTGGTAGTCATGTCATTGGCAATACTCCATGTGACGTAAAAGCGAGTACAACTTCGAAGCCATGGTGCGATGAGTTGGAGAAGATAGAAGAAGAGATTGTTGTGTCTGACAAGCCTCAATGCCAGAATATATTCGCAGACACAATGGAGAAAACGCCTAGATGTTGGACGTTCTTCAATCTAATCTTATATAAACAAAGTATGCTAGGTGACTTTAACTCGATGGCTATCACAAATGGGAACCTACCAAAAGCTATATTATTTCCAATGGATGGAGGGTTCCTCAACTTTCGAAGAGGAATTGGATAGCATTGACCAAAAAAAGTCAGGCTGAAAGACTATAAATCAAGCGCTGACTGGGAGGCAACCCAGGAATTTTTTATATTTATATGCTTTACTAGTTTATTTAATAGATAGGAATTAATTTTCTTATTAAGCTCTCGTATAATCTAATCCATGTTGTCTCTCTTCATTGCAGGTATTGGAGGTCCAATGGATAACAAAATGATCGTCGCCGCCATCGCCACCATCAACTCAAGCTTAGCTGATTACAGGGAAGTTCTCTTCTATTTATCACTATATTCTTACAATGAGGACATTGTAATTGCTAAGTTTGGGGGAGTTTTGTTTAATTCATTATCGCATATTTAGTATGTTATGTTATTTTGCATATGTTGTTAATTTAGTTTAGGTTCATTATAAAGAAAAATAAAAAAAAATTAAAAATTTCAAAAATAATAGTTAGTTACTATGCTTTTCTTGCATGAGTCCAGCTGTTTGATATTTACAGTTTGTTTTGGCCAATGATGAGATTGGGATCGAGTAGACAAGTAGCGTACTGACTATTAGAGCTTTGATGTGATTTCTTGTTATGAATTGAATTTTTTTTCTGTTTGAAACTGGTATAATAAGGATAGCACAGTAAAAACAATTTGTTGGCTGATTAAGTTTAAATTGATACATAATGGACTTCTTAAGGATAATACTAGTTTGGATGAATGAAAGACGTGTAGGCGAAGATGACTGAATTTAGACAAAAATTTAAGTTTGGGAAAAAATTTGGGATATATAAGCTTCAAAAAAAAAAAGAAATAAAAAGAAAAAAAAAAGGAAAAAAAAAATATACCGTGGCTAGTTTTGTTTCGAGGCCTTTGTTACTTGAGCAAGTACGCCCGAAGGGGTATCTTAAAACTTAGCGCCCTAAGGTCTTATATGGTCTGGGAGTCGTTGGTCGATAGCTCGCTAAGGGGTAGCACTGTTAGCCTAATGGAATGAGACATTGCACAGTCATGGTTAAAAAAAAGAAAAAAAAATAATAAAACGGGAAAAGAGCAAAAAGCCCCCGTAATGAAAAGTAAAGCATAAGTATCCCGGATTGGACTCTTGAACTTGGTGGATGTTTGACTTTAGTTGGATCTGGCTTATTCGTGAATTTTGTGAATTTTACACTGTATGATGCCTTTGAAGAGACCTATTATGTGTTAAATTTAATTTCATATCAATTAGCATGTTTGTTGAGCACACACGCACTATACCAGTAATAACAGTTTAAGATTTGATGATTGACTAGGAAATTGTTGATTGGTTTTGATATGAAGTATTATCATGTTTACTTGATTGCTCTAAGGTCGGTTGAATATATTTGTGTTTATCAATACTGCTGGATTCGTAGGCATGTAGATTAGTTCCATTGTATTGCATTGCATTGCATTGCATTGCATTTTTGTTTTGTTTTTGCTTGAGGACAAGCAATGGTTTAAGTTTGGGGGTATTTGATAAGTAGGTTTTATACCTACTTATCCGGTATCTTTTACTTGAATATGTTGCTTAAATCATGTGTCTTAGTTACTTTTCATGCATTTTGTGTTCGTTTTGTAGGTTATACGTTTGGGAGCGGTGTGAGCGATTATTGGTAAGGAAAAGCACGGAAAATGCAAGGAAAAAGCAAGCCGGATATCGTTTGTGCTTTCATGTCATTTCATGTTCTTGGCTTGGAGCTTGGATTATATTGTAGAGCGTTTTCTTAGCTTTCCGGAACATCTTGAATCATTCAAATCGGAGTTCGGATGAAAGAGTTATGACATTTCTACCAACGGACGTTGAACTTCACCATTTTGGGTGGTGATTTTCGTAGCAGTCACTTCCAGTCCAATTTCGACCATCATGCGTTGGTTATTTCTCAAAGCTCAAAGAATGAAAGTTGTATATCTCGTCGATAGCTTCGATTTGATAGGTCGCGGGCCTCGTAACTCCTCTCGGTTTAGAAGTTATGGCAGTTTTAGCAGAGGAGGTTCCAGCAGAAAAGTGTATTGGCAGATTGGTACCCAGCCGGGGCTGGGCGTTTTTGTGCTTAGGACCCAGCCGGGGCTGGGCTCCTGGGCATGTTAGCAGATCACTACCCAGCTGGGGCTGGGTGTTTGTAAAGGAAATACCCAGTCGGGGCTGGGTATACGCGAAAATGAGCGGATTTTGTCCGAATTTGAGTCCGAAAAGGATTGTTTCGAGTTGTTTGATTCAAGGACTTCCAAGAGGACTTAAAGACATGTACAAAGGCTTATAAAAAGAGGGGAATAACATAGATTAGATGAGAATATTAAGATATTAGAGAGCATTCTATTAAATTAGATTAGAGTAAATTAGAGAAAAACACTAGTTTTATGAGATTTAGAGATTGATGTAACTTGGAGACCATTGAAGATTCAATGGAGGAGCAAGGAGGGAGCGTCAAATCTACAGACAATAGATTATTTCTTCTTATCTTCTTCTATCTTTATCTTTTAATGTGTATTCAATTGTGGATTCCTAGTTTTAATTCAATAATCATGAACTAATTCTTTCTTTGAGATTACAATGGATCTTATTGTGTAGTTTATTTTAATATGCTTCGTTATCAATTATTATGTTCTATTGAGAGGATTGTCTATTGTGATTTGGACTTAATTGTTTAATTGTTTGGCCATCAATTACCGTGATAATCTATATGAACTCGAGAGATGAAGTATAGATTTAGATCTAATCATGATAGCATGTGTTCAGGATTTTGTTAATAGCTTAAACTTGATGAGTGTTAAGGTAGAGATATGCTTGACATCGCATGTAATCTTATAGAGAACTTAGTCTTCAACCTTCTTCAATTGTAATTCACATAGAGATATAGTGGGTTAGTTGATTAAGGTGTTTAACGAATTTCTATCTTAATTGTGGATTGACGTTAATACGGTATTAGTGCATCGAGAGGTGGTTAATACTACTTTCGTGTTCTTGATTAACAATTCGGGATAGAGAATAATTGATGAGAAGTGTGTTAACCTAAATGAAGCAATAAGTGAAGTTGTGATCTTAAATCTCTATAATCTGATTTTTAATTAGTGGTAATTAGAATTAGTTTAGTTAAATATTTTAATTTATAACATTAAATTCATTTGTTTAAATAAGATTGAGTTGGTTACGGGTTAGTACTTGGTGATTTTTATTAAATAATTCTCTGTGGGAACGATACTCAACTTATCACTTTATTACTTGTTGACCACGTATACTTGCGTGTTGTGCGTATATAGATTTTACCCAACACTTGTCATGAGTTCTACTCATCCATGTTTTTATGTTACACATATCCATAACAGAAACCAAGATATTAGTGGTGAAAAGTGAGTTGACCTTCAGCCTTTAGAACTTTCTGGAAATCCCAGAAAATTCAAGAACCGTTTTCTGGCCTCTACTTTGACCAACCCAGATCTTGTTTATGAAATGTTTTTAAGTTGATTTTATATGATATAATTGTAGCCTGACATCCGGACTACAATCTAGCATCTCTAGATCACACAAATGAATCCTGGAAAGCAAGGATTTAAGGGCTCAAAATTGGAACCTTGACTGTGTTTAAATTTTGGAAACCCAGAATTTATCTGACATCATATTGGAGACCTTATAACTCTCTGATTTGTTGTAGTTTGGCCATGAATGTTACCATATGTTGTAGTGCTACATTTTTACTACAGGATCAATGTTTTAGAAAGCCCAGAAACGTAATAATCAAGGAATTAGAGCCGGTCAAACCAGTCCCCTCGCACACTGACTTTGTCAGTGTTCTTGAGCTAAGAACACCTAAGGCGACAGACAAGTATCGCTAAAAGTCTACAGCGACGGTTTAATTTATTTTAAATTCTGAATATTCCGGAAATTAATTAAAAATAGAAATAAATGATTTTTAATTATTAAAAATACATAATAAATTCTGAAAAATTGTTTTAAAGTCTGAAAAATAGTTTTTAATTATTTTAAGTATATTTTGAAAATATTTAATATTTTTGGAATATAAATGGTATTTATTTATTTAATTATAATATTAAATAAATTATTTAAAAATAGTTTTAATTCATGAAAAATCATGAAAAATTATATTATGGTGTTAGAAAATATTTGAAGTTATTTTTGATGACTTTTAATATTTTGTCATGAAATTCATTAATTAATCAATATTAATGATAATTAGTTTATTTAATTGATATATTAAATAAATTATGGAAAATAGAATTAATTTTTTAAAAAATCATATAAAAATAATTTAAGTGTTATAAAAATATTTTAAGTTATAAAATGTAACTTTTGATATTTTGGCATGAAAATATTAATATTTTAATATTAATACCAGTTATCGTATAATGGATTTAAGTGTTTAAAAATTATATTTAAATGATTTTAAGGTATTAAAAATACTTTGATATATTATAATTATATTATAATATTATATTATGATTTTCATTAATATTTTATATTAAATGAATATTAATGATTAAGAAATTATGTGGTATTTAATTCATTTAAATACGGTTTTAAGGATTGAAAAATATTGATAAATGATAATAATAATCCGAAAATTATTACGAGCTTAGGAAAAATGTTTTGTCTGATAAGAAATTATCTGTGATACTTGTTAAGTGTTTAGGCAGACTTTAATTGAACTTAAACTCGATTTTGTTCCGACTAGACCGTCGGGATGATAGAATTGTGTCGGTTTCAAGTCAGACTGAAATAGTTTGACTTGATGTTATGTCTTATGTGCTGTATAGACTGATAGGCTTATGTGGTAATGTGTTTAGGATTATTCTGTGGATATAAATATAACAGTATTATACTGTGATGATATTATTCTAATATTGTAGATCTATATTATTAATATTAGGTCTTCTGGTAAAGCGTTATAAATTACGTTGCGGTAATCAACGGTTCAGGTAAGTTTTACTTAACTCTAATAAGAGTAGTTTCTTCAAGCTTATGGTTAATCATTGCTAATTGCCATAAATTGTTTATAGTAAGGTATTGATTTGATTTTTACGTAAGAAGTCACCATGTATTTCATTCAATAATTGTCACAGTAGTTATTGCACAGTGATTTATATTATTGATTCTTAATTACGTAAGAAGTCACTCTGTCTTTTATTCAATAATTGTCACAGTAGTTATTGCACAGTGGCTCATATTATTTGATATGATATAATTATACCAGTTGAAAGTATTGTGAGTGTGACAACCCGAGAATTTAAACAATTTATGAAAATCTTAAATAATTGATTTAAGGTCAAATAATAGACCTAGACAGAAAATAAGTGTATGCATTTGAAGTTATTGGAATTGAATTTTGAGGATTTCAAAATTCGGTGAAGGATATAGGTGAATTATTCAGGATTAAGGATTTATGTGAATATGTATGTGTACTAAATGTGGTTAAGGGTCAAGGGTTGACCAGATTAATTATATATGTGTCAAACCCTAAGTATATTTTAAGAACGTCAACGTTCAGTTAGAAAACCCTAACGTCTAATAAGAAACCCTAGAAATCGGTTTTGAAAACCCTATTTTTAGTTTCGGGAGTCCGAAACCCTAATTCGAATATTAAAAACCCTAGAAATCGGTTCTGAAAACCCTAGTTTCAGTTCCGGGAGTCCGAAACCCTAATTCGGATATTAAAAACCCTATATTGGGAATGCAATGATATGTATAAGGTTAACGTCATTAATTATAAATTAATTAGGGAAAACCCTAATGAATTGCTGGAAATCCTAATTGATTATTAGAAAACCCTAATACTTAATCTGAAAATCCTAGTTTCAGATTCTGATAAATTGAAGCCCTAATCTGGGAATATAAAGGATAATTATAATGCTTAAGTGGGATTAATTATACTACTAATTAGGGAAAAACTTAATTAATTAGCAAACCCTAATTTCAAATTTAGAAAACCCTAATTTCGGAATTTGAAACCCTAATTTTATAATTAGGAAAAAACGAAAGTGTTAATACTTTTAATGTTAATTAGAATTTATTAATTCTAATTTTCAAGATTTAGTAATTAGAAAACTCTAATCTAATTACGAATATTTAATTTCTATTTTAGAAAATTATTTTCTATTGTAAACCCTAGTTTATGGGTTATGAACCCTAATGTACCATTTTGAGCCAAATTGCTAAATTAGCAAATTTTAATTAGGAAATACTAAATCCTAATTAGTAATCTTGAAATTATGATTAGGAAAATTTTATTATAATTATAAAATTCTAATTATAATTTTGAAATATTAAATTTCTATTTTTGAAAGCTAAATTAGAAATTTTAGAAATCCAAGTGGCTAAATTTTTAAGGGCCAAACCCTAAACCCCAAAGGGTTAAACCCTAAACTCTAATATCCAAACCCTAAACCCTAAGGATTGCATCAAATGACCATTTTAGAATTTAAAATTTTATGGAAATGACATTTATACCCTTATGTCACATTCTTTAATAGGTGGCTTGTAATTCTAGATATAATATTTAGTTGGTGATCTAATTGATATGTCTTGTGCAATGTATCTATCCAAGATCAGCCTATATTGACACCTAGCAATGAGATGCAATGAATCAATTGGATTAAATAGGGAAAAGTAAGAAGAAAAAAAATCCCTTACTTTATTTCTCAAACCAACCAAGCCCTTTCGCTCTCTAGAAATTTGGGTTTGGGAGTGAAAATGAGTGAGAAGTTAAGCCATGATCAAGTCTTGACAAGCCAAGATCAGCAACAAAGGATCAAAATCAAAAATCAAAGCCTAAAGAGGTATACACCTAAATTCTAGAAATCCTTGAAAATATGTGTTAATGTTGTTGTTTATTGGTTAAATATGTGTTAGATAGTGTCACATAGTGATCTAGGTGGTTCGATCTTATATCTATATCATCTAGATACACAAAATTAAAGTTTTCTAGAATATGGAAAATTGGAAAAATGGAGTCTGACAGTCAAATGTCAGGTCTCCTAGATCTGTCTCTGTTAATATATTTTGGTGTTTTATGTTATACATCCATAGTATGCCATGTGGTATTTACTCTGGAAATTGAATTAGAGTCATAGCATGTCTAGATCGAAAGTTATAAGCAGTCAAACATGGTTGACCGAACACAATTTCTGTTTTTGGGTAAGCCCAGATTTCTCCAGATCGTCTGACAAGCTTTTTGAAGCTCTTAATCTCGATGTTGTTTAATGTTATGGCCATGTTATTGACTGATCCTTATAGCTTGTCATGAGTTCTACTCATCCATGTTTTTATGTTACACATATCCATAACAGAAACCAAGATATTAGTGGTGAAAAGTGAGTTGACCTTCAGCCTTTAGAACTTTCTGGAAATCCCAGAAAATTCAAGAACCGTTTTCTGGCCTCTACTTTGACCAACCCAGATCTTGTTTATGAAATGTTTTTAAGTTGATTTTATATGATATAATTGTAGCCTGACATCCGGACTACAATCTAGCATCTCTAGATCACACAAATGAATCCTGGAAAGCAAGGATTTAAGGGCTCAAAATTGGAACCTTGACTGTGTTTAAATTTTGGAAACCCAGAATTTATCTGACATCATATTGGAGACCTTATAACTCTCTGATTTGTTGTAGTTTGGCCATGAATGTTACCATATGTTGTAGTGCTACATTTTTACTACAGGATCAATGTTTTAGAAAGCCCAGAAACGTAATAATCAAGGAATTAGAGCCGGTCAAACCAGCCCCCTCGCACACTGACTTTGTCAGTGTTCTTGAGCCAAGAACACCTAAGGCGACAGACAAGTATCGCTAAAAGTCTACAGCGACGGTTTAATTTATTTTAAATTCTGAATATTCCAGAAATTAATTAAAAATAAAAATACATGATTTTTAATTATTAAAAATACATAATAAATTCTGAAAAATTATTTTAAAGTCTGAAAAATAGTTTTTAATTATTTTAAGTATATTTTGAAAATATTTAATATTTTTGGAATATAAATGATATTTATTTATTTAATTATAATATTAAATAAATTATTTAAAAATAGTTTTAATTCATGAAAAATCATGAAAAATTATATTATGGTGTTTGAAAATATTTGAAGTTATTTTTGATGACTTTTAATATTTTGTCATGAAATTCATTAATTAATCAATATTAATGATAATTAGTTTATTTAATAGATATATTAAATAAATTATGGAAAATAGAATTAATTTTTTAAAAAATCATATAAAAATAATTAAAGTGTTATAAAAATATTTTAAGTTATAAAATGTAACTTTTGATATTTTGGCATGAAAATATTAATATTTTAATATTAATACCAGTTATCAGATAATGGATTTAAGTGTTTAAAAATTATATTTAAATGATTTTAAGGTATTAAAAATACTTTGATATATTATAATTATATTATAATATTATGTTATGATTTTCATTAATATTTTATATTAAATGAATATTAATGATTAAGGAATTATGTGGTATTTAATTCATTTAAATACGGTTTTAAGGATTGAAAAAATGTTGATAAATGATAATAATTATCCGAAAATTATTACGAGCTTAGGAAAAATGTTTTGTCTGGTAAGAAATTATCTGTGATACTTGTTAAGTGTTTAGGCAGAGTTTAATTGAACTTAAACTCGATTTTTGTCCGACTAGACCGTCGGGATGATAGAATTGTGTCGGTTTCAAGTCAGACTGAAATAGTTTAGTTTGACTTGATGTTATGTCTTATGTGCTGTATAGACTGATAGGCTTTTGTGGTAATGTGTTTAGGATTATTCTGTGGATATAAATATAACAGTATTATACTGTGATGATATTATTCTAATATTGTAGATCTATATTATTAATATTAGGTCTTCGGGTAAAGCGTTATAAATTGCGTTGCGGTAATCAACGGTTCAGGCAAGTTTTACTTAACTCTAATAAGAGTAGTTTCTTCAAGCTTATGGTTAATCATTGCTGATTGCCATAAATTGTTTATAGTAAGTTATTGATTTGATTCTTACGTAAGAAGTCACCATGTATTTCATTCAATAATTGTCACAGTAGTTATTGCACAGTGATTTATATTATTGATTCTTAATTACGTAAGAAGTCACTCTGTCTTTTATTCAATAATTGTCACAGTAGTTATTGCACAGTGGCTCATATTATTTGATATGATATAATTATACCAGTTGAAAGTATTGTGAGTGTGACAACCCGAGAATTTAGACAATTTATGAAAATCTTAAATGATTGATTTAAGGTCAAATAATAGACCTAGACAGAAAATAAGTGTATGCATTTGAAGTTATTGGAATTGAATTTTGAGGATTTTAAAATTCGGTGAAGGATATAGGTGAATTATTCAGGATTAAGGATTTATGTGAATATGTATGTGTACTAAATGTGGTTAAGGGTCAAGGGTTGACCAGATTAATTATATATGTGTCAAACCCTAAGTATATTTTAAGAACGTCAACGTTCAGTTAGAAAACCCTAACGTCTAATAAGAAACCCTAGAAATCGGTTTTGAAAACCCTATTTTCAGTTTCGGGAGTCCGAAACCCTAATTCGAATATTAAAAACCCTAGAAATCGGTTCTGAAAACCCTAGTTTCAGTTCCGGGAGTCCGAAACCCTAATTCGGATATTAAAAACCCTATATTGGGAATGCAATGATATGTAT
Source organism: Panax japonicus (assembly GCA_020205505.1). Taxonomy (NCBI): domain Eukaryota; kingdom Viridiplantae; phylum Streptophyta; class Magnoliopsida; order Apiales; family Araliaceae; genus Panax; species Panax japonicus. The sequence continues at coordinate 66,999,688 of CM035094.1, forward strand.
AAGGTTAACGTCATTAATTATAAATTAATTAGGGAAAACCCTAATGAATTGCTGGAAATCCTAATTGATTATTAGAAAACCCTAATACTTAATCTGAAAATCCTAGTTTCAGATTCTGATAAATTGAAGCCCTAATCTGGGAATATAAAGGATAATTATAATGCTTAAGTGGGATTAATTATACTACTAATTAGGGAAAAACTTAATTAATTAGCAAACCCTAATTTCAAATTTAGAAAACCCTAATTTCGGAATTTGAAACCCTAATTTTATAATTAGGAAAAAACGAAAGTGTTAATACTTTTAATGTTAATTAGAATTTATTAATTCTAATTTTCAAGATTTAGTAATTAGAAAACTCTAATCTAATTACGAATATTTAATTTCTATTTTAGAAAATTATTTTCTATTGTAAACCCTAGTTTATGGGTTATGAACCCTAATGTACCATTTTGAGCCAAATTGCTAAATTAGCAAATTTTAATTAGGAAATACTAAATCCTAATTAGTAATCTTGAAATTATGATTAGGAAAATTTTATTATAATTATAAAATTCTAATTATAATTTTGAAATATTAAATTTCTATTTTTGAAAGCTAAATTAGAAATTTTAGAAATCCAAGTGGCTAAATTTTTAAGGGCCAAACCCTAAACCCCAAAGGGTTAAACCCTAAACTCTAATATCCAAACCCTAAACCCTAAGGATTGCATCAAATGACCATTTTAGAATTTAAAATTTTATGGAAATGACATTTATACCCTTATGTCACATTCTTTAATAGGTGGCTTGTAATTCTAGATATAATATTTAGTTGGTGATCTAATTGATATGTCTTGTGCAATGTATCTATCCAAGATCAGCCTATATTGACACCTAGCAATGAGATGCAATGAATCAATTGGATTAAATAGGGAAAAGTAAGAAGAAAAAAAATCCCTTACTTTATTTCTCAAACCAACCAAGCCCTTTCGCTCTCTAGAAATTTGGGTTTGGGAGTGAAAATGAGTGAGAAGTTAAGCCATGATCAAGTCTTGACAAGCCAAGATCAGCAACAAAGGATCAAAATCAAAAATCAAAGCCTAAAGAGGTATACACCTAAATTCTAGAAATCCTTGAAAATATGTGTTAATGTTGTTGTTTATTGGTTAAATATGTGTTAGATAGTGTCACATAGTGATCTAGGTGGTTCGATCTTATATCTATATCATCTAGATACACAAAATTAAAGTTTTCTAGAATATGGAAAATTGGAAAAATGGAGTCTGACAGTCAAATGTCAGGTCTCCTAGATCTGTCTCTGTTAATATATTTTGGTGTTTTATGTTATACATCCATAGTATGCCATGTGGTATTTACTCTGGAAATTGAATTAGAGTCATAGCATGTCTAGATCGAAAGTTATAAGCAGTCAAACATGGTTGACCGAACACAATTTCTGTTTCTGGGTAAGCCCAGATTTCTCCAGATCGTCTGACAAGCTTTTTGAAGCTCTTAATCTCGATGTTGTTTAATGTTATGGCCATGTTATTGACTGATCCTTATAGCTTGTCATGAGTTCTACTCATCCATGTTTTTATGTTACACATATCCATAACAGAAACCAAGATATTAGTGGTGAAAAGTGAGTTGACCTTCAGCCTTTAGAACTTTCTGGAAATCCCAGAAAATTCAAGAACCGTTTTCTGGCCTCTACTTTGACCAACCCAGATCTTGTTTATGAAATGTTTTTAAGTTGATTTTATATGATATAATTGTAGCCTGACATCCGGACTACAATCTAGCATCTCTAGATCACACAAATGAATCCTGGAAAGCAAGGATTTAAGGGCTCAAAATTGGAACCTTGACTGTGTTTAAATTTTGGAAACCCAGAATTTATCTGACATCATATTGGAGACCTTATAATTCTCTGATTTGTTGTAGTTTGGCCATGAATGTTACCATATGTTGTAGTGCTACATTTTTACTACAGGATCAATGTTTTAGAAAGCCCAGAAACGTAATAATCAAGGAATTAGAGCCGGTCAAACCAGCCCCCTCGCACACTGACTTTGTCAGTGTTCTTGAGCCAAGAACACCTAAGGCGACAGACAAGTATCGCTAAAAGTCTACAGCGACGGTTTAATTTATTTTAAATTCTGAATATTCCAGAAATTAATTAAAAATAGAAATACATGATTTTTAATTATTAAAAATACATAATAAATTCTGAAAAATTATTTTAAAGTCTGAAAAATAGTTTTTAATTATTTTAAGTATATTTTGAAAATATTTAATATTTTTGGAATATAAATGATATTTATTTATTTAATTATAATATTAAATAAATTATTTAAAAATAGTTTTAATTCATGAAAAATCATGAAAAATTATATTATGGTGTTTGAAAATATTTGAAGTTATTTTTGATGACTTTTAATATTTTGTCATGAAATTCATTAATTAATCAATATTAATGATAATTAGTTTATTTAATAGATATATTAAATAAATTATGGAAAATAGAATTAATTTTTTAAAAAATCATATAAAAATAATTAAAGTGTTATAAAAATATTTTAAGTTATAAAATGTAACTTTTGATATTTTGGCATGAAAATATTAATATTTTAATATTAATACCAGTTATCAGATAATGGATTTAAGTGTTTAAAAATTATATTTAAATGATTTTAAGGTATTAAAAATACTTTGATATATTATAATTATATTATAATATTATGTTATGATTTTCATTAATATTTTATATTAAATGAATATTAATGATTAAGGAATTATGTGGTATTTAATTCATTTAAATACGGTTTTAAGGATTGAAAAAATGTTGATAAATGATAATAATTATCCGAAAATTATTACGAGCTTAGGAAAAATGTTTTGTCTGGTAAGAAATTATCTGTGATACTTGTTAAGTGTTTAGGCAGAGTTTAATTGAACTTAAACTCGATTTTTGTCCGACTAGACCGTCGGGATGATAGAATTGTGTCGGTTTCAAGTCAGACTGAAATAGTTTAGTTTGACTTGATGTTATGTCTTATGTGCTGTATAGACTGATAGGCTTTTGTGGTAATGTGTTTAGGATTATTCTGTGGATATAAATATAACAGTATTATACTGTGATGATATTATTCTAATATTGTAGATCTATATTATTAATATTAGGTCTTCGGGTAAAGCGTTATAAATTGCGTTGCGGTAATCAACGGTTCAGGCAAGTTTTACTTAACTCTAATAAGAGTAGTTTCTTCAAGCTTATGGTTAATCATTGCTGATTGCCATAAATTGTTTATAGTAAGTTATTGATTTGATTCTTACGTAAGAAGTCACCATGTATTTCATTCAATAATTGTCACAGTAGTTATTGCACAGTGATTTATATTATTGATTCTTAATTACGTAAGAAGTCACTCTGTCTTTTATTCAATAATTGTCACAGTAGTTATTGCACAGTGGCTCATATTATTTGATATGATATAATTATACCAGTTGAAAGTATTGTGAGTGTGACAACCCGAGAATTTAGACAATTTATGAAAATCTTAAATGATTGATTTAAGGTCAAATAATAGACCTAGACAGAAAATAAGTGTATGCATTTGAAGTTATTGGAATTGAATTTTGAGGATTTTAAAATTCGGTGAAGGATATAGGTGAATTATTCAGGATTAAGGATTTATGTGAATATGTATGTGTACTAAATGTGGTTAAGGGTCAAGGGTTGACCAGATTAATTATATATGTGTCAAACCCTAAGTATATTTTAAGAACGTCAAAGTTCAGTTAGAAAACCCTAACGTCTAATAAGAAACCCTAGAAATCGGTTTTGAAAACCCTATTTTCAGTTTCGGGAGTCCGAAACCCTAATTCGAATATTAAAAACCCTAGAAATCGGTTCTGAAAACCCTAGTTTCAGTTCCGGGAGTCCGAAACCCTAATTCGGATATTAAAAACCCTATATTGGGAATGCAATGATATGTATAAGGTTAACGTCATTAATTATAAATTAATTAGGGAAAACCCTAATGAATTGCTGGAAATCCTAATTGATTATTAGAAAACCCTAATACTTAATCTGAAAATTATAGTTTCAGATTCTGATAAATTGAAGCCCTAATCTGGGAATAGAAAGGATAATTATAATGCTTAAGTGGTATTAATTATACTACTAATTAGGGAAAAGCTTAATTAATTAGCAAACCCTAATTTCGGAATTTGAAACCCTAATTTTATAATTAGGAAAAAACGAAAGTGTTAAAACTTTTAATGTTAATTAGAATATATTAATTCTAATTTTCAACATTTAGTAATTAGAAAACTCTAATCTAATTACGAATATTTAATTTCTATTTTAGAAAATTATTTTCTATTGTAAACCCTAGTTTATGGGTTATGAACCCAAATGTACCATTTTGAGCCAAATTGCTAAATTAGCAAATTTTAATTAGGAAATACTAAATCCTAATTAGTAATCTTGAAATTATGATTAGGAAAATTTTATTATAATTATAAAATTCTAATTATAATTTTGAAATATTAAATTTCTATTTTTGAAAGCTAAATTAGAAATTTTAGAAATCCAAGTGGCTAATTTTTTAAGGGCCAAACCCTAAACCCGAAATGGTTAAACCCTAAACCCTAATATCCACACCCTAAACCCTAAGGGTTGCATCAAATGACCATTTTAGAATTTAAAATTTTATGGAAATGACATTTATACCCTTATGTCACATTCTTTAATAGGTGGCTTGTAAATCTAGATATATTATTGAGTTGGTGATCTAATTGATATGTCTTGTGCAATGTATCTATCCAAGATCAGTCTATATTGACACCTAGCAATGAGATGCAATGAATCAATTGGATTAAATAGGGAAAAGTAAGAAAAAAATCCCTTACTTTATTTCTCAAACCAACCAAGCCCTTTCCCTCTCTAGAAATTCGGGGTTGGGAGTGAAAATGAGTGAGAAGTTAAGCCATGATCAAGTCTTGGCAAGCCAAGATCAGCAACAAAGGATCAAAATCAAAAATCAAAGCCTAAAGAGGTATACACCTAAATTCTAGAAATCCTTGAAAATATGTGTTAATGTTGTTGTTTATTGGTTAAATATGTGTTAGATAGTGTCACATAGTGATCTGGGTGGTTCGATCTTATATCTATATCATCTAGATACACGAAATTAAAGTTTTCTAGAATCTGGAAAATTGGAAAAATTAGAGTTTGACAGTCAGATGTCTGGTCTCCTAGATCTGTCTCTGTTAATATATTTTGGTGTTTTATGTTATACATCCATAGTATGTCATGTGGTATTTACCATGGAACTTGAATTAGAGTCATAGCATGTCTAGATCGAATGTTATAAGCAGTCAAACATGATTGACCGAACACAATTTCTGTTTCTGGGTAAGCCCAGATTTCTCTAGATCGTCTGACAAGCTTTTTGAAGCTCTTAAGCTTGATGTTGTTTAATGTTATGGCCATGTTATTGACTGATCCTTGTAGCTTGTCATGAGTTCTACTCATCCTTGTTTTTATGTTACACATATCCATAACAGAAACCAAGATATTAGTGGTCAAAAGTGAGTTGACCTTCAGGCTTTAGAACTTTCTGGAAAACCCAAAAAATTCAAGAACCGTTTTCTGGCCTCTACTTTGACCAACCCAGATCTTGTGTATGTAATGTTTTTAAGTTGATTTTATATGATATAATTGTAGCCTGACATCCGGACTACAATCTAGCATCTCTAGATCACACAAATGAATCCTGGAAAGCAAGGATTTAAGGGCTCAAAATTGGAACCTTGACTGTTTTTTAAATTTTGGAAACCCAGAATTTATCTGACATCATATTGGAGACCTTATAACTCTCTATTTTGTTGTAGTTTGGCCATGAATGTTACCATGTGTTGTAGTGCTACATTTTTACTACAGGATCAATGTTTTAGAAAGCCCAGAAACGTAATAATCAAGGAATTAGAGCCGGTCAAACCAGCCCCCTCGCACACTGACTTTGTCAGTGTTCTTGAGCCAGGAACACCTAAGGCGACAAACAAGTGTCGCTAAAGGTCTACAGCGACGGTTTAATTTATTTTAAATTCTGAATATTCTGAAAATTAATTAAAAATAGAAATAAATGATTTTTAATTATTAAAAATACATAATAAATTCTAAAAAATTATTTTAAAGTCTGAAAAATAGTGTTTAATTATTTTAAGTATATTTCAAAAATATTAAATATTTTTGGAATATAAATGGTATTTATTTATTTAATTATAATATTAAATAAATTATTTAAAAATAGTTTTAATTCATGGAAAATTATATTATGGTGTTAGAAAATATTTGAAGTTATTTTTGATGACTTTTAATATTTTGTCATGAAATTCATTAATTAATCAATATTAATGATAATTAGTTTATTTAATAGATAAATTAAATAAATTATGGAAAAATAGAATTAATTTTTTAAAAAATCATATAAAAACGATTTAAGTGTTATAAAAATATTTTAAGTTATAAAATGTAACTTTTGATATTTTAATATTAATACCAGTTATCGGATAATGGATTTAAGTGTTTAAAAATCATATTTAAATGATTTTAAGGTATTAAAAATACTTTGATATATTATAATATTATGTTATGATTTTCATTAATATTTTATATTAAATTAATATTAATGATTAAGGAATTATGTGGTATTTAATTCATTTAAATACGGTTTTAAGGATTAAAAAATGTTGATAAATGGTAATAATTATCCGAAAATTATTACGAGCTTAGGAAAAATGTTTTGTCTGATAAGAAATTATCTGTGATAATTGTTAAGTGTTTAGGCAGAGTTTAATTGAACTTAAACTCGATTTTTGTCCGACTAGACCGTCGGGATGATAGAATTGTGTCGGTTTCAAGTCAGACTGAAATAGTTTGACTTGATGTTATGTCTTATGTGCTGTATAGACTGATAGGCTTATGTGATAATGTGTTTAGGATTATTCTGTGGATATAAATATAACAGTATTATACTGTGATGATATTATTCTAATATTGGAGATCTATATTATTAATATTAGGTCTTCGGGTAAAGCGTTATAAATTGCGTTACGGTAATCAACGGTTCAGGCAAGTTTTACTTAATTCTAATAAGAGTAGTTTCTTCAAGCTTATGGTTAATCATTGCTGATTGCCATAAATATTTGTACTCTGTACATCTTGCATGTATAAGTCAGGTATGAAAGGCTGATCACCTTCATTACCAGTTGGTTCAGAAAATATTTGTTCATGTTTAAAACTTGTTCAGTCAAAAAATTTATTCGTGCTAGTTCTCAATTATATTGATGAATTATAGCAAGCTCATTATTCATACTCTTCAATCATGATATATCGTTATATTGTTGTATATAAATTTGCTGGGCAACTTTCATGCTCACCCTTGCTATATCATGATAAAACATTGCAGATAAGGTGAATGCGTTCGAATACAGGAAACGGTTAAAGCCAAGTTCAGCTTGGGATATAAAGTGCAGCTAGTTTGTAATAGCGTATTTTGGTAAATGTGTTGTATTTTAGATAGTTTATGAATTGTGTATAAGTTAAGGTTACTCGAACTTGGGGATAAGTGTGTTAAGTTTAATGTATAAATAATTTATGTTTATATCTTCCGCAAATAGTGATAGAAATAGCGTACTGAGTCCGCGGCGATTCGTGGCCCGGATTCGGGGTTATTACAATGAGTCTATGTTAATAATTGTGAATAATTGTTGAAAGATTAAAAATGTGTAAACAATTGATGAATAAAAGGTGTTAATTAAAGATAAGTATGATATACAAACGTTTGTTCAATTATTTTCTTTTTACAAAAGTAAATTGGCAGGACTTGTCGACACTCTACTTTTTTTAAAGTAGTATGGACCACAACTCTATTATTGAACAAATTTTGTTAAAACGTGTACAAGTTGATTTAATTTTCTCGACGGGACCATAAATTCCACTATCATTATTATATAACTCATTTGGTTATTTTGTCAAAGCGGGTGTGCTACTTGTTTACTAAATTTTTTTGTATAAATAGGTTGCTCGGTTGGGTAACTAAACACACATCATCACTACACTAAAAATATAGAATTTTGTTACTACAATATTGTGAGTACTATTATGACGCCCCCAAAACAGGTATACATCACCCATCTTTGGTCGCCAGATACATGGTACAAAATTCAAATACAACTTTATTATACAACAGTCGTGTAAAATATGATAAAACATATGCTGTGAGTTTTAATACAAATATTGTTATCTAGACAATATCCATACTCAATGGAGTCATAATTACATTTACTTTTACAATATTTCACATAATAGTAAGGACTACTAATGCACCATCTAGGACCATCACTCTGGTCCCCGAATAGTCCCAGCTACGTTCTCATTTCCTAAAGAGAACAATGAAAGAAAGGGTGATCTCAACTAGCCCAGTAAGAAATATTATGACTAAGATAATGCAAAATAAATTATCATTAGCCTTCAACAGTATAAAAACTGATAGAATATAATAGACAACAAGTTTTAGATCAAAAACTGCAGCGGAATAAACAATCCATTAGAAGAATCAAGTAAAATATAAAATCTACTATCTTTTATGATTTAAAAGGTTTTTCATCACTTTTATCGCTGAGACTCAGCTTAATAAATAATCCACATCATGAACTCTTCCCTGCACTACAGGCCAAGGATATTTTTAGTATCACGACCACGAATTATCCATGCACTACAGGCCAAAGATAATCGTGTTTTCATCAACGGTCCTGATCATGCCATAAAATAATTCATCTTTGCACCCTTGGCCAAAGAGAATCCATAGCCATAATCATACAAAAAACTATACATCAATGCACTACGGGCCAATGAGGACTTTTACCACATCATTTGTAACATTACGGTCATGATTACACCGAATAATCCCTGGTCATAATCATACCAAGTCCATCTATGCACTACAGGCCATAGATGACTTTCAACAAAATATAAACATGAGGATGATGACAATGATATAAGAATTCAATAAAACAAGTTCAAGAATTAATTTATCCAGGAACTAATAATGTCCAAATTGTCAACATGATACTGCTTTGTAGAGTAAAATTCAAGAATGCTCAGAAGAATATTTCCATGAAAAGATACTAGATGAAGCGCAAATACAAGGATATTCCACTAATTTCATGGAGTATAAAAGTCAAAACTTTAACCAACTGAGTATAATAAAGAATGGAATAACAAAAGAAATCACCATGCATGCGATAGACCGCACAGGCAGGTTATTCCAACAGAATAATAAATAACAGAATCAGGTCCGGCGTAAAACGCACAGACAGGATATTCCAACAGAATAATAAAGACGGAACTAGGTCCGGCGTAGAACGCACAGACATGATATTCCAACAGAATAATAAAGACGGAACCGGTCCGGCGTAGAACGCACAGACATGATATTCCAATAGAATAATAAAGACGGAACCAGGTCCGACGTAGAACGCACAGACAGGATATTCCAACAGAATAATAAGGAATGGAATAATAGAAGAATTTCACCATGTATAGCGTAGCCCGCGTATACAGGTTATTCCAACAGAATAATAAATAATGGAATAACAGAAGTTCTATTCATGGATAAGAAAGAAATAATACTCCCTACCTTAAACAAACTGGATACTGGAATAGTGAGGTAGCAAACTTCTCTTCTTCTTTCTCTCTATAATTTCTCTCTATAATAATCGCTCTAAAGCTTTTGTGAATTGGTGAGAAATGAAGGAAGAATGAGCTTCTATTTATAGGAAAATATAGTTTCAATAATTGCACATTTTGGGGCTCAAAAAATTACAGTACAATACCTCCAACTTTTCTTTCATTTTTAATTTAGTCCTGCAAGTATTATCAAACTTGCACCACCTCCCCTAATAGTAAATAATGTGAATCAATAGTAAATCATGTGACTCAATAGTTCTAATCATGTGATAAAAACAATTATAGTATAGTACCTCCATCTATACCTCTATTTTTAACTTAGTCATGCAAGTATTATCAATTTTGCACCAACTCCCCTAATAGTACAAGAATGTGATTCAATAGTACACACATGTGAACAAATTCTAACTCTTGAGGTATAACCTTTGAGTATTGAATACGATTTTTCTTATCCAAGATTTTAACACGTATCTCCTCAAACGTTAAATCAGCCGTTATCTCGTCCGATTCTAAATTAATAATGTGGTTTGGGTCGTCCATGTAAGACCCCAACTTTTTGAATAAAGATTAAATTTTCTCGAAATATATTTTTGAATATTATGGTGTGGATTTGATATAATGTTATAGTTATGGGTAATATTTAAAAAGTTTGCAAAGTATGCAAGTTGTTATATAATATTCGATTGGTCGAAGAATATTCGTTTTAACGGGGAATATTAGTACAACGGCACAATCATTGGTGGAACCCCACAACGAAATTATTGTCAGATTGAGAAAACGACAAAAATATTTTATGAAAATAACGGCGGAAGTTTTACCGTTAACTGTTGAACTACCCGGTAGTAAAAAATACAGTAATACGCATGGCTGCATAGTAGCACACGGTATTGATTATTGATGCTTACGTGATAAGTCACTCAGTTATACTCAATTATTGCTACAGTAATTGTTGCATCATATCTCTCATATTATTGATTCGATTATTGTCATAATATCATCTGCATAATATGTTATTTTATTAAATCAATAATTGAGACGATAAAGTTATTCATATTATTAAATTGTAATATTTACAATGTATAGAAGTTTTGTCAATGAGAGGTTTGGTCACTTAATTGCACGCCAATGGGGAGAAATCCTTATTGGAAAGCCCCATCTTTCCTGGGAACGACCTGGTTCATAAATATTGTGAGTTATAATATTAATGATGAATGTTATTAAAATTGATGTTGTGTTCGGAGTTGAATTTAGAGACGCGGACGTGATATTTCAGTCCAGAACAATGAAATTAGTAAAAATAGTATATAAACACAAAATATTTCCGGAATTCACTATTTGGTCAAAAAGTAAACAGTTGACTTTTTTGGGAAAAGTCAAACTTTGAAATTAAAAAATTAATATTTTTGATAAAAAAAAAAAGGTTTCATTTTGTTAGAATTATTTGTGTTAGTGAAAATCGACAATTATTTCTATAATAATTGATGTCTGGAGGTTATATTGACCAATCGGATATTTAACCGGATAAATGAGCAATTGATTGCTATTATTTCACATGATTATAACTATTTGTTCACATGTGTATACTATTGTTTCACATTCTTGTTACTATTAGGGGAGTTGGTGCAAGATTGATAATACTTGTACGAATAAGTTAAAAATGGAGGTATAGATGGAGGTACTATATTGTAATTCGTATTTTCACATGTCTAGAACTATTGATTCATATAATTTACTATTGAATCACATTATTTACTATTAGGGGAGGTGGTGCAAGTTTGATAATACTTCCATGACTAAATTAAAAATAAAGGAAAAGTTGGAGGTATTGTACTGAAATTTTTCGAGCCCCAAAACGTGCAATTATCGAAACTATATTTTTTTATAAATAGAAGCTCATTATTCCTTCATTTCTCACCAATTCACAAAAGCTTTAGAGCGATTATTAAAGAGAGAAATTATATAAAGAAGAAGAGAAGTCTGCTACCTCACTATTCCAGTATCCAGTTTTTCTAAAGGTAGGGAGTATTATTTCTTTCTTATCTATGAAGAGAACTTCTGTTATTCCATTCTTTATTATTCTATTGGAATAACCTGTATACGCGGGCTACCCTATACTTGGTAAAATTCTTCTGTGGTTCCGTCTTTATTATTCTATTGGAATATACTGTCTATGCGTTTTACGCTGGACCTGATTCTGTCTTTATTATTCTTTTGGAATATCCTATCTGTACGTTCTACGCCGGACCTGATTCCGTCTTTATTATTCTGTTGGAATATCCTGTCTGTGCATTTTATGTCGGACTTGATTCCGTCTTTATTATTCTGTTGGAATATCCTGTCTGTGCATTTTACGCCGGACCTGATTCCGTTATTTATTATTCTGTTGGAATAACCTACCTGTGCGGTCTATCGAATGCCTGGTGATTTCTTTTGTTATTTAATTATTTATTATACTCAGTTGGTTAAAGTTTTGACTTCTATACTCCATGAAATTAGTGGAATATCCTTGATATTTGCGCTTCATCCAGTATCTTTTTATGAAAATATTCTTCTGAGCATTCTTGAATTTTACTCTACAAAGCAGTATCATGTTGACAATTTGGACATTATTAATTCCTGGATAAAATAATTCTTGAACTTGTTTTATTGAATTCTTATATCATTGTCATCATCCTCATGTTTATATTTTGTTGAAAATCATCCGTGGCCTATAGTGCATAGATGGACTTGGTATGATTATGACCAGGGATTATTCGGTGTAATCATGACCGTAATGTTACAAATGATGTGGAAAAAGTCTTCATTGGCCCGTAGTGCATTGATGGACAGTTGTTGGCATGATCATGACCATTATTGAATACACAAATATTCTTGGCCCGTAGTGCATGGATAATTGTGGTCGTGATACTAAAGAATATCCTTGGTCGTAGTGCAGGGGTGATTCGATGATGTGGATTATTTATTAAGCTGAGTCCCAGCGATAAAAGTGGTGAAAAACCTTTTAAATCATAAAAGATAGTAGATTTTATTCTCTACTTGACTCTTTTAATGAATTGCTTGTTCCGCTGCAATTAAACTTAATGGTTGTTATATTGTATCAGTTTAACACTGTTGAAGGCTAACGATAATATATTTTGCATTATCATAATATTTCCTATTGGGCTAGTTGAGCTTACCCTTTTACTTTCATTGTTCTCTTCAGGAAATGAGAACGTAGCAGGGACTAGTCTGGGAATGGAGTGACGGGCCAGATGATAGCATTAGTAGTCCTCACTATTCTATGAAATAGTGCGATAATAATTTTAATGAGGACTCCTTTTGAGTTTATATAATCTCTAGTGGACAATATTTGAATTCAAACTCACAACTTATGTTTTGTCGTATTGTACACGACAGTTGTATTATTAAGTTGTATTTGTATTATGTACCATGTATTTGACGACTCAGAATAGGTGATGTATACCTATTTTGGGGGCGTCACAGTTGGTATCAAAGCTTAGGGATATGATCCATGGCTAAGATGTGAGACTAGAACTAGGAGGGGAGAGACGGGGAATTCCTTCGCTACTATGACCTACCTAAGTTTATTTGGTATTTAATTGGTCAGTCAGAGTGTAGGGATAATATGTTTCATGTCAATTAACCCTTATTTTGTGGCAGTATTTGAAAATGGCATCCGAGAATGTTGAGAACATCAATGGAGCACAGGAAGGTGACAATCCTCATGCAAACAACAACACTGACCAAATGATGAACGATGGAATGTTCTGAGGCTTCATGCAATTCATGAAACATCAGGTGAGAGCGGCTCCTGTCTAAAATACAGGTGGAAACACTAGCAACTCTCGGACGGTCATCGCAAAACAGTTCAAGGAGCTGAGACCACCGGAGTTTATTGGAGAGCCAAAACCACTTAAGGCGAAAGCATGGATAAAGCAGATAACCAAGATATTTGATGTCTTGGGATGCTCCGACGAACAAAAGGTTCCCTTCGCCACCGTTATGTTGCGTGAAGAGGCAGATTACTGGTGGGAATCTGTAAAACGTACCCAGCCTGACGCACTCAAGATGTCTTGGGAGAAGTTCCAAGAGCTGTTCAACGACAGGTACTTTCCCGAAAGTATTCGTCATATGAAGGAGGTGGAGTTTATCAAGTTGGAACAAAACAATATGACCGTGTCGCAATACGAGGCTAAATTCGCGGAGTTATCCCGGTTTGCATCCCATTTGGTTGATAATGAAGAGCGAATGACCCGAATGTTTTTAAGAGGTTTGAAACCGGAGATACGACAATATCTTATTTCTCATAAACTTTGTTTGTATTCAGATGTTGTAAATAGGGCTCAGTTGTTGGAGCGCGGTAACGAGTCAACGCAACCAAGAGAAAGCAGCCGGCAGAATGAAAATACCAGTGGTAACAGTCATCGAATCGGTGACAACAAACGTGGAGGGAATCAACATGCCAGAAATGGTAACCACTTCTGTGGTAATCATAGCCAAGATAATAAAAATGGACATTTCAAGAAAAGGAGATTCAACAATGATGGAAAGATGTCAGCACCAGCACCCGTTGTTAAGGAAGAAGAATGACCACCTATCATATGCTTCAAATGCGGAGGGGAGGGACACATCAGTCCAAACTGCGCGATGTCGTCCAAAGCATGTTATAATTATGGAAGAGAAGGTCACTTATCTCAATTTTGTCATTCACCGAAGACAAATTCAGCTAGGATGGAGGCACCAAAGGCCGTCCTAGAAAAGTCAAAGCCGGTAGTGCAAGGGAGAGCGTTTGTTGTGACCTACCAGAAAACAAGGAACTCGAACGTGGTTATCACGGGTAAGCTTATCATAAACTCTAGTGAAGTCTATACCTTATTTAATACCGGTTCTACCCATTCTTTTATTTCTCCTACTTGCGCTCAACGTTTAAATTTGACTCCGAAGAAATTAGACTTTAACTTATCTGTTGAAACTCCATTAGGAGAAACCTTCATTACATCCACTGTTTATAAGTCTTGTTTGATTCAAATCTGTAACCGCACGTTACCTGTCGATCTTATTTCCTTAAAAATACTTGCATTTGACGTGATTCTAGGGATTAATTGGTTAACTACTCATCATGCTAAAATTAATTATTTTTGTAAGGTTGTTAGCTTTCATATTCCTAATAAACCTATTATGCAAATTCAAGCAGCCAAACTATTAAAATCAATCACGGTCATCTCAAGCCATAAAGCTATTCATTTATTGAAAAATGGATGTCAAGCTTTCATAGTTCATGTCACGGATTTAAACAAAAATACGTCAGATTTGAAGGCTATTTCTATTGTTAATAAATTTTCTGACGTATTCCCTGAAGAACTTCTTGGCCTACCCCCAGAGCGTGAAGTTGAATTTTGTATCGACCTTGAACCCGGTATAAAACCCATTTCTAAAGCCCCA
Source organism: Panax japonicus (assembly GCA_020205505.1). Lineage (NCBI taxonomy): Eukaryota > Viridiplantae > Streptophyta > Magnoliopsida > Apiales > Araliaceae > Panax > Panax japonicus. The sequence continues at coordinate 67,014,871 of CM035094.1, forward strand.
TATCGAATGGCTCCTATTTAACATTAGGAGTTAAAAACCTAATTTCAGGAATTGTTAGACATTGGTTTCATTCGTCCTAGTACGTCTCCTTGGGTGCTCCTGTTCTATTCGTGAAAAAGAAAGATGGGAGTATGCGACTTTGTATTGATTATCGGGAGTTGAATCATGTCACCATCAAAAATAGGTACCCATCGCCACGTATTGATGACCTGTTTGATCAGTTACAAGGAGCACAATTTTTTTCAAAGATCGATCTTCGTTCTGGATATCATCAGCTGAAGGTTAAAACTGAGGATATTCCAAAGACTGCCTTCAGAACTCGGTACGGGCATTATGAATTCTTAGTCATGTCTTTTGGATTGACTAAGGCTCCTGCTGCCTTCATGGATATGATGAACCGAGTATTCAAAGAATATTTGGATCACTTTGTGGTCGTCTTTATTGATGACATCCTTATTTATTCCAAAAGCCGTGAAAATCATGAGCAACACTTGAGGCTGATACTCCAAAAGCTTCGTGAATATAAGCTTTATGCCAAGTTAAAGAAATGTGAGTTCTGGCTTGAGGAAGTAGCATTCCTTGGGCACGTAGTATCAAGTCATGGAATATCCGTTGACCTGGCAAAGATTGAAGCTATTCAAAGCTGGGAGCAACCCAAATCAGTGACCGAATACGTAGATTTCTCGGTTTAGCTGGTTATTATCGGAGATTCGTGGAAGGATTTTCTCAAATTGCTACTCCATTAACTCAGCTGACTCGGAAAGATACAAAGTTCGGTTGGAGCGAGGATTGTGAGAAGAGTTTTCAAGAACTCAAAAGGAGACTCATTTTAGCACCTGTTTTGACAATACCATCTGGTTCGGAGGGATTTGTCATCTACAGTGATGCTTCGGGCAAAGGGTTAGGATGTGTTCTCAAGTAACATGGGAAAGTCATAGCCTATGCCTCAAGACAACTCAAAGAATATGAGAGGAATTATCCTACTTATGATCTAGAGTTGGCAGCTATTGTCTTCGCACTTAAAATTTGGAGGCATTACTTGTATGGAGAGAAAGTGGAGATCTTTATGGATCATAAAAGCCTCAAATATTTCTTCACTCAAAAGGAACTCAACATACGACAACGACGTTGTCTGGAACTGTTGAAAGATTATGATCATACCATCCAATACCATCCTGGAAAAGCGAACGTGGTAGCTGACGCATTGAGTAGAAGATCATATGCGGGTACGAGTGCAATATTCACAACACAAAAGCCCATTTTGTGTGACTTGCAAAGGATGGTGATAGAGTTAAAGACTCCAGGGACCCATGTGATGATGGCGAATATACGAGTAGAACCGACTTTAATTGATAAAGTTAAAGTTGCTCAAGTTACAGATCCGGAGCTGATGCGTATGAGGAAGAAAGTGCAAGAAGGTGCTATACCAAAAGCAAGAATCGATGAAGAAGGAATACTTTGAGTCAACTCCAGACTTTGTGTTCCTAACGACCCTGATTTAAAGTATAAAATCATGATGGAGGCGCACAACACACCGTTTGCAATCCATCCTGGGAGTACCAAAATGTATCGTGATCTTCGTCATACATTTTGGTGGAGCAATATGAAGAGAGAGATAGCGCTATTTATCTCAAGGTGTCTAATTTGTCAACGAGTTAAAGCGGAGCATCAAGTAACAAAAGGTCCATTGCAACCACTTAAAATTCCAGAATGGAAGTGGGAGCACATTACCATGGATTTCCTTACCGGTCTTCCCAAAGTTTCTTAAGGAATAGATGCGATTTGGGTCATTGTTGATAGATTGAACAAGTCTGCTCATTTCTTACCGATACGAGAAACTTACACAATTGAACGTCTTGCTCGTATGTACATAAACGAGGTTGTAAGATTTCATGGTATGCCAGTATCCATAGTTTCTGATCGAGACCCAAGATTCACTTCAAGATTTTGGGTTAGTTTGCAAAAAGCTATGGGCACAGATTTACGATTTAGGTCGGCATATCATCCTTAGACGGATGGGCAGTCGGAGAGGACGATCCAAACTCTTGAAGATCTATTAAGACTCTGTGTCCTTGACTTCAAGGGAAGTTGGGACAAATTCTTACCATTGGTGGAGTTTTCCTACAACAACAGTTATCAAGCATGTATTGGCATGGTTCCATTCGAGGCGTTGTATAGAAGAAAGTGTCGTTCTCCAGTATGCTGGGATGAGGTGGGTGAATCAAAGTTGTTGGGACTAGAGTTGGTACGTATGACTACGGAAAAGATTCAAATGATCCGACAATGTATAAAAACCTCACAAGATCGACAAAATAGTTATGTTGATCTTCATCGAATGAACGTAGGATTCGATATTGGAGATCATGTGTTGTTACGTGTTGCTCCATGGAAAGGAGTTACAAGATTTGGAAAGAGAGGAAAGCTCAATCATTGATTCATTGTCCCATTTTTAATCCTCGATCGAGTAGGAACTGTGGCCTATAGACTTGCGTTACCGCCAAGTATGTCTCGTGTTCATAACGTTTTTCACATATCCATGTTATGTAAATATGTCAAAGACCCAAACCACATTATTGAGTTAGAACCGGACGAAATAGAGGAAGATTTAACGTATGAAGAGGTTCCTGTTAAAATCTTGGATAAGAAGGAACATATTCTACGCTCCAAGGTTATACCTCAAGTCAAAGTTTTGTGGAGAAATCACGATGTTGAGGAAATGACCTGGGAGTTAGAATCTGAAATGAAATCAAAGTATCCTCATCTCTTCGACATACCAGGTACGCACCCTAATTTCGAGGACGAAATTTCATAAGAAGGGGAGGTTGTAAGACCCCAACTTTTTGAATAAAAATTAAATTTTCTCGAAATATATTTTTGAATATTATGGTGTGTATATTATATAATATTATAGTTGTGGGTAATATTTACAAATTTTGCAAAGTACGCAAGTTGTTATATAATATTCGATTGGTAAGGGAATATTTGTTTTAACAGGGAATATTCGTACAACGACACAATCATTGGTGGACCCCCACAACGGAATTATTGTCGGATTGAGAAAACGAAAAAAATACTTTATGAAAATAACGGCGAAAGTTTTACCGTTAACTGTTGAACTACACGAAAATAAAAAATACAGTAATACACGTGGTTGCAGAGTAGCACACGATATTGATTATTGATGCTTACGTGAGAAGTCACTCAGTTATACTCAATTATTGCTACAATAATTACTGCGTCATATCTCTCATATTATTGATTCAATTATTGTCATAGTATCATCTACATAATATGTTATTTTATTAAATCAATAATTGAGATGACAAAGTTATTCATATTATTAAATTGCAATATTTACAATGTCTAGAAGTTCTGTCAAGGAGAGGTTTGGTCACATAATTGCGCGCTAATAGGGAGAAATCCTTATTGGAAAGCCTCCTCTTTTCTGGGAACGACCTGGTTGATAAATATTGTGAGTTATAATATTAATGATGAATGTTATTAAAATTGAAGTTGTGTTCGGAGTTGAATTTGGAGACGCGGACGTGATATTTAAGTCTGGAACGATGAAATTAGTAAAAATAGTCTATAAACACAAAATTTTCATGAATTCACTATTAGGTCAAAAAGTCAACAGTTGCTTTTTTCGGGAAAAGTCAAACTTTGAAATTTCAAAATTTATATTTTTAATAAAAATGGTTTCATTGTGTTGGAATTATTTGTGTTAGTGAAAATCGACAATTATTTCGATAATAATTGATGTCTGGAGGTTATATTGACCAATCGGGTATTTAACCGGATAAATGAGCAATTGATTGCTATTATTTCACATGATTATAACTATTTGTTCACATGTGTATACTATTGTTTCACATTCTTGTTACTATTAGGGGAGTTGGTGCAAGATTGATAATACTTGTATGACTAAGTTAGAAATGAAGGTATAGATGGAGGTACTATACTGTAATTCGTATTTTCACATGTCTAGAACTATTGATTCACATAATTTACTATTGAATCACATTATTTACTATTAGGGGATGTGGTGCAAATTTGATAATACTTCCATGACTAAATTTAAAATAAAGGAAAAGTTGGAAGTATTGTACTGAAATTTTTCGAGCCCCAAAACGTGCAATTATCGAAACTATATTTCTCTATAAGTAGAAGCTCATTCTTCCTTCAATTCTCACCAATTAACAAAAGCTTTAGAGCGATTATTATAGAGAGAAATTATAGAAAGAAGAAGAGAAGTCTGTTACCTCACTATTCTAGTATCCAGTTTTTCTAAAGGTAGGGAGTATTATTTCTTTCTTATCTATGAAGAGAACTTCTGTTATTCCATTCTTTATTATTCTGTTGGAATAACCTGTATACGCGAGCTACCCTATACTTGGTGAAATTCTTCTGTGGTTCCGTCTTTATTATTCTGTTGGAATATCCTGTCTGTTCGTTTTACACCGGACCTGATTCTGTCTTCATTATTTTGTTGGAATATCCTGTCTGTGCGTTCTACGCCGGACCTAATTCCGTCTTTATTATTCTGTTGGAATATCCTGTCTGTGCATTTTACGTCGGACCTGTTTCCGTCTTTATTATTCTGTTGGAATATCTGTCTGTGCGTTTTACGCCGGACCTGATTCCGTTATTTATTATTCTGTTGGAATAACCTGCATGTGCGGTCTATCGCATGCCTGGTGATTTCTTTTGTTATTCCATTCCTTATTATACTCAGTTGGTTAAAACTTTGACTTCTATACTCCATGAAATTAGTGGAATATCATTGATATTTGCGCTTCATCCAGTATCTTTTTATGGAAATATTCTTCTAAGCATTCTTGAATTTTACTCTACAAAGCAGTATCATGTTGACAATTTGGACGTTATTAGTTCCTGGATAAAATAATTCTTGAACTTGTTTTATTGAATTCTTATATCATTGTCATCATTCTCATGTTTATATTTTGTTGAAAGTCATCTGTGGCCTATAGTGCATAGATGGACTTGGTATGATTATGACCAGGGATTATTCGGTGTAATCATGACCGTAATGTTACAAATGATGTGGTAAAAGTCCTCAATGGCCTGTAGTGTATTTATGGATAGTTGTTGGCATGATCATGACCATTATTAAATACACAAATATTCTTGGCCCGTAGTGCATGAATAATTATGGTCGTGATACTAAAGAATATCCTTGGCCGTAGTGCATGGGTGATTCTATGATGTGGATTATTTATTAAGCTGAGTCCCAGCGATAAAAGTGGTGAAAAACTTTTTAAATCATAAAAGATAGTAGATTTTATTCTCTACTTGACTCTTTTAATGGATTGCTTGTTTTGCTGCAGTTAAACTTGATGGTTGTTATATTGTATCAGTTTAACACTGTTGAAGGCTAACGATAATATGTCTGCATTATCTTAGTCATAATATTTCCTACTGGGCTAGTTGAGCTCACCCTTTTACTTTCATTGTTCTCTTCAGGAAATGAGAACGTAGCAGGGACTAGTCGGGGAATGGAGTGATGGGCCAGATGATAGCATTAGTAGTCCTCACTATTTTATGAAATAGTGTGATAATAATTGTAACGAGGACTCCTTTTGAGTTTGTATAATCTCTAGTAGACAATATTTGTATTAAAACTCACAGCTTATATTTTATCGTATTGTACACGACAAATGTATTATTAAGTTGTATTTGTATTCTGTATCATGTATTTGATGACTCAGAATAGGTATTGTATACCTATTTTGGGGGCGTCACAGTCCACATATTTATGTAACGTCGATACGCAAAAAAAACATTATGAACACGCGACATACTTGGCGGTAAAACGAGTCTATAAGCCACAGTTCCTACTCGATCGAGGATTTCAAATGGGTCAATTAAATCGAGGGTTGAGATTTCCTCTCTTCATCGATTCTTGCTTCTAGAATAATGCCCTCTTGAACCTTCTTAATTCTTCACATTCATCAACTCCGGGTGTGTAGCTTGAGCAGCTTTAACTTTATCGATTAAAGTCGATTAATTCTACTCGTATATTCGTTATCTTCACGTGGGTTCCTAGAGTCTTTAACTCTATCTTCATCATTTGTAAGTTGTATGAAATGGGTCTTTGTGTTAACAACATCGCACTCGTAACCGCATACGATCTTCTACTCAACGCGTCAGCTACCACGTTCGCTTTCCCACGATGGTATTGAATGGTACGATCGTAATCTTCAACAGCTCGAGCCAACGTCTTTGGCGCATGTTACGTTCATTTTAGTTGAAGATATATTAGAAATGGGTTTTGTACTGGGGTCAATACAAAATTCAATTTCACGCTTTAGGGGTAGGCTAAGAAGTCTTCAAGAAAACATAAGGAAATTTATTAACAATAGAAATGTCATTCAAGACTATGACTCTCTTCCAAGACTTGGATAACACATCACATTGATATCTATCAACTTGCCACCGTTATTCACGACGTCCCCTACGGATATTCTAGCTTCGGTGTATTCCAAGACTTGGAAGTCACCAGTGAAAGGCTCGGGGCTCTTTATTTATGGCTTGATATAACAATGATTGGCTTTAGTGGTTTGGTTGCTTGAATTCGCATAACAGGTTGGTTAGGAATATGAAAGCTAACAACCTTACAAAAATAATCAATTTTGGCATGCTGAGTAGTTAACCAATCGATTCCTAAAATCACATCAAGGGCAAGTATTTTCAAAGAGATAAGATCGACAAGTAACGTGAAAGTGTCGATTTGAATCAAACAAGATTTATAAACAGTGGATGTAACGAAGGTTTCTCCTAACAGAGCTTCAACAGATAAGTCAAAGTCTAATTTTTTAAGAGCCAAGTTCAAACGTTGAACACAACTAGGTGAAATACAAGAGTGGGTAGAACCGGTATCGAATAAGGTATAGACTTCGTATGAGTTTCTGATTAACTTACCCGTGATAACTTTGTTTGGGTTCCTCGATAAATGCTCTTACTTAAACTACCAAAGTTGACTTGTCTGGGAAATCCTTAGGCGTCACCATCCCAATTGGACTTAACTTTGCTATAGGGTACATTCCACCCTTAATTGCTTCATCACATTCCTGATCCATGATTCGAATCATTACTCCCCGATCCATATCAAATTGGGATTGACCACTCTGCACAGGGTAATTCCGAACTCGATGTTGGATTCTCCCAATTGTTGTCCAAAAAGCGAAATCCATTTCATCTATTTTGACCTTATTGGATCGGACGTCTTTTTCTACCATATATACGCGTCGTGCGGCTTTTACCCATGCATAATCTATTCTCCTTCGTTCAATTGTTTCTTCTTTCATCAGAACTTTGATCATAGCATTCTCAGATTCCAGCTCTAATATTTTATACTCTGCCAAAGAGTGCTTCTGTTTAAGCATCGCACATCGGGTAACACAATTTTGAATTGTTGCATCCCTTTGCTCCACGACCGCCTGCCGTTCTTCAACTTGTTCTTCTAACTCATGAATACGATTTTGCAATTCTACATTTTGATCATAAAGTTCTTCTAATAAATTCTCCTGAGGTTCCTCTTCTTCCTCACTCTCAGCTGCTACCATTGCGACTATCTCGGGTGCAACTATCAATTCTTCACTCACCACATGGATATCTCTAATTTCTTTTTCGTCTGACATCACATTAACGTGGTTGGTGATTAGAGGTGTCTCCACGATCTCATTCACTCCATTGTTAACATTTTCAGCTGCCATTATCAAATACTGCCACAAAACAAGGGTTAATTAACATATCACATATTATCCCTATACTCTGACCGACCAAATAAATATCAAATAAACTTAGGTAGGTCTTACTAGCAAAGGAATTCCCGTCTCTCCCCTCTTAGTTATATTCTCACATCTTAGCCAGGGATCATATCCCTAAGCTCTGATACCAACTGTGACGCCCCCAAAACAGGTATACATCACCCATCTTAGGTCGCCAGATACATGGTACAGAATTCAAATACAACTTTATTATACAACAGTCGTGTAAAATACGACAAAACATATGCTGTGAGTTTTAATACAAATATTGTCATCTAGACAATATCCATACTCAATGGAGTCCTCATTACATTTACTATTACACTATTTCACAGAATAGTAAGGACTACTAATGCACCATCTAGGACCATCACTCTGGTCCCCCGACTAGTCCCAGCTACGTTCTCATTTCCTGAAGAGAACAATGAAAGAAAGGGTGAGCTCAACTAGCCCAGTAAGTAATATTATGACTAAGATAATGCAAAATAAATTATCATTAGCCTTCAACAGTATAACAACTGATAGAATATAATAGACAACAAGTTTTAGATCAAAAACTGCAGCGGAATAAACAATCCATTAGAAGAGTCAAGTTAAATATAAAATCTACTATCTTCTATGATTTAAAAGGTTTTTCATCACTTTTATCGCTGAGACTCAGCTTAATAAATAATCCACATCATGAACTCATCCCTGCACTACAGGCCAAGGATATTTTTAGTATCACGACCACGAATTATTCATGCACTACAGGCAAAAGATAATTGTGTTTTCATCAACGGTCCTGATCATGCCATAAAACAATTCATCTTTGCACCATTAGCCAAAGAGAATCCATAGCCATAATCATACCAAAAACTATACATCAATGCACTACGGGCTAATGAAGACTTTTACCACATCATTTGTAACATTACGGTCATGATTACACCGAATAATCCCTGGTTATAATCATACCAAGTCCATCTATGCATTACAGGCCACAGATGACTTTCAACAAAATATAAACATGAGGATGATGACAATGATATAAGAATTCAATAAAACAAGTTCAAGAATTAATTTATCCAGGAACTAATAATGTCCAAATTGTCAACATGATACTGCTTTGTAGAGTAAAATTCAAGAATGCTCAGAAGAATATTTCCATGAAAAGATACTAGATGAAGCGCAAATATCAAGGATATTCCACTAATTTCATGGAGTATAGCAGTCAAAACTTTAACCAACTGAGTATAATAAAGAATTGAATAACAAAAGAAATCACCAGGCATGCGATAGACAGCACAGGCAGGTTATTCCAATAGAATAATAAATAACAGAATCAGGTCCGGCGTAAAACGCACAGATAGGATATTCCAACAGAATAATAAAGACGGAACCAGGTCTGGCGTAGAATGCACAGACAGGATATTACAACAGAATAATAAAGACGGAACCAGGTCCGGCGTAGAACGCACTGACAGGATATTCCAACAGAATAATAAAGACGGAACCAGGTCCGGCGTAGAACGCACAGACATGATATTCCAACAGAATAATAAGGAATGGAATAATAGAAGAATTTCACCAAGTATAGGGTAGCCTGCGTATACAGGTTATTCAACCAGAATAATAAATAATGGAATAACAGAAGTTCTATTCATGGATAAGAAAGAAATAATACTCCCTACCTTAGACAAACTGGATACTGGAATAGTGAGGTAGCAAACTTCTCTTCTTCTTTCTCTCTATAATTTCTCTCTATAATAATCGTCCTAAAGCTTTTGTGAATTGGTGAGAAATGAAGGAAGAATGAGCTTCTATTTATAGGAAAATATAGTTTCAATAATTGCACATTTTGGGGCTCAAAAAATTACAGTACAATACCTCCAACTTTTCTTTCATTTTTAATTTAGTCCTGCAAGTATTATCAAACTTGCACCACCTCCCCTAATAGTAAATAATGTGAATCAATAGTAAATCATGTGACTCAATAGTTCTAATCATGTGATAAAAACAATTATAGTATAGTACATCCATCTATACCTCCATTTTTAACTTAGTCATGCAAGTATTATCAATTTTGCACCAACTCCCCTAATAGTACAAGAATGTGATTCAATAGTACATACATGTGAACAAATAGTTATATAAGCATGTGAATTAGTAGCAATTAATTGCTCATTTATCCGATAAATTACCCGATTTATTAATATAATCCCTAGACATCAATTATCATCGGAATAGATGTCGATTTTCACTAACACAAATAATTCCAACATAATGAAACTATTTTTATCAACAATATAAATTTTGAAATTTCAAAGTTTGACTTTTCCCAAAAAAGTCAACTGTTGACTTTTTGACCAAATAGTGAATCCTGAAAAATTTTGTGTTTATAGACTATTTTTACTAATTTCATCGTTCTGGACTCAAATATTACGTCCGCGTCTCCAAATTCAACTCAGAACACAACTTCAATAACATTCATCATTAATATTATAACTCACAATATTTATCAACCAGGTCGTTCCCAGGAAAGAGGGGGCTTTCCAATAAGGATTTCTCCCTATTGACGCGCAATTAGGTGACCAAACCTCTCCTTGACAGAACTTTTAGACATTATAAATATTGCAATTTAATAATATTAATAACTTTGCCGTCTCAATTATTGAATTAATAATATATCATATTATGCAGGTGATACTGTGACAATAATTGAATCAATAATATGAAAGATATGATGCAGCAATTATTGTAGCAATAATTGAGTATAACTGAGTGACTTTTCACGTAAGCATCAATAATCAATATCGTGTGCTACTATGCAACCACGCGTATTACTGTACTTTTAACACCGGGTAGTTCAACAGTTTTAACGGTAACACTTCCGCCGTTATTTTCATAAAGTATTTTTGTCATTTTCTTAATCCGACAATAATTCTGTTGTGGGGTCCACCAATGAATGTACCGTCGTACGAATATCTCTTGACAAAAAGAATATTCCTCCACCAATCGAATATTATACAACAACTTACATACTTTGCAAAATTTATAAATATAACCCACAACTATAACATTATATCAAATCAACACCATAATATTTTAAACAATTATTTTGAGAAAATTAAATATTTATTCATAAAATCTGGGGTCTCACAACTATAATAATGTGAGTATTTCTATTGAGTGTAATGTTACTCAAAGTGTAGATAAGGAATGCAAACATTGTTTAAGTTGATCAATTTAACAGAAAGCAGAATCAAGTCACATGCTAAGGTAAGGGATATCATTATTGTGGTAAAATGGTATCATTTTTATGGTAAAAAGAATATCATTTTCTTTCATACTCCATATTATGGTAAGATATTATTATTCGTTTATTCAGTTTATCATTAAATGGTGAAAAGTCCTGAAAGGATTAGAATATTCTTAATAGTTTGTGCTTCATCTATTATTATGTTATCAATTTGGACTCTGAATAATTAAGTTGAAAATCACTAAGATCTATGTTATATTATTATTCTGATTATTCATGTTTTTTCATTATATATATCATTGTCATCATTCTCATGCTTATATTGTGTTGAAAGTCATCTTTGGCACGTAGTGCATAGATGGACTTGGTATGATTATGACCAGGGATTATTCGGTATAATCATGACCGTAATATTACAAATGATGTGGTAAAAGTCATCTTTGGCCCGTAGTGCATAGATGGACTTGGTATGATTATGACCAGAGATTATTCGGTATAATCATGACCGTAATATTACAAATGATGTGGTAAAAGTCATCTTTGGCCCGTAGTGCATAGATGGACTTGGAATAATTATGACCAGGGATTATTCGGTATAATCATGACCGTAATATTACAAATAATGTGGTAAAAATCCTCTTTGGCTTACGTGTAAAGATGGACAGTTGATTGACATGATTATGACCAGGGATTATTCGGTATAATCATGACCATTGGTGAAAACACGAATATCCTTGGCCCGTAGTGCGTGGATAATTCGTGGTCGTGATACTATTGAGCTGAGTCTCAGCGTTATTAATTTTATAGTTGTATGTCTTAGGCTTGTATTGCAAAGATGGACTATTGATTTACCTGATTATAAATATGAATTGTGATTTAATTATAATCTGTGGTGGTTCAGGTGAAGACAGGTGATGAGAGTTCTCCTTGTCTTGGGTATAACAAAGAACAGTTGATGAGTATTACAGGAATAAAATATTAACGATGGACTTTTAATTTAGAGAGGATAGTAGATATTATGTTCTACTTAACTCTTCTAATGGATTGTTGATTCCGCTACTATTATGGTTGAAAACTTTTATCTTCTACCATATGTTCTAAATATCTTAATTATTATTGATGAACACTATTGATAATTTAATTATCTGAAGTTATGATATTCTTTACTGGGCTATTTGTGCTCACCCTTTTACTTCACCACTCCTTTCAGGTAATAAAAGTGTAGTTGGGACTAGCAGAGAGAACATGGATATAAAGCGGTGATACGAATTAGTCGCAAGCCTAATCAAAATATGAAACGGTGTGGCATAATAATTATATTGAGAATAATAAAATGTGAAAGCAGTATGCACACAAGCCAATCATGTTTGATGATAAAGCATATACTTTGTAACAATCTTATTCATTTATTAATAAAAAGTATTAATTTATTAAAGGCTTTTAATTATCTACATGATGCTGTTTTATAATATATGATAAACCCATAGTTTTAAGCAATGCTTTTAGAATAATGATGATGATCATTCTAATGAGATCTAAATTCTTAGAAAGCTTAAAACTAAAATAGTTCTCAATCGTTGGATTACTAAATTGGGGATTAGTGTATCCGGATAGATTGGTACATACGTTGCATGCTTATTGGATGAGAATAATTGATCTCATGATCATTTGTGTGGAGACACTAAAGCAAGTGTGTAGGTGCTTATTAGAGAATAAGTTCACTGAACGTGGCTCGCTAAGGAATACCTAATAGAGTTTTACTTGCCTGTCAATAGGAATTCATGTAGTGATAGTAGTACATGTGATCCTTGGACTTGAGATCATCATAGTATCTTGTGTATGATGAGTTATACTTTGACTTATTCCTTAAGACCCTTAGGTTATATCAAAGGGTATGCTTGGGTATAATAAGTTGTATATGGAGATAATGTATGATCAATAAAGAATCTATCGCTTCTAGTAAAAGAAGAGAAATGTCCTATGTGATTCGATAAATGACATCCCAGTAGTCCTTGGCCAAGGCAGAATAAAATTAGAAAGGAGTTTCTAATTTGCATTATTTGGAGTTGTGCATTTAAGAGTCGAAATACATATAATTAAATAAAATAAGACTTGACAGTAATTCAATGTCTTATATTTAATTGGGACATTGTATGGTGGAAGGATTAAATTATACGGTAACTATTTACTCAAAGGTTCTTTTATGATTAATGTTGAAATCTATATTATCTGGAAAGTCGTTGATCGCTAGGGGGGTTTATCCCTATTATAGAATAAATATTATTTATTTAAATAAATTAATAGTTTTATTTATTTATTTAAATAAGATTAGAATTGTTCTAATTGATTTATTCACAACCGATTTAATATGGAGAACCTAAAGGGTCACACCATAAAAGGAAGAATAATTATTTAAGAAGTTAATGGCATAATCGTAATAATAAGTTAAGTATATTTAATTTAATATATGGTGATAGAATAAATTAAATAGCTTAATATTTATTATTTAATATTTTCGAAATATTAAATATAAATTAATAAGAGGAGTCTTATTATTATTATTACTATTATTATTATTATTTAATTCCTAAAGGAGTTTGGGAATTAATTAATAAAAGTACTCTCATTTATTCCTAATAAGATTAGGAGGCTAATTAATTAAAAGAGTTTAATTAATTATCTCTAATAAGATTAGGGAGCTTAATTAATTAAAGGAATTTAATTAATTAAAATAAAACACAATTCCTTAATTGTTAAGGAGGGTTTCCTACATCTATAAATAAGAGGAGTCTTATTATGGGTGAAGGGGTTAGAGTTGTTGCTAGTTTTTTGACAACATACGTAATTCCAATAGTTGAGAGAGTACGCTCCTTTTCTATGAGAGACAAAAAACTAGGGTTTTGCCAAATACACATCTTCTTGAATCTTTATTCTTTCTTGGTGGATCACCTCTAGAGACCAAACACTTGGGTGGGTAACGATGATCAAAGGAAGGAACCAAACCCGGTGGATTCAAGTTGAACGCGAAAAAGATTTGGAGGTGAACTTGTACCTTAGGAAGCTCGGATCTTCAAGGGTATGATTCATGTCCTTCATATTTTCGTTTAATTAATAACTGTGCATAAAGGGTGATACGGGTATATGGTTTGTAAAATTTTAAACTCTAATTTTTCACGCTTCTGCTTATTTTATGCAATTTGATTGCGTTCATGAATATTACCAACCTAACAGTGGTATCAGTGTAAGACCCCAACTTTTATGAATAAAGATGAATTTTCTATAAATATCATTTTTGAATATTATAGAATGAATTTGATATAATATTATAGTTGTGGGTAATATTTATAAATTTTTCAAAGTACGCAAGTTGTTATATAATATTCGATTGGTCGGGGAATATTCGTTTTAACAGGAAATATTCGTACAACGGCAAAATCATTGGTGGACCCCACAACGAAATTATTGTCGGATTGAGAAAATGACAAAAATACTTTATGAAAATAACGGCGAAAGTTTTACCGTTAACTGTTGAAACACCCGGTGTTAAAAGTACATTAATACGCGTAGTTGCACAGTAGCACACGGTATTGATTATTGATGCTTACGTGAGAAGTCACTCAGTTTTGTTTAATTATTATTACAGTAATTGCTGCATAGTATCTCACGTTATTTGATTCAATTATTGTCAATATTTTATAATTAATAATTGAGATGACAAAGTTATTAATATTATTATTTGTAATATTAACAATGTCTAGAAGTTCTGTCAATGAGAGGTTTGGTCACCTAATTGCGCGCCAATGGTGAGAAATCTTTATTGGAAAGCCCCATCTTTCCTGGGAACGACCTGGTCAATTAATATTGTGAATTATAATAATGATAATGAGTTTTGTTTTATTAGTATTATAAATGTAATAAAATAGAAAAGCTTTTTATATAAAACAGAATACTTTTATAAAGTTATTCGTTTTATTAGACTAATAGTAAAATCTTTTTATATAAAACAGAATACTTTTATAAAGTTATCTGTTTTATTAGACAATAATTAGAATATATTATATTTTATTATGTATAGTGTTTGCATAGTGCTTCCATAGTGTTTGCATAGTAAAATCTTTTTATATAAAACAGAATACTTTTATAAAATTATTCGTTTTATTAGAATATAAATAGAATATATTATATTTTATTGTAAACCAATCTGGACCGTCCGTTTAAAGTAAATCAATCTGGACCGTTCATGAATTAGTTACTATGCAGTCCATTCTTCTATAAATAGAAGGTCATTCCTTCATTATTTCTTACGAATTCACTGAAACTCTAGAGAGAGAAACTATAGAGAGAGTTCTTCTTCTATAATCTTGAGTGTATTTCTTTAGAGTTTAAGAAAGCTTTGAGCGTAGTACAAGTTTTCTTTGAGTATATCCTCGCCCTACCAGTCAAAATACTCTTCTTTTACGGTAAGGGATATTATTTGTTGTACTCGTTAGGGGTATTCCTTCTTTCTTATTGGTGAAATTCTTTTGTTATTCCATTCTTTATTATTCTGTTGGAATAACCTGTATACGCGGGATACACTATACTTGGTGAAATTCTTCTGTTATTTCATTATTTATTATTTTGTTGGAACATCCTGTCTGTGCGTTTACGCATAACCTGGTTCCGTTGTTTATTATTCTGTTGGAACATCCTGTCGGTGCGTTTACGCATGACCTGGTTCCATTATTTATTATTTTGTTTGAATATCATGTCAGTGCGTTTACGCATGACCTGATTCCATTATTTATTATCCTGTTGGAATATCCTGTCGGTGCGTTTACGCATGACCTGGTTCCATTATTTATTATTCTGTTGGAATATCATGTCGGTGTATTTACGCATGACATGGTTCCATTATTTATTATTCTGTTGGAATAACCTGTCTGTGCGGTCTATCGCATGCCTGGTGATTTCTTTTGTTATTCTATTCTTTATTATACTCAGTTAGTTAAAGTTTTAACTTCTATACTCCATAAAATTAGTGGAATATCCTAGATATTTGCGCTTCATCCAGTATCTTTTCATGGAAATATTCTTTTGAGCATTCTTGAGTGTTACTCTACAAAGAAGTATCATGTTGACAATTTGGACATTATTAGTTCCTGGATAAATTAATTCTTGAACTTGTTTTATTGAATTCTTATATCATTGTCATCATCCTCATGTTTATATTATGTTGAAAGTCATCTGTGGCCTGTTGTGCATAGATGGACTAGGTATGATTATGACCAGGGATTATTCGGTGTAATCATGACCATAATGTTACAAATGATGTGGAAAAAGTCCTCATTGACCTGTAGTGCATTGATGGACAGTTGTTGGCATGATCATGACCATTGATGAATACACGAATATCCTTGGCTGTGGTGCATGGATAATTTGTGGTTTTGATACTAATGAATATCCTTGGCCGTAGTGCAGGGATGATGTGAATTATTTATTAAGTCGAGTCTCAGCGATAAAAGTCATGAAAAACCTTTTAAATCATAGAAGATAGTAGATTTTATTCTTTACTTGACTCTTCTAATGGATTGATTGTTTCGCTGTAGTTAAACTTTATGTTTGTTATATTTTATCAGTTTAACACTGTTGAAGGCTAATGATAATTTATTCTGCATTATCTTAGTCATAATATTTCTTACTGAGCTAGTTGAGCTCACCCTTTTGCTTTCATTGTTCTCTTCAGGAAATGAGAATGTAGCAAGGACTAGTCGGGGAACAAAGTGATGGTCCAGATAATAGTATTAGTAGTCCTCACTATTCTATGAAATAGTATGATAATAAATGTAATGAGGACCCCATTGAGTTTGTATATTATCTGGATGACAATATTTGTATTAAAACTCACAACATATGTTTAGTCGTATTTTACATGACTATTGTATAATTAAGTTGTATTTGAATTTTGTACCATGTATTTGGCGACTCAGAATAGGTGATGTATACCAATTTTTGGGGCGTCACAGTTAATATCAAAGCTTAGGGATATGATCCCTAGCTATGATGTTAGAATAGAACTAGGAGGGGAGAGACGGGGAATTTCTTTGCTAGTATGACCTACCTAAGTTTATTTGGTATTTAATTGGTCGGTCAGAATATAGGGATAATATGTTTCATGTCAATTAACCTTTGTTTTGTGGCAGTATCTGAAAATGACATCCGAAAATGTTGAGAATAGCAAGGGAGCACAGGCGACCGTTAATTCGCCACATATCAATAATCAGGATAATGTGCATCAAGATGGCGACAATCCTCATGCAAACAACAACACTAACCAAATGATGAATGATGGAATGTTCAGAGGCTTTATGCAATTCATGCAACAGCAGACGAGAGAGGCTCCTGTCCAAAATATAGGTGGAAACACTGGAAACTCTCGGACGGTCACCGCTAAATAATTCAAGGAGCTGGGACCACCGGAGTTTACTGGAGAGACAAAACCACT
This sequence comes from Panax japonicus, assembly GCA_020205505.1. Classification (NCBI taxonomy): domain Eukaryota; kingdom Viridiplantae; phylum Streptophyta; class Magnoliopsida; order Apiales; family Araliaceae; genus Panax; species Panax japonicus. The sequence goes on from CM035094.1 coordinate 67,032,386, forward strand.
TAAGGCTGAAGCATGGATAAAGCTGATCACCAAGATATTTGATGTCTTGGGATGCTTCGAGGAGCAAAAGTTTCCCTTTGCTGCCTTTATGTTGCGAGGAGATGCAGATTGCTAGTGAAAATCGATAAAGCATACTCAACCTGCCGCACTGAAGATGTCTTGGGAGAAGTTCCAAGAACTATTCAACGACAAGTACTTTCCTGAAAGTATTCGTCACATAAAAGAGGTAGAGTTCATCAAGTTGGAGCAGAATAATATGACCGTGTCACAGTACGAAGCTAAGTTTGCCGAGTTGTCTTGGTTTGCTTCCCACTTGGTGGATAATGAAGAGAGAATGACGCGGATGTTTTTAAGAGGTTTAAAGCCGGAGATACGTCAACATCTTATTTCTTATAAACTATGTTTGTATTTAGATGTTGTAAATAGGACTCAGTTAGTAGAGCGCGATAACGAGTCAACGCAACCAAAAGAGAACAGCCGGCAAAATGATAATATCAGTGAGAGCAGTCATCGAAGCGGTGATAACAAGCGTGGAGGGAATCAACAGGCCAGAAGTGGTAACCACTTCGGTGGTAATCAGGGCCAAAATAATAAGAATGGACATTTCAAGAAGAGGAGATTCAACAATGATGGAAAGACATTAGCACCGGCACCCGTTGTTAAGGAAGGAGAACGACCACCTATCATATGCTTCAAATGCAGAGAGGAGGGACACATCAGTCCAAACTACGCGATGTCGTCCAAAGCATGTTATAATTGTGGAAGAGAAGGTCACTGTTGATCGATTTCGCAATCAATGAATACCTGCAAGTATACACGGTCAACAAGTAATAAAGTGAAAGTAGAGTATCGTTCCCACGAGGAATTATTTAATAAAAATCACCAAGCACTAATTCTTAACCAAACTAATTTTATTTAAACAATCTCAAATTGTGATTTTTCTAATTAAGAAAACTAAATTAATCAATTAAAACTAGATTACTCTAAAATTAATTCAAATAAATAAAGATTAAGACTCCAATATCCCCAATTATGAACTATAAATCAATTATCCAATTATCCCAATTATTATGTCTATTGAATTGTTAACAGGAATTCTCAAATGTCAAAAGTCATTTTCCAAGTAATCAATTGCCTTCTATTTAATCCAGATTAATCTTGTTATATTCCTATGCAAAACAATTGAATTAAACTCCTTCTAATCCCAATTCCTTATGTGTTACATGTGGTGAACAGATATTTCCATTCAATTCACAAACCTAATTATTCACTGTGCAAATAACTAAGTCACATGATATCATACCCAGTTCTAACCCTAGAATTCCTCTTTCAATTCTTTCTAGAGTAACAAGGTAATTACTGATCAGATAATTAATCAATAAGCTCAAGACAAGATAAACAATTCACTTTGACATAAATAATTGGAATAAATCAAATAATTAATTCATAAGCATAAAAGGTTCAATTGAAATCTTAATGAAAGAGTTAGTTCATAATTAATTAATTAAGACCAAGAATCCACAATTGAATATACATTAAAAGATAAAAGTATGATAAGAGAATAGAATAGAATCTGTTGTCAGCAAATCTAATGCTCCCCTCTTGCTCCTGCTCTTGATCTTCAATGATCTCTAAGTTACTTCAATCTCCAAAACTAATAAGAACTAGGGTTTTTGTTCTAATCTAATGGGGTGTATATCTAATTTAAGCTATGTAATCTCCCTCTATTTTATGCCTTACATCAAGTATTTATAGATTATAAGTCCAATTTTGAGCTTAGGAACAAACTCAATCCAATTTGTAGTCAAAAAGGTGTCAAAATTCGCCCAAAACGCGTCCAGGCCGCACCAAGCCCTTCCCCCAGCGCCCCACTGCTGGGCTTTATGCTCAGACACTGCTCCCTAGTGCCCTGGCGCTGGGCATAGGCCTATTTTGGGCTCCCCTGGCGCTTGCCCAAAGTTCTGACATTTTCTGCTCTGACATCCTTTGGAAAAACGGCCATAACTTTTGATCTGGGAGGAGTTACGGGACCTGCCACCTATAAAATCGAAGATATCGACGAGATCTACAAGTTTTATTCTTTGAGGATTGAGAAATTCTGGGCTGATGAAGGCTGAAATTTATCTGGAAGTAACTGCTATCCAAATGACCACCCAAAACCATGACGTTCGACGTTCGTTGGTACAACGATCATAACTCTTGCATCCAAACTCCGATTGGAATGATTTAAAATGTTTCGGAAAGCTAAGACGATGATCTTCAATGTAAGCTAAGTTCCAAACCAAGAACATGAAGTAAACATGAAAGTCCAAATGATGTCCGGTTTGTTTTTCTTTGCTTTTCCTTACCAATAGTCGCTCACACCGCTCCCAAATGTATAACCTACAAAATGAACACAAAATGCATGAAAAGTAACTAAGACACATAAATATAAGCAACTAATTCAAGTAAAAGATACCGGATAAGTGTATATAAAATCCACTTATAAAATACCCCCAAACTTAAATTATTGCTTGTCCCCAAGTAACACAACATAATGCAATGCAATGCATTGCAACTAATCAATATGCTTACAAATCCAGCAGTATTTGATAGAATCAAATCTATTCACTCGGCCTTAGAGCAATCAAGCAAACACGATAATACTTCATATCAAAACCAATCAACAATTTCCTAGTGAATCATCAAGTCTTAAACTGTTATTACTTGTATAGTGCGTGTGTATGCTCAACAACCATGCTAACTGATATAAAATCAAATTTAACACATAACAAGTCTCTTCAAAGGCATCATACAGTGTGAACTCAAGAAATCTCAAAGATAGGCATGATTCAACTAAAATTAAACTCAACCAAATTCAAGGGTACATGCAGGATACTTATACTTTCTTTTCTTCCTTCTCTTTTTTTTTTCTTTTTTTTTACACGGGGCTTTTTGCTCTTTTCCAATGATTATTTCCCTTATCTTTTTCTTTTGATAGATAGTTGGTGAGTGCATTTTATGTTCCATCTCACGCTTGTGTTTATGGGGAGTGTTTCTCCTCAACCCACCACAAGAGTCAACATGTTTTTTTTTTCTTTTTTTTAAAGCTTATATACCCCACATATATTCCCCCAAACTTAGGTTCTTGTCTAACTTTAGTCATCACTACTTATTCTTGTCATTCTTTCATTCAAACTAGCATTATCCTTTAGAGTCCCATTATGTATCAATTTAAACTCAATCAATCAACAAGTTGTTTTTACTGTGCTATCATTATTATACTAGTTTCAAACAGAAAAAGATTCAATTCATAACAAGAAATCACATCAAAGCTCTAATAGTCAGTATTATACTTGTCTACCCAATTCCAATCTCATCATTGGCCAAAATAAACTTAACTATAACAAACCGCTGGACTTATGCAAAATGAACATGGTAACTAACTATTATTTTTGAATTTTTGAATTTTTTTTATAAGAACCTTAATTATATTAACAACATATGCAAAATAACATAACATAAACATGAAACTAAACATGCAATAACGAACTAAACTAAACTCCCCCAAACTTAGCAATTACAATGTCCTCATTGTAAGAATATAGCGATAAGTAGAAGAGAACTTCCCTGTAATCAGCTAAGCGTGAGGTGCTGGTGGTGATGGTAGCGACGATAATTTTCCTATCCATTGAACCTCCAATACATGCAATGAAGAGAGACAACATGTATTAGATTATAAGAGAACTTACTAAGAAAATTAATTCCTATTTACTAAATAAACTAGTAAAGCATATAAATATAAAAATTACTGGGTTGCCTCCCAATCAGCGCTTGATTTATAGTCTTTCAGCCTGACTTTGTCTGGTCAATGCTATTCAATTCCTCTTCGAAAGTTGAGGAACCCTCCATCCATCGGAAATAATATAGCTTTTGGTAGGTTCCCATTTACGATAGCCATTGTATTAAAGTCACCTAGCATGCTTTGTTTAGATAAGATCACATTAAAGAACGTCCAACATCTAGGTGTTTTTTCCATTGTGTCTGCGAATAGGTTCTGGCATTGAGGCTTGTCAGACACAACAATCTCTTCTTCTATCTTCTCCAACTCATTGAACCATGGCTTTGAAGTTGTACTCGCTTTTACGTCACAAGGAGTATTATCGACGACATGACTACCTAGCGGACATGGTTTTGCAAATCTAACCGGATTCTTGAACTTTGGGGGAGAAGGAACTTGGGGCACTAATAACATCGGCTCCTCCTCGTTGGTAATCATAGTTAGTTCTTCCCCGACCTTATTTTCATTATCCCTACTTGTCTCCTCTTTTTCAACATCTCATGTCTCATCCAGTTATAGATTTGGCTTGGGCACTTCATCAATTTCGTCATCCATGTCATAAAGCCAAGTGTTTGGAGGAAGGTTGTTTATGACTTTGGTCATTTGCTCTATCTGATCCGCAAGATTTAGAATTGACCCCGTTTGATTAATCCCTTTCTCCTCGAACTTGGACCACAATTTCTCCAACCTTGAATTTTCTTCTTTTAATAGAGGTTGATATGAGAATTCCGGCGTGTATGTTGGATTTGAAGTAAAGTATTAGTCTTGATAGTTGTAGCTCCATGAAAAATTCGGGTGATACCCCCAAACTTGTTCATAATTATCATATGCATACTGATTGAGGTAGTTACCACCATACTGTACCGGCCCAAGATTGATGGTGCATTGATTATGTGACAACCCGATATTTTTTAAATAAATAAAACTGAAATTTTGAGTATAAATTTTTTTTATTATTATTATAAGGATGAGGATTTGTACAAGATAATATGTATATGTATTTATGTGGTAAATAAAAATATATTTATTACATAAATATTTGCAAATAAATTTATTTTTAGAATTATTGATTATTATCAATTATAATTTTTATACTAATTAATTCCTTATGGGAAATGTTTTATTAATTATTTTTTTAAGGAAAATATAATCTTATATTATTTAAATATTATATGAAATGATTTTAGAATAATTATAATGATTATGAATTTGTTCAGGATGTTAAATTAAATATTTTAACTTAATTAAGAATGTTTTTTATGCAAGATAAATCAGATATGGAATCCAAACCCTAATTTCGGGTTTTGATTAAGGAATGAGAATAATAATATTATATTGTTATTTTTCAGTGTTATAGATATGTATGGTTATGTGTGTAATGTTAATGTGTGGAACAGTTTTATTATATTACGACCAAACCCTAATAATATTTTATAAAACCTATTTCTGGTTATGGAATGAGGAATGGTGATAATAATATAATATTAATTATATTTTGATTTTTCAGTGCTATAAATATGTGTCGTATGTACGTGTTGATGATGATTGGTCAATTAAGGTGTTTAATTTTAAAAACCCTAATGTTAATTGGTTAAACCCTAGTTTTCGGTGGAAACCCCTAATTTGAAAATAAATTATGAGTTTAAGACTGTTATATGACGATGTTATATGATATATGTTATGTGTTATTTAATATTTTGCTAATTATAGAAAACCCTAACTTTAAATGTAAACCCTAATTATATTTGATTTTCTAATAATTAGAAACCCTAATTCGGAAACCTAAACCGGAGGTTTGATCAGTCAGAAATAGTGTTATTAATATAGACTTTAATTACTAATTAAGATGAATCTAATTAGTAAATTAAAACCCTAAAATCTAGAACCCTAAATTAATTTCTTGAAACCCTAATTGATTTGAAACTCTAATGTGAAAGTCATTCATGACTTTGAGAATTTGTTAAGTAGTTATGCAATCACGATAATGTGATTAGCGACTGGTGATATAGAAATTAAAACCCTAATACATAGAATTCTAATTTGATAATTAGAAAACCTAATTATAAATCGGTAACCCTAATTATCAAAATCTTAAACCCTATTTGCTAAATTAGCAAAGTCAATGATAATTATATGATCTAGAAACCCTAATTAATTTATTTTTTGAAAACCCTAAGATATTTTAAAAACCCTAATTTTCTATTAAAACCTTAAATTTTAATTAGTAAGTTATAATTAAAATTTTATTGAGCTTTAGTCTTAATTGTTCAAGCCCTAGAAATTATTTGGGAAACCTTAAGGATTAAAATCTAGTGATTAAAACCTAGATTTAAGTACCATGGACAAGAATACCCTTAATTACTTTGTTAAATTACTAAAATAGCATTTTTAATTGAGCTTTCTTGCAAATCTTTCCAAATCTTGGGTTGTTCACCAACCCTAGATAATCCCATGTGCCAAAAATCTTTTTATATCATCCATTTTCAGCAGCCATACATGCACCAACATTATATAAATAGATTGAAGAGAGAGAAATGAACATTAGTTGGCCAAATTTTTGTACAACACTCAACCTAGTCCCTTTTTCTCTCAAACCCACGAATTTCCTAAAGCATTTCAGTTCTTTTATCAAGCCCCACGAAATCCCACAACAGATCAGCAGCCAAAATCAAGAAATTAAGCATAAAAGATATAAAACCCTACCTTGAATTTTTGTTCAAAAGTTGTTGTTAGATCTTGTGTTTTGTTGTTAAATTATGTTGTTTATGTTGTCTAATGATGATCTAGATTGCTAGATGTTAGATCCATAACATCTAGAAGCTCGGATTTGAAGATTTCAAGAATCTGGAAAAATTTCATTTTATAGTCTGACAACAAATGTCAGACCGTGTAGATCTTAGTATGTTTTGTGTTTTTTGTTGTTTACGTGTTGTATTTTGTAGTCTTGTATGTGATCTTTTATCTGATACAAGAATCAAAGTGGGATCAGTTATAGATTGGAAGTTATGATCGGTCAAAACCCGTTGACCGGGCATGACCGGTCGAAATCTGGGTAAGCCCAGAACCTAAAAATCGTGCCTGACAGATTTTTGAACAGCTCAGATCTGACTGATTTGATTTTTGTTTATTGGTGTTTTTGTAATCAATGAATAGCTTGACATATGTACTTTAAGTGTATAGCTTTAGATCATGTTAATAATCAACAGGATGAGTGTGATTTTCGGTCAAAGTAGGCCGATCGGCCATGATTTCACTTTCTGGGAAAAACCCAGAAATTTTAGAAGCAAGCTTCTGACATGGTTTGACCGGCTATTAACTATTGAATTTGTTGATGTTTTGTTGATGTTTTATATTAGATCTCTTTAGTTACATGTGATTTACAACCTAGAACCTTTAGATCACAAAAATGTTACACGATTCGAATGTAGTGATGGTTCAAACTGAGCCCCATGATATGTTCTTCATTTCTGGGCTTCCAGAAATGAAGAACAGCCTCTGACAGCCATTTTAATGGCTTAGATATTTCATTTGGTGCACGATATAAGCATATTTGTTGTTGGATCTTGTAGTTTTACAGTTTCACTACATGATCTGACCAAAACCAAGTCCAGAAACACATCACACATGAAATTACACTCGGTCAAACCACCCCCTTAGCACACTGTCAAGATTTTCTGGAAATCCTCAAGAACACCTATAGCGACAGAAAGTGTCGCTATAGCCCTTTAGCGACGGTTTTAATTATAATTTCCGGAAATTAATAAAAAATTAATAAAAATGGTTTTTAATTATTAAAAATACATAATAAATTATGAAAAATTATTTTAAAGTCTGAAAAATAGTTTTTAACTATTTTGGGTATATTTCGAAAATATTTAATATTTTTGGAATGTAAATGGTATTTATTTATTTAATTACAATATTAGATAAATTATTTAAAAATGGTTTTAATTCATGAAAAATCATGAAAAATTATATTATTATGTTAGAAAATAATTTTGAGTTATTTTTGATAACTTTTAATATTTTGTGATAATTTTCATTAATAAATTAATATTAATGATAGTTAAGTTATTTATTAAATGAATTAAATAAATAAATTAAAAATGATTTTATTATATTAAAAATTATTTTAAATAATAATAAGGTATTTAAGAATATTTTAAGTTATAAAATATAACTTTTAATATTTAATGGTTAATTTCATTAATTAATGATTATTAATGATATTAAAGTTATTTAATAATTATATTAAATAAATAATTTTAAAATGGTTTTATTTATTTAAAAATCATTTAAAAGGGATATAAATGAATTAAAAATATTTTAAGTTATAATTAATGACTTTTAATATTTAGATAATAGTTCATTAATATTTAAATATTAATGGTAATTGTTTAATAATGATTTTATATGTTTTAAAAATCATTTAAGGGTAATATAAGTACTTTAAAAATATTTTGAGTTATTATAAATAACTTTAATATTTTAGGCAATGGCTTCATTAATAGTTTAATATTAATTAAATATTAATGATAATAGAATTTTTTTTGATATTTAAATCATTTAATAATGATTCTGATATTTCAAAAATTATGATAAATGGTAATAATTATTTTATAATTATTATAAGGTCATGAAAAATGATATGACGGTTATTTAATTAGTCTAAATGGATATTGGTCAACTGTTTAGACTCTTAGACTCGATTTTTACCCGATAAAGATGTCGGTAGACCGACATATTTCAGAAATTGATCTGAACTTAGATAATGTGATTAGTTAACTGTTTATTTGTGATTCAATGGTTATTAAGGTTGTGTGACAATGTGATTAGGAATGTGTTGATGTTTGTTTGTGATGCCATGATTGTTAAACATGTGTGATAAGATGATTAGGTTATGTGCTGACTGCGAAATGCAGTACTATGTGTTGCGGTATACTGTTCTAATCGAACGATTGATTTGATTAATGATAGGTCGTGATAGAAAGATAAAACTAAGTTGAGAATTGTAAGCAGCGCATCAGGCATGTATCCTAACTTTGCATTTTCTTTATGCAATGGACAGAAGTGGGAAGTTCAGAATTATTATTATTAATGTACAGATTGTTAAACCTATATTATATACACCCTTTGATTATCAACATGTTAGTATAAGGTAATTCAGATATATATTCTGTTCGTTAATTTTTATAAATGATTATACAAGTGTCCCCACTTGGATAATAATTGTATTTAATCACATGTTGATACACCTGTGTTATACTTATATATTGAATTATAGATTATTGTTGGATAAAATAAAACCTTTTTGTCTGGAACCCTGACAAATATGAACATCCCGTTCACGGGAAAACTTTTATGCGCCCAAGGCGGATCAAGTAAATGGTAACACCATTTTTGTAATGTAGTATTGATCAATGCAGGGCACAATGGGCTGATCACCCCCGTGTCCGTAAGTTATGACGGTTTGCAGATGAAGTTCTGCTAAACCTTTTCGAAAATAAAAACAATGTTCATAAAATGTCACTTAAACCTTATTTATAGTCAGTACGTAGTTTCAAAATTTGAAAGAGGGTTGTTATGTTATTAATATCAGTTCAGAATACTTCACAACTATTGACTTGTTGTAGATGGATATTATAAAGAAAACATTTAAATTCTTTCAACTTATATATATATATATATATATATATATATATATAATACTTGCTGGGCACTCAAATGCTCATCCTTGCTTAATTTAAATATTTTCAGATAAGTGTGAACAATCAGAAGGATCGGTCAAGAACAAGTGAAAAGGAAAGCAAACAGATTAGGTTTACGGTGTCATATAGTAAAGGTTGCGTACTTGGGATTAAACTCTGATGAAGGTAAGATAAGTTTATAATTTATATTAGTGTTATTATTATTAGTAATATTTCCGCTCATAGAAATGGTATCGTGAAGTACCGAGTTCGGGTTTCAAGTATCCAGGTTCGGGGACTTTACAGATTACTCGGGTGATTGCCAGCACAATAGTCACACATAACTGCCATCCTTCGACTATGTTGGGATGTGATAACGTCCAACTTCCTCGAAAGTTCTTTAATTTGTGCTGACATTGTAGAAAGTGTCGTGAGTCTGTCAATCTCCATCCCCCTTAGTTGAGTCACGTTCGTGTATGGCCATTGATACTCAAAGTCATCCATGGTACCTAAAATGAGAGAAATATAAGAATAGAATTAAAAATAAAAATAAAAATGTTTAAATTAAGACTAATTTGATTGAAATTAATATTGGTAAAAAATATTAAACTAATTCACCGGCAGCGACGCCAAAAACTTGTTGATCGATTTCTCAATCAATGAATACGTGCAAGTATACACGGTCAACAAGTAATAAAGTGATAGTAGAGTATCGTTCCCACGAGGAATTATTTAATAAAAATCGCCAAGCACTAATTCATAACCAAACTAATTTTATTTAAACAATCTCAAATTGTGATTTTTCTAATTAAGAAAACTAAATTAATCAATTAAAACTAGATTACTCTAAAATTAATTCAAATAAATAAAGATTAAGACTTCAATATCCCTAATTATGAACTATAAATCAATTATCCAATTATCCCATTTATTATGTCTATTGAATTGTTAACAGGAATTCTCAAATGTCAAAAGTCTTTTTTTCCATTTAATCCAAATTAATCTTGCTATATTCCTATGCAAAACAATTGAATTAAACTCTTTCTAATCCCAATTCCTTATGTGTTATATACGGTGAATAGATATTTCCATTCAATTCACAAACCTAATTATTCACTGTGCAAATAACTAAGTCACATGATATCATGCACAGTTCTAACCCTAGAATTCCTCTTTCAATTCTTTCTAGAGTAACAAGGTAATTACTAATCAGATAATTAATCAATAAGCTCAAGACAAGATAAACAATTCACTTTGACATAAATAATTGGAATAAATCAAATAATTAATTCATAAGCATAAAAGGTTAAATTAAAATCTTAATGAAAGAGTTAGTTCATAATTAATTAATTAAGACCAAGAATTCACAATTGAATAGACATTAAAAGATAAAAGTATGATAAGAGAAGAGAATAAAATCTGTTGTCAGCAAATCTGATGCTCCCCTCTTGCTCCTGCTCTTGATCTTCAATGATCTCCAAGTTGCTTCAATCTCCAAAACTAATAAGAATTAGGGTTTATGTTCTAATCTAATGGAGTGTATCTCTAATCTAAGCTATGTAATCTCCCTCTATTTTATGCCTTACATCAAGTATTTATAGAATACAAGTCCAATTTTGAGCTTCGAAACAAACCCAATCCAATTTGGAGTGAAAAAGGTGTCAAAATTCGCCCAAAACGCGTCCAGGCCGCACCAAGCCCTTCCCCCAGCGCCCCAGCGCTGGGCTTGACGCCCAGCCACTACTCCCCAGCGCCCCAGCGCTGGGCATAGGCCTATTTTGGGCGCCCCGGCGCTGGCCCCAAGTTCTGACATTTTCTGCTCCGACGTTCTTTGGGAAAACGGCCATAACTTTTGATCCGGGATGAGTTACGAGGCCTACTACATATCAAATCGAAGATATCGACGAGTTAAACAACTTTTATTCTTTGAGGATTGAGAAAGTTTGGGCGGATAAAGTCTGAAATTGAGTTGGAAGTAACTGCTATGCAAATAACCACCCAAAACCATGACATTCGACGTCCGTTAGTACAACGATCATAACTCTTGCATCCGAACTCTGATTGGAATGATTCAAAATATTCCGGAAAGCTAAGACAATTCTCTTCAATGTAAGCTAAGTTCCAAACCAAGAACATGAAGTAAACATAAAAGCCCAAATGATGTCGGGTTTGCTTTTCTTTGCGTTTTCTTTGCTTTTCCTTACCAATAGTCGCTCACACTGCTCCCAAACGTATAACCTACAAAATGAACACAAAATGCATGAAAAGTAACTAAGACACATAAATTTAAAAAACTAATTCAAGTAAAAGTTACCGGGTAAGTGTATATAAAATCTACTTATCAGTCACTTAGCCCGATTTTGTCATTCACCGAAGACAAGTTCAGCTAGGATGGAGGCACCAAAGGTCGTCCCAGAAAAGTCAAAGCCGGTAGTGCAAGGGAGAGCGTTTGTTGTGACCTCCCAGAAAGCAAGGAACCCGAATGAGGTCATCCCGAGTAAGCTTATCATAAACTCTAGCGAAGTTTATACTTTATTTGATACCGGTTCTACCCATTCTTTTATTTCTCCTACTTGCGCTCAACGATTAAATTTGACTCCGGAGAAATTAGACTTTGACTTATCTGTGGAAACTCCGTTGGGAGAAACTTTCATTACATACACTGTTTATAAGTCTTATTTGGTTCAAATCGGTACCCTCACATTACCTGTCGATCTTATTTCATTGAAAATACTTGTATTTGATGTGATTCTAGGGATTAATTGGTTAACTACTCACCATGCTAAAATTGATTGTTTTCGTAAGGTTGTTAGCTTTTATATTCCTAATCAATCTATTATGCGAATTCAAGGGACCAAACCATTAAAATCAATCACGGTCATCTCAAGCCATAAAGCTATTCGTTTATTGAAAAATGGATGTCAAGCTTTCTTAGCTCATGTCACGGATCTAAACAAAAATACCTCAGTTTTGAATGATATTTCTATTGTTAATAAATTCCCTGACGTATTCCCTGAAGAACTTCTTGGCCCACCCCTAGAGCATGAAATTAAATTTTGTATCGACCTTGAACCCAGTACAAAACCCATTTCCAAAGCCCCATATCGAATGGCTCCTATTGAACTTCTGGAGTTAAAGACCCAATTGCAAGAAATGTTAGACATTGGTTTCATTCGTCCTAGTACGTCTCCTTGGGATGCTCCTGTTCTATTCGTGAAGAACAAAGATGGGAGTATGCGACTTTGTATTGATTATCGGGAGTTGAATCATGGCACCATCAAAAATAGGTACCCATTGCCACGTATTGATGACCTGTTTGACCAGTTACAAGGAGCCAAATTATTTTCAAAGATTGATCTTCATTCCAAATATCATCAATTGAAGATTAGAACCGATGACATTCCAAAGACGGCTTTCAGAACTCGGTACGGGCATTATGATATCCTAGTCATGTCCTTTAGATTGACTAATGCTCCTGTTGCCTTCATGGATATGACGAACCGAGTATTCAAGGAATATTTGGATCACTTTGTGGTCGTCTTTATTGATGACATCCTTATTTATTCCAAAATCCGTGAAGATCATGAGCAACACTTGAGGTTGACACTCCAAAAGCTTCGTGAATACAAGCTTTATTCCAAGTTAAAGAAATGTGAGTTCTGGCTTGAGGAAATAGCATTCCTTGGGCACGTAGTATCAAGTCATGGAATATCTGTTGACTCGGCAAAGATTGAAGAAATTCAAAGCTAGGAGCAACCTAAATCAGTGACCGAATTACATAGCTTTCTCGACTTAGCTGGTTATTATCGGAGATTCGTGGATGGATTTTCTCGAATAGCTACTCCATTAACTCAGCTGACTCGAAAAGATACAAATTTCGATTTGAGCAAAGAATGTGAGAAGAGTTTTCAAGAACTCAAGAGGAGACTCATTTCAGCACCTGTTCTGACAATACCATCTGGCTCGGAGGGATTTGTCATCTACAGTGATGCTTCGGGCAAAGGGTTGGGATGTGTTCTCTTGCAACATGGGAAAGTCATAGCCTATGCCTCAAGACAACTCAAAGAATATAAGAGGAATTATCCTATTCATGACCTAGAGTTAGCAGCTGTTGTCTTTGCACTTAAAATTTGGAGGCATTACTTGTATGGGGAGAAGGTGGAGATTTTTACGGATCATAAAAGCCTCAAATATTTCTTCACTCAAAAAGAACTCAACATGCGACAACGAAGTTGGCTTGAACTGTTGAAAGATTATGATCATACCATCCAATATCATCCTGGAAAAGCGAATGTGATAGTTGACGCATTAAGTAGAAGATCATATGCAAGTACGAGTACGATATTGTCAACACAAAGGCCCATTTTTGTGTGACTTGCGAAGAATGGAGATAGAGTTAAAGACTCCAGGGACCCATGTGATGATGGTGAATATACGAGTAGAACCAACTAAAATTGATAAAGTTAAAGTTGCTCAAGTTACAGATCCGGAGCTGATGCGTATGAGGAAGAAAGTGCAAGAAGGTGCTATGCCGGAAGCAAGAATCGATGAAGAAAGAATACTTCGAGTCAACTCCAGACTTTGTGTTCCTAAGGACCCTGATTTAAAGTATAAAATCATGATGGAGGCGCATAACACACCGTTTGCAATCCATCCTGGGAGTACCAAAATGTATCATGATATTCGTCATACATTTTGGTGGAGCAATATGAAGAAAAAGATAGCGTTGTTTATCTTAAGGTGTCTAACTTGTCAACGAGTTAAAGCAGAGCATCAAGTACCAAAAGGTCCATTGCAACCACTTGAAATTCCAGAATGGAAGTGGGATCACATTACCATGGATTTTGTTACCGGTCTTCCTAAGGTTTCTCAAGGTATAGATGCGATTTGGGTCATTGTTGATAGATTGACCAAGTCTGCTCATTTCTTACCGATACGAGAAAATTATACACTTGAAGGTCTTGCTCGTATATACATAAACGAGATTGTAAGACTGCATGGTATTCCAGTATCCATAGTTTCTGATCGAGACACAAGATTCACTTCACGATTTTAGGTTAGTATGCAGAAATCTATGGGCACAGATTTACGATTTAGCTCGGCATATCATCCTCAGACGGACGGGAAGTCGGAGAGGACTATTCAAACTCTTGAAGATTTACTAAGACTCTGTGTCCTTGACATCAAGGGAAGTTGGGATAAGTTCTTACCAATGGTGGAGTTTTCCTACAACAACAGTTATCAAGTAAGTATTGGCATAGCTCCATTTGAGGCGTCGTATGGAAGAAAGTGTCGTTCTCCAATATGCTGGGATGAGGTGGGTGAAGAAACATTGTTGGGACCGGAGTTGGTAAGTATGACTACAGAAAAGATTCAAATGATCCGACAACGTATAAAAACCTCACAAGATCGACAAAAGAGTTATGCTGATCTTCATCGAAAGGACGTGGAATTCAGTATAGGAGATCATATGTTGTTACGTGTTGCTCCATGGAAAGGAGTTATGAGATTTGGAAAGAGAGAAAAGCTCAATCCTCAATTTATCTGCCCATTTTTAATCTTCAATCGAGTAGGAACTGTGGCCTATAGACTCGCTTTACTGCCAAGTATGTCTCGTATTCATAACATTTTTCACATATCCATGTTACGTAAATATGTGGAAGACCCGAACCACATTATTGAGTTAGAACCAGACGAAATAGCGAAATATTTGACGTATAAAGAGGTTCCTGTTCAAATCTTGGATAAGAAGGAACATATTCTACGCTCCAAGGTTATACCTCAAGTCAAAGTTTTTTGGAGAAACCACGATGTTGAGGAAATGACTTGGGAGTTAGAATCTGAAATGAAATCAAGGTATCCTTACCTCTTCGACATATCAGGTACGTACCCTAATTTCGAGGGCGAAATTTTATAAGAAGGGGAGGTTGTAAGACCCCAACTTTTATGAATAAAGATGAATTTTCTATAAATATTATTTTTGAATATTATGGAATGAATTTGATATAATGTTATAGTTGTGGGTAATATTTATAAATTTTACAAAGTACGCAAATTGTTATATAATATTCGATTGGTTGGGGAATATTCATTTTAACAAGGAATATTCGTACAACGGCACAATCATTGGTGGACTCCACAACGAAATTATTGTCGGATTGAGAAAACGACAAAAATACTTTATGAAAATAACGGCGAAAGTTTTACCGTTAACTGTTGAAACACCCGGTGTTAAAAGTACAGTAATACGCGTAGTTGCACAGTAGCACACGGTATTGATTATTGATTCTTACGTGAGAAGTCACTCAGTTTTATTCAATTATTGTTACAGTAATTGCTGCATAGTATCTCACGTTATTTGATTCAATTATTGTCAATATTTTATAATCAATAATTGAGATGACAAAGTTATTAATATTATTATTTATAATATTAACGATGTCTAGAAGTTCAGTTAAGGAGAGGTTTGGTCACCTAATTGCGCGCCAATTGGGAGAAATCCTTATTAGAAAGCCCCCTCTTTTCTGGAGACGACCTGATCGATTAATATTGTGAATTATAATAATGATGATGAGTTTTATTTTATTAGTATTATTAATGTAATAAAACAGAAAAAAAATTTATATAAAACAGAATACTTTTATAAAGTTATTCGTTTTATTAGACTAATAGTAAAATCTTTTTATATAAAACAGAATACTTTTATAAAGTTATTCGTTTTATTAGTTTCTGCATATATTATATTTTATTGTAAACCAATCTGGACCGTCCGTTTAAAATAAATCAATCTGGACCGTTCATGAATTAGTTACTATGCAGCCCATTCTTCTAGAAATAGACACTCATTCTTTCATTATTTCTTACGAATTCACTAAAACTCTAGAGAGAGAAACTATAGAGAGAGTTCTTCTTCTATAATCTTGAGCGTATTTCTTTAGAGTTTAAGAAATCTTTGAGCGTAGTGCAAGTTTTCTTTGAGTATATCCTCGCCCTACCAGTCAAAATACTCTTCTTTTACGATAAGGGATATTATTTTTTGTACTCGTTAGGGGTATTCCTTCTTTCTTATTGGTGAAATTCTTTTGTTATTCCATTCTTTATTATTCTGTTAGAATAACCTGTATACGCGGGATACACTATACTTGGTGAAATTCTTCTGTTATTCCATTATTTATTATTCTGTTGGAACATCCTGTCTGTGCGTTTACGCATGAACTGGTTCCGTTGTTTATTATTCTGTTGAAACATCCTGTTGGTGCGTTTACGCATGACCTGGATCCATTATTTATTATTCTGTTGGAATATAATGTCGGTGCATTTATGCATGACCTGATTCCATTATTTATTATTCTGTTGGAATATCATGTCGGTGCGTTTACGCATGACCTGGTTCCATTATTTATTATTCTGTTGGAATATTCTATCGGTGCGTTTACGCATGACCTGGTTCCATTATTTATTATTCTGTTGGAATAACCTGTCTGTGCGGTCTATCGCATGCCTGGTGATTTCTTTTGTTATTCCATTCTTTATTATACTCGGTTAGTTAAAGTTTTGACTTCTATACTCCATGAAATTAGTGGAATATCCTTGATATTTGCGCTTCATCCTGTATCTTTTCATGAAAATATTCATCTGAACATTCTTGAGTGTTACTCTACAAAGAAGTATCATGTTGACAATTTGAACATTATTAGTTCCTGGATAAATTAATTCTTGAACTTGTTTTATTGAATTCTTATATCATTGTCATCATCCTCATGTTTATATTATGTTGAAAGTCATCTGTGGCCTGTAGTGCATAGAGAACTTGGTATGATTATGACCAGGGATTATTCGGTGTAATCATGACCGTAATGTTACAAATGATGTGGAAAAAGTCCTCATTGACCCGTAATGCATTGATGGACAGTTTTGGCATGATCATGACCATTGATGAATACACGAATATCATTGGTTGTGGTGCATGAATAATTTATGGTTGTGATACTAATGAATATCCTTGGTCGTAGTGCAGGGATGATGTGTATTATTTATTAAGCTGAGTCTCAGTGATAAAAGTTTTGAAAAACCTTTTAAATCAGAGAAGATAATAGATTTTATTCTCTACTTGACTCTTCTAATGGATTGCTTGTTCCGCTGCAGTTAAACTTGATGTTTGTTATATTTTATCAGTTTAACACTGTTGAAGGCTAATGATAATTTATTCTGCATTATCTTAGTCATAATATTTATTGTTGGGCTAGTTGAGCTCACCTTTTTTGCTTTCATTGTTCTCTTCAAGAAATGAGAACGTTGCAGGGACTAGTCGGGGAACAGAGTGATGGTTCAGATAATAGCATTAGTAGTACTCACTATTCTATGAAATAGTGTGATAATAAATGTAATGAGGGCCCCCATTGAGTTTGTATATTGTCTAGATGACAATATTTGTATTAAAACTCACAGAATATGTTTAGTCGTATTTTACACGACTGTTGTATAATTAAGTTGTATTTGAATTTTGTACCATGTATTTGGCGACTCAGAATAGGTGATGTAAACCCATTTTGGGGGCGTCATAATCAGAGCCAAACTTTTATGCGAATTATTAATTATTTTAATTTGATATGTATATTAATTTGTATTTAGAACAATTTAATTGGGCATAATTTTATTGTATAAAATTTAAAAAAAAATTAACCGTCATCAATTCTAAATATCTGCATGTTCTTAATTGGTGTCGGTCTGGATTGCAGTATGTTTATATATATTACATAAATCATATAGACATACTTATGGAATCCGTGTATTACCTTTTTGAATGAGTTAATCTATACATCCACCTCATTTACATCTTCCATACCGAAACGCTCACCTTTTTGTCGTTCTATTTTTTATGTTTTTTAAAATTATTTTTTCCCTTCTCCTACAAACAGATCCAAAAAACCTAACCCGCCAGTCACTTTCCCTCCTTTTTCTTCCCATGTTCTCCTTCTTCTTCTTCTTCTTCTTCTCCTGTTGATTTCCTTCCTCTTCCTTCCTCGCAAGTAACACCATATAGTCTCTTTTTTTCTCTCTATACATACAATTTACAAACCCAAAATTTGCTAAAACCCAAAATCTCACACCTGCAGTTCTAGTAGTAGGAAAGGAACGGGTTGAAGAACTACTATATTCGGTGGCAGGCTCTAAATAGAACAAACAAAGCAAGGAAATTGGACTCTATCGCCTCTGTCGAAAATCATCTATAGGTTTATATCTTGCCCTATTTACCTACATCAATAATATTCATCGTCTATGCATAATTAATCTATTTTTTTTAGAAAAGATTAATTTTTTAGTGATATCGTTAAGGTATGTTCTCTGTTTTGAGGCATGAAATTAGGAAAACCATTTTCTTCTTTTTGTCTATTTTGTTCAGTTGGTGTTTGATATGGTACACTGTTTCTCTAAAAAATTGTTGATGACTTGCAAATTATTAAATTTTGTGTTGGGATTTAAATGTTAATAGTTTGGCCCTTTTATTTACTTTTGAAATTCAAGAAAATGAGTATTTACTTAATAGAGAATTTTCAGAAAGAAAATATGAGTTCTGTTTATTTGATAGATTATGTGCACTATTTTTGGTACGTTTCACCTTTTGACAAAAAAAATGTTGTGGTACTTTTATTTAAGCTTGAAGATGTATGTGTTCTTTTTTCTTCCAAATGATGATAGTAATGAACTGTGTCAGGGAATACTTTGGAATATTCATTTGTTATTGATGTTATTCTTAAAGTATATACATTAAAATACGTTGAAAAAAATTTCTTTGCAGCTTTTATAATAGTGTGCTAGTTCAATCAATGGAATCGGAAATAGATATTAGCTCTACAAATATGGATATTGACGTCGATGATCCGTCTAACAACGAAAGGAATGATGAAGTAGAAGAGAAAGGAAAACAGAATAATCAAATAGTGGAAGAGCCCAAATTACATATGGTGTTTGACAATGTTGATGAGGTTTATGAATATTATAGGAAATATGGTGCGCAACAAGGATTTGGAGTGACTAAAAGAAGTACTAAAAAATTGGACGGGGTGGTTAAATATTTTAGAGTTGTATGTCACAAATATGGAGAGCCAATGAAGAACTCAAAGATTACTCTAAAACCGCATCCGGTTATCAAAGTAGGTTGTAAGGCTAAAATTTGTGCCAAGTTATGAATGATGGGAAATGGGGTATAACCACTTTGGAGCTTGCAAATAATCATGGTTTAAGTCCAAGTAAGTCTCGCTTTCATCGGTGTAATCGGCATGTGACTCCTTATACAAAGAGAAGACTTGAGCTAAATAATGATGCTGGGATACCAATGAATAAAAGTTATAATTCACTTAGAATTGAGTATGGAGAAAATGGAATGCCTTGTTTAAAGAAAAACTGTGAAAATTATATGGGAAAATTAAAAAAGCTAAGGCTTGCTGAGGGTGATAGTAGTGCACTTCAAAATTATTTTGCTAAAGTTCAAGCAGTAGATTCTAACTTTTTCTATGTGATAGACGCAGATGAGGAAAATCGGATCAGAAATTTATTTTGGGCGGATTCGAGGTCTAGAGTTGCATATGAGGAGTTTGGTGATGTCATCACATTTGACACCACCTATTTGACCAATAAATATGACATGTCATTTGCTCCTTTCGTTGGAGTTAATCACCATGGACAATCCATACTACTTGGTTGTGGCTTGATATCGAATGAAGATACTAACACTTTTGTTTGGTTGTTTGATGCGTGGCTTTCTTCCATGTCTAGAAAAGCTCCACACGCCATTATCACCGATCAAGACAAAGCGATAAAAAATGCGATTGAGATAGTTTTTCCCAATGCTCGTCACCGATGGTGTTTGTGGCATATAATGAAGAAGGTTCCTGAAAAATTAAAAGGGTATGAGCATTATGAATCAATTAAATTCACGTTACATAATGTTGTTCATGATTCTTTGAGTGTAGATGATTTTGAATGTGAATGGAAAGCAATGATAGAAAATTATGATCTTGAAAATAATGAGTGGTTGGAAGGATTGTATAACGAAAGGCATCAGTGGGTTCCTTGTTTTGTGAAAGATTATTTTTGGGCGGGTATGTCTACGACACAAAGAAGTGAAAGTATGAATGCTTTTTTTGATGGATTTGTCAATGCAAAAACTTCCTTGAAATAATTTTTGGATCAATATGATAATGCGTTAAGAAGTAAAGTGGAAAAAGAAATAGCAGCGGACTCTCATTCTTTGATTTCACATGTACCTTGTGTTACACATCATGCCATTGAAAAACAATTCCAAGAGGTTTATACCAATTCCAAGTTTATAGAGTTTCAAATAGAAGTGGCGGATGGAGGAATGTATTGCCATAAAAGGTTTATTGAAACTCATGATAAAATATTTCATTACGAAGTGAAACAACTTTGTTATTTTGGGGAAAAAAAGGATCGCCCAAAAATTGTGAACTTCAAAGTTTGCTTCATTGAATGGGAAAATGAATCTGAATTTGATGTGAAGTGCAATTGTAAATTATTCGAATTTCGAGGAATTTTATGTAAACATATAGTTAAGGTACTTCATTTTGAAAGGTTATATTTACGGTTCCAACAAAATACATTTTGAGGAGGTGGAGAAAGGACATTAAGCGACGTCATACTAAAGCTAAAGTCATTTATAATGTTTGGAAAGACACAGAACCGGGACAAAGATATGATAAGGTGTGCAATATTTTTTTCGAGGTTGCGGACATTACATATGACACTCAAAAAAGATGTGATCAACTTGTAGATCGACTTCTTGAATTTAAGGTGGAATGGAATATGGAGGATGGAGTTTGTGAAAGAAGTCAACCTACTCAAAAGTCAAACACGAGTGAATCTGAAAATGACGGCCCAAATGAAATCCAGAAATTACTTTCACCAAAAAAGAACAGATGTAAGGGGCATCCTCCTAGTAAAAGGAAGGTAGGTAAAATGGAACAAGTTTTGAAGAAATTCAAACAGAAGGGACAAAAAAATGGTAGAAATAAGTCTGAATTAAGAAACACAAAGAATATGAAGAAGGTATGATTTTTCTATTTATTATATATATATATATATATATATACATTCTGTATATTGTAACTTTTTTTGCGATTAATATTATCTTATAAAATGATAAATTATGCTTCTTTTATTTCAGGCCTTTGAGCTTGATACGACTATTAATCAGCTACCTATTTTTCATGAGACACAAGAGAGTCATCATGGAAATATTAACTTGAATGTGAGTAATCATTTTTTTTCTTCATATTCTTATGGTTATTATTTTTACTTTATTGCTGAGCATTTTTCAGATGTATGAACTCACTTGACATCGATGGTTCTTCGTGTAACTTGTAGGAATCCATATGGGGAGATGAACTTCTGAATCTTGGCGCTGTGTGGAATTTTGGGTCTATAGGTGAAGGCACTTCAAATGTTGGTTAAAGTCATTACTCTATTGGGATGAAGTCATTACTTTTGGTGCAGTAATTACTTTTGGCGTGGTGTAGAGATTTGTCATTGTAGAAAATGTGTATGTAGATGAATATGGTACAATTTATGTATTGAGATGAATACAATATTATAGATGCATTTTGTATTGGGCTGAAACAGCTAAACTTTATGGATATTTTCTAATTCTGATTATTAATGGTTGTATTCTATTTGTGATTATTTTTTTTCATCTTTAGTAATTTCTCTCAGTGGACATTAAATATTTACCAAACAAACACAATATATGACAGGCTAAGAGAAGCTATTGGAACAGACTAAATTAATGAACACAATAAATGGATTTTATTTCATAAACACAATAATCAAGATTTACATGTTTACAAGGGGCATACCCCAGGTAACTAAAAAAAAGATGATACAATAAGTTATATGCCCTTTATCTGTTGGTGCTGCTTCAAAAATGACAAGATTTCTTCATGTTCTTCTTATTCTTCCTGTCCTGAGAGTCGTCAGTAAATATTCCCTGAACTTTATGTGTTATAACATCCCACTGTCAATGCCTAACTATCCCCACTGTTCAGCCAAATTTATCATTTCTGTAAGATAGGTTTCACTATGAAGCGGTCCTGTCCAAATAGGCTGACAATCATTCTTAGCCGATTATCAAAAGAAATAAACAATGCAATGCACTACCGACAATCATTCTTAGCCGATTATCTTCTTCACCATCATCTTCCCTCATTGCTCTGACCGAATCTGCGAGACAGGTTTCAAAGTAGAGTCTACAAGGATAGAAATTACTCCAATCTTTCCTAAAAGTATCAAAAACCTTGCATGAAGTCAATTAACAGTGTTCCAATTCAGCTGCAGTG
Source organism: Panax japonicus (assembly GCA_020205505.1). Lineage (NCBI taxonomy): Eukaryota > Viridiplantae > Streptophyta > Magnoliopsida > Apiales > Araliaceae > Panax > Panax japonicus. The sequence goes on from CM035094.1 coordinate 67,055,245, forward strand.
ATTCAGTCTTGTCGAGCAACAACACACATAGAAGAACATGAATCTTGCTTCCTATATTACACTGAACTAAACTTGCACAACTTACTTGAAATACTCCAATATACATATATATAACCTTTCTTGATAGTATCCTTGCTCCATTCTTTCATTTTAAATTAAACACTTCATAGAGGAATTTTATCAAACATGGCTTGTGCAACCATTTTTAGGACAGAGTTCATAGATACTTGGGGAGGTTTAAACCCAAAATTTTAACTCTTTTATAACTCCATTCTACCTGCATAAAGCCTCCTTAACATAATCCAATCCAATCACATCAGTTTATTCACAATCAACATCACAATTACTCATAATCGTATATATATATACACACTCAATTTCCAAAATTGCAATATATGTACATAAATTACCTCTTTAATTGTTTTCACTACAAATTTCTTGGTTCAAAACCCCTGCTATTCCTCTTCTATGCCTATTGATGTTAATTTTAGTCCAACAAGCTTCACTTTTTTAACAAATTTTGAGAATTATAGCTGACCCCAAAAGGATTTTGACAACAACTTGGAAGTATAATAGTTCGGCATTTGAAAAAAAAATGGGAAGAACGAAGTCTGGGACAGAAAAAAGAAAATTATTCATGTCTAGCCAGTTTTTTTTGTTTCGTTTTGTTTTGATTTATTTTTGGAGAGAGAGGAATCGAAAAAAAAAGGATTTTAAAGACTATTAAATGACAGCTCAAGCTAATCTGACCTCAGGTGTATGGTTAGCGGGAATCCTTGAGAAGAAGAAGAAGAAGGAGGAGGAGAACAGGGGAAGAAAAAGGAGGGGAAGTGACTGGCGGGTTAGGTTTTTTGGTTCAGTTTGTAGGAGAAGGGAATAAATAATTTTAAACAAATAAAAAACAGAACGACAAAAAGGTGTGCATTTCGGTATTGAAGATGTAAATGAGGTGGATGTATAGATTTACTCTAAATCATATATAATTATATGTGATCAGGTGTTGTATATATATATATATATATATATATATATATATATATAGCAAGGATCTTAAGCTCACCCTTATTGAGCTCACCACGAGCTCACCCTTTTTTTTATAAAAAAAAAATATAACTAATAAAAAATGTATAATAATTTTTAGAATTGAAAGTTTTTTAAAAAAAAAGTGTTTTGAGTGTGATATGGGTACATATAACAAAACAGTGTTATACAGTCTGTACAACATTATTTTGTTATATGTACTCAAATCACACCCAAAACACTTTTTTTAAAAAAACTTTTAATTCCAAAAATTATTATACATTTTTTATTAGTTATGTTTTTTTTAATAAAAAAAGACAGGGTGAGCTCAATAAAGGTGAGCTTAAGAAATGAACTGTATATATATATATATATATATATATATATATATATATATATATATATATATATATATATATTATATATTCTTAAAAATTTTATTATTAAAATAAAAAGTTTATTTTAATTTATAAAATTAGAATTTCATGCTAACTAATTAGAGTTGGAATTGGATTCCATGATAACTAATTGGAGTTGAAATTGGATTCCATGTTTCCTTAAATAAAGGAGTTTATTTAGATATGAAATAAGATTTCATATTATTCAAAATAAAAGAGTTTATTTGTGAATAGGAGAGAGAATCCTAATCTTCTTAAATAAAGAAGTTTATTTAGATATGGAACAAGATTTCATATTATTCAAAATAAAAGAGTTTATTTGTGAATAGTAAAGAGAATCTGTGTTTCCTTTAATAAATGAGTTTTTTTTACTTGGAATTGGATTCCATAATTAATTAAAATAAAGGAGTTTATTTTAATTAATTATTTTGATTAAAATAAAATAGTTTATTTTATTCAAAATAGGATAAATTAAAATAAAAGAGATTTATTTTGATTTAAATTTGGATTAAAATAAAGGAGTTTATTTTGATTCAAAATTAGATTTTATACTAACTAAATTTGCCCATTAAATGATATCAATATATATATTGAATTTTTTTTATTCATGAGATGAATGTTATTTATTGATGCATATGTATATGTGTATGATAATAAATGGGATTGATTATGGACTATTGACCAATGTGATTGGATTTTATTTTAGTTGGATGCATGAATGTATGGGTTTTATTAAATGGGGTCTGGGTACCTTGTCTTCTCTAAATTTTTCTTAATGTAAATTCTATCTCCCTCCTATGTATTATCCTTGACTGCTGATCAAGGTTTCTATTTATTTTAAATAGTTTTGTAATAGGATCAATAGTTAGAATTAATTTTGAAAAATTAGAGATCAAGGAACAAGGAGCGCTTGAAGACCCGTTTGTAATAGAGCCCGGGTTTAAATATAATAGTTATATTTAAATATTAATTCTTGCACCCCTAGAGTTTGACCTTTTGGTTCACTTGGTGGCTCTAGTGAACCAAACTAGAATAAAAGTTTATAATCAATCCAAGTAGAATATAGTATTCTATATGTGCATGCTTATACTATATATATTATATATTATGCAAATATGCTTTGCATGTTAATTAATATGACGCGTATTTTATATATATATGTGTGTGTGTGTGTGTGTGCATGTGCGTTTAACAAGATGAGACAACTTAATAACAAATCTCTCAAATATTTTATATTAAGTCCTAAGCGTTCAAAGATATTTGGAATATCGAACGTCGCCTTCTAGCATGATAAAAATAATAGAGTATCAATTAATTATTATAAGTTTGTTGTGTCACCACAAGGCTTATCTTAATTCTTTGAGATGTTAATTTTATCACATTTGATGCTTATAAAAAAATTTGAACAATATTATTTTGTTGTGTCACCACAAGAACAATATTTTTCTTTTTTGAATATATGAAGTGCTAGGTTGGACTTAACTTAAATCATTTTAGTTCGGATGAGCACACATTTGACCATTATGATCTTAGAGGCAAAGTACAAGGAGTTGTATAGTTGATGTAATTGATAAGAGTTGTCTACCTATTTATTTATATATAGTTTGTTGTGTCACCACAAGGCTATATACATTTGAAATGGGATCCTTATTCTCACTAGAAAATCTTTAATTAGATTTTGCCGAACTTTATAAGTGAGGGTAATATAGTTTGATGAAAATAGTGGGAGATACCAATTTAAAACAAGACCTAATTTATTTTGGTAATTAATAAAAGAATGTATGCTAAAATGTTGTTAATTACAAATTCATTTACAGAATTTTACAATGTCTAAATTACTATCACTGCGAAGCATATTATACGTTATTCAACCGGACCAAATTAAATGGATTGGTTAAGGAATTTGAGAATAATTCTCATGGCTGAAAAGCTATCTTATGTCCTTAATGCACCTATCCCTGCAATGGTTGTAAACAATGCCTCTGAGGAAGAGATTGCTACTTCTAGAAAGTGGCAAGATGATGCAAAGTTGGCTCAATGCATCATGCTTGCATCCATGAGTAACGTGTTTCAGCGTCAGCGTGAAACTATGGATGCTCCTACTATATTCCTACACATCAAGTAGTTGATGGTGAAGAAAGTAGAACTGATAGATATCAGATATCTAAGGTGTTCTTCCGATCTAGAATGACCGATGACACTACAGTACAGATAAAAGTCCTTAACATTATCAATTTGATTGATCAATTAGTATAACAGGTTTTGTCATGAATGAAGAGTTGAGCCAAGATTTGATCTTGCACTCACTCCCGGACTCCTTTCATAATTGTTATGAATTTTTAATATGAACAAGCTAGATATCAGCCTCGTTGACTTGCATAACATGTTAAAAAATGTTGAGAGTCACTTTCCAACCAAGAAATACCATGTCTTACAGGCAGGGGCCAAATGATCTTCTGAAATGAAAAACGATTCAAAGAAGGTAAATAGAAAGGCAAAAACAAAGGATAATAAGAATAAAACTGATACGGATAGCAAAGGAGTTTGCTTCCACTGCAATAAGCATGGAAAAGTTATGGTTGCATATCTACAAGTTATGGTTCCCAGTATCTACAGTACAAGTTATGCATATCTATAAGCATGGAAAAGTTATGGTTCCCAGTATCCCTCTAAGATCATGTCTTAGAAATGGCTGCATATCTACAAAAAGGGTAACCTCAAAATCCAGCCCCAAGACTCCATAAAAGTTATGGACAGGGAGGATTCCTAATCTTAAGTATGTTCAGATAAGGGGTTGTCCAGCTTATGTGAAAAAGGTTTCAAAGGATAAGCTTGGGACAAGATTTGACAAGTATAGATTTGTGGGACATCCTAAAGTAAGTTTAGGTTATATGTTCTATAATCCTACTCAGTAAAAGGTGTTTGTTATGAAACATGCTACCTTCTAAGATAAATGTGTTTATCATTGAAAGGGCTAGTGGGAGGATAATAGAATCTTGAAGAGTTCAAGAACCACAAAACACTATAAGTCAAATAAGATAAACCTGTAGATAGACCTATTGTACCACGACCGAATCATAAATCTGGAATAGTACCGAAGATACCTGGGAGGTATGGATTCATCATAGATGATGATGAGGTACGCATCATAGAAGATGATGATCAAGTTATATACGATAAGGTAAGAGTTGTAAACACTCAGAGAAATGGATTGAAGCAAGCTTCTCAAATATGGAACATTCATTTTGATGAGACAATCAAAAGAGTTTGATTTTATCAAAAACAAGAATGAACCTAATGTGTACAAAAGGGTCAGTGGGAGCGTCATAAAATTTTTAGTATTATATATTGATATATTACGGATAAGGAATGACATACTAATGCTACAATAAGTTAAGATAAAGTTGTCTAAACATTCATCCATGAATGATTTAAGAAGAGTATCTTCATTGGGGATACAAATCTATATAGTTAAATTTAAGAGGATGCTCAACTTAACCCAAGGAACGTATATTCTTATGATGCTAAAGTCGTTTAGCATGGCAAACTCCAAGAGATGTCTCATGTTTATGAGTCATGGAGTGTATCTCTCTTAATAGTCCCCATAGACTCGTAAAAGAGAGATCACATGAGTAACTATAATGTATGCAATAAAATGTATGGGACCTGATGTTGATCAGTCATATTCTGGAGAAGTTCACTGTGAGTCAGTGAAAAATATCTTAAAGTACTTAATCGGCACTAAAGATGTGATTACAATTTATGGTGGGTCTAAATTAAAACTAGAGGGCTTAACATACTCAAGTTTTTTAGACAGACCAAGACGACAGAAAATCCACTTTAGGGTAAAGTGTTACCTTGAACGGTGGTGCAATGAATTGGAAAGGTTCCAAACAGCAAAGAGTTGCTAGTTTAGTGATAAAGACAAAGTATATAGCTGTAAATGAAGCTGCAAGTTGATTGTTTGGATGAAAAGTTTATTACAGAACTAGGAATAGTTCCTAAGTCTCATCTTGGATCTACACATGTGTTGTGGCACTTTCATTTGATTAGAGGAATCATTGAAAGACGGGAAATCACTATAAAGATAGTGGACTCTCAAGAACAACATTACATATCCATTAACTAAAGCTTATCCAATAGCAGGATAATCGTCACTTAGAGAAGAAGGGTATGAGATACCATGGTGATTGGCTTTAGTGCAAGTGAGAGATAGAAAGTAGTATGTGTAAGACCCCAACTTTTATAAATAAAGATTAAATTTTCTCAAAATATATTTTTGAATATTATGGTGTGGATATGATATAATGTTATAGTTGTGGGTATTATTTACAAGTTTTGCAAAGTAAGCAAGTGGTTATAATATATTCGATTGGTCGGGGAATTTTTAACAGGGAATATTCGAACGACGGCATAATCATTGGTGGACCCCACAACAGAAGTATTGTCGTACTAAGAAAACGACAGAATTATCTTTTTATAAAATAACGGCGAAAGTGTTACCGTTAAAACTGTTGAACTACCCGGTACGAAAAGTACAGTAATACGCGTGGTTGCATAGTAGCACACGGTATTGGTTATTGATGCTTATGTGAGAAGTCACTCAGTTATACTCAATTATTGCTACAATAATTGTTGCATCATATCTCTCATATTATTGATTCAATTATTGTCACAGTATCATCTGCATTATATGATATATTATTAAATCAATAATTGAGACGACAAAGTTATTCATATTATTAAATTAAAATATTTACAATGTCTAGAAGTTTTGTCAAGGAGAGGTTTGGCCACCTAATTGCACGCCAATAAGGAGAAATCCTTATCGGAAAGCCCCCTCTTTCTTGGGAACGACCTGGTTGTTAAATATTGTGAGTTATAATATTAATGATGAATAAGTTCGTGTTGATTAAAGATGAATTTTATAGTTCTATTGTGTTGAAATTATTAGTGTCAGTGGAAATCAACATCTATTCCGATGATAATTGATGTCTGGGGTTATATTGATAAATCGGGTAATTTATCGGATAAATGAGCAATTAATTTCTACTAATTCACATGCTTATATAACTATTTGTTCACATGTGTGTACTATTGAATCACATTCATGTACTATTAGGGGAGTTGGTACAAGATTAATAATACTTGCATGACTAAGTTAAAAATGAAGGTATAGATGAAGGTACTATAATGTAATTCATATTTTTTACATGATTATATTATTGATTCACATGATTGAACTATTGATTCACATTATTTACTATTAGGGGAGTTGGTGAAAGTTTGATAATACTTGTAGGACTAAATTAAAAATAAAGGAAAATAAGAAGATATTATACTGTATATTCTGAGCCCCAAAACGTGCAATTATCAAAACTATATTTTCTTATAAATAGAAGCTCATTTCTTCATTATTCTTCACCAATTCACTCAAGCTATAGAGCATTTATTATAGAGAGAAATTATAGAGAGAAAGAATAAGAGAAGTCTTATACCTCACTACTCCAGTATCCAGTTTCTTTCTAAGGTAAGGGGTATTATTTCTTTCTTTCGTCTTCATGGAGAGAACTTCTATTATTCCATTCTTTATTATTATTTTGGAATAACCTATCTATGCGAAGTACCGCATACATGGTGAAATTCTTCTATTAATCCATTATTTATTATTCTGTTGGAATATTCTGTCTGTGCGTTTTACGCCGGACCTGATTTCGTCTTTATTATTCTGTTGGAATATCCTATCTGTGCGTTCTACGTCGGACCTGGTTCCTCCTTTATTATTCTGTTGGAATATCCTATCTGTGCATTTTACGCCGGACCTGATTCCGTCTTTATTATTCTGTTGGAATATCCTGTCTGTGCATTTTACGCTGGACCTGGTTCCGTTATTTATTATTCTGTTGGAATAACCTGAATGTGCGGTCTATCGCATGTCTGGTGATTTCTTTTGTTATTTCATTCCTTGTTATACTCAGTTGATTAAAGTTTTGACTTTTATACGCCATGAAATTAGTGGAATATCTTTGATATTTGCTCTTCATCCAGTATTTTTTCATGGAAATATTCTTTTGAGCATTCTTGAATTTTACTCTACAAAGAAGTATCATGTTGACAATTTGGACGTTGTTAGTTCCTGGATAAATTAATTCTTGAACTTGTTTTATTGACTTCTTATATCATTGTCATCATCCTCGTGTTTATATTTTGTTGAAAGTCATTTGTGGCCTATAGTGCATAGATGGACTTGGTATGATTATGACCATGGATTATTCGGTGTAATCATGACCGTAATGTTACAAATGATGTGGTAAAAGTCCTCATTGGCCCGTAGTGCGTTGATGGACAGTTGTTGGCATGATCATGACCATTAATGAATACACAAATATCCTTGGCCCGTAGTATATGGATAATTTGTGGTCGTGATACTAAAGAATATCCTTGGCCGTAGTGCAGGGGTGATTCGATGATGTGGATTATTTATTAAGCTGAGTCTCAGCAAAAAAAATGATGAAAAACCTTTTAAATAATAGAATATAGTAGATTTTATTCTCTACTTGACTCTTTTAATGGATTGCTTATTCCGCTGCAGTTAAACTTGATGTCTTTTATATTTTATCAGTTTAACAATGTTGAAGGCTAATGATAATTTATTCTGCATTATCTTAGTCATAATATTTCTTACTGGGCTAGTTGTGTTCACCCTTTCTTTCACTGTCCTCTTCAGGAAATTAGAATATAGCTGGGACAAGTCGGGGAACGGAGTGATGGTATAGATAGATGGCTATAGTAGTCATCACTATTATGTAAAATAGTGTGATAATAATTGTAATAATTACTTTATTTAAGTTTGTAAACTCTCTACGAGACATTATCCGTGTTGAAATTCTCAGCTATGTTTTGTCGTACTGTATCAAAGAAGTTTGTATTTAAATTTTGTACCATGTATTTGGCGACTCAAGATGGGTGATGTATACCTATTTTGGGGGCGTCACAGTTGGTATGATCCCTGGCTAAGATGTGAGACTAGAACAAGGAGGGGAGAGACGGGGAATTCCTTCACTAGTATGACCTATCTAAGTTTATTTGATATTTAATTGGCCGATCAGAATATAGGGTTAATATGTTGCATGTTAATTAACCCTTGTTTTGTGGCAGTATTTGAAAATGACATCCGAGACTGTTGAGAATAGCAAAGGAGCACAGGAGACCGTTGAGTCTCCACAGATTAATAATCAGGATAATGTGCATCAGGAAGGCGATAATACTCATGTAAATAACAACACTGACCAAATGATGAACGATGGAATGTTTAGAGGGTTAATGCAATTCATGCAACAACAGGCGAGAGCAGCTCCTGTCCAAAATGTAGGTGGAAACACTGAAAACTCTTGGACGGTCACCGCTAAACAGTTCAAGGAGCTGAGACCACCGGAGTTTATTGGATAGCCAAAACCACTTAAGACGGAAGCGTGGATAAAGAAGATCACCAAGATATTTGATGTCTTGGGATGCTCCGAGGAGCAAAAAGTTCCCTTTGCCACCTTTATGTTGCGAGGAGAGGCAGATTACTAGTGGGAATCGGTAAAGTGTACTTAACCTGCCGCACTGAAGATGTCTTGGTAGAAGTTCCAAGAACTATTCAACAACAAGTACTTTTCCGAAAGTAGTCGTCACATGAAAGAGGTAGAGTTCATCAAGTTGGAGCAGAACAATATGACCGTGTCACAGTACGAAGCTAAGTTTGCTGAGTTGTCACGGTTTGCGTCTCACTTGGTTGATAATGAGGAGAGAATGACGCGTATGTTTCTAAGAGGTTTGAAACCCGAGATACGTCAATATCTAATTTCTCATAAACTATGTTTGTATTCAGATGTTGTAAATATGGCTCAGTTATTGGAGCGCGATAACGAGTTAACCCAACCAAGAGAAAGAAACCGGTAAAATGATAATAACAGTAGTAGCAGTCATCGAAGCGGTGACAACAAAAGTGGAGGGAATCAATATGCCAGAAATGGTAACCACTTCGGTAGTAATCATGGCCAAGACAATAAGAGTAGACATTTCAAGAAGAGAAGATTCAACAATGATGGAAAGACGTCAGCAGCAGCACCCGTTGTTAAGGAAGGAGAACGACCACCTATCATATGCTTCAAATGTGGATGGGAGGGACACATCAGTCCAAACTGTGTGATGCCGTCCAAAGTGTGTTATAATTGTGGAAGAGGAGGTCACCTAGCTCGATTTTGTCATGCACCGAAGACAAGTCCAGTTGGGATGGAGGCACCAAAGGTCGTCCCAGAAAAGTTAAAGCTGGTAGTTCAAGGGAGAGCGTTTACTGTGACCTCCCAAAAAGTAAGGAACCCAAATGAGGTCATCACAGTTAAGCTTATCATTAACTCTAGCGAAGTCTATACCTTATTTTATACTTGTTCTACCCATTCTTTTATTTCTCGTACTTGCGCTCAACGTTTAAATTTGACTCCGGAGAAATTAGACTTTGACTTATCTGTTGAAACTCCGTTAGGAGAGACCTTCATTACATCCACTGTTTATAAGTCTTGTTTGGTTCAAATCGGTACCCTCATATTACTTGTCGATCTTATTTCATTGAAAATTCTTGCATTTAATGTGATTCTAGGGATTGATTGGTTAACTACTCATCATGCAAAAATTAATTGTTTTCGTAAGGTTGTTAGCTTTCATATTCCGAACCAACCTGTTATACGAATTCAAGCGACCAAACCATTAAATTAATCACGGTCATAAAGCTATTCGTTTATTAAAAAATGGATGTCAAGCTTTCTTAGCTCATGTCACAGATTTAAACAAAAATACGTCAAATTTGAATGATATTTCTATTGTTAATAATTTTCTTGATGTATTCCCCGAAGAACTTCCTGGCCTACCCCCTGAGCGTGAAATTGAGTTTGGTATCGACCTTGAACGTACAAAACCCATTTCCAAAGTCCCATATCGAATGGCTTCTATTGAACTTCAGGAGTTAAAAACCCAACTATAGGAATTGTTAGACATCGATTTCATTCGTCCTAGTACATCTCCTTGGGATGCTCATGTTCAATTCGTGAAGAAGAAAGATGGAAGTATGTGACTTTGTATTGATTATCGGGAGTTGAATCATGTCACCATCAAAAATAGGTACCCATTGCCACGTATTGATGACCTGTTTGACCAGTTGCAAGGAGCAAATTTTTTTTTCAAAGATTGATCTTCGTTTCGGATATCACCAATTGGAGATTAAAACCGATGACATTCCAAAGATGGCTTTCAAAACTCGGTACGGGCATTATGAATTCTTAGTCATGTCTTTTAGATTGACTAATGCTCCTGCTGCCTTCATGGATATGATGAACCGAGTATTCAAGGAATATTTGGATCACTTTGTGGTCGTCTTTATTGATGACATCCTCATATATTCCAAAAGTCGTGAAGATCATGAGGAACACTTGAGGCTGATACTCCAAAAGCTTCGTGAAAACAAGCTTATTGCCAAGTTGAAGAAATGCGAGTTCTGGCTTGAGGAAGTAGCATTTCTTGGGCACGTAGTATCAAGTCACAGAATATCTATTGACCCGGCAAAGATTGAAGCTATTCAAAGCTGGGAGCAACCTAAATCAGTGACCGAAGTACGTAGCTTTCTCGGCTTAGCTGGTTATTATCGGAGATTCGTGGAAGGGTTTTCTCGAATCGCTACTCCATTAACTCAGCTGACTCAGAAAGATACAAAATTCGGTTGGAGCGAGGAATGTGAGAAGAGTTTTCAAAAACTCAAGAGGAGGCTTATTTCGGCACCTGTTTTGACAATACCATCTGGCTCGGAGGGATTTGTCATCTACAGTGATGCTTCAGGCAAAGGGTTAGGATGTGTTCTCATGTAACATGGAAAAGTCATAGCCTATGCCTCACGAAAATTCAAAGAATATGAGAGAAATTATCCTACTCATGATCTAGAGTTGGCAGCTGTCATTTTTCCGCTTAAGATTTGGAGGCATTACCTGTATGGAGAGAATGTGGAGATCTATACGGATCATAAAAGCCTCAAATATTTCTTCACTCAAAAGGAACTCAACATACGGCAACGACGATGGCTTGAGCTATTGAAAGATTACGATCATACCATTCAATACCATCCTGGAAAAGCGAACGTAGTAGTTGATGCAGTGATTAGAAGATCATATGCGGGTACAAGTGCATTATTATCAACGCAAAGGCCCATTTTATATGACGTACATAGGATGGAGAAAGAGCTAAAGACTCCAGGGACCCATGTGATAATGGCGAATATACGAGTGGAACCGACTTTAATCGATAAAGTTAAAGTTGCTCAAGCTACAGACCTGGAGCTGATGCGTATGAGGAAGAAAGTGCAAGAAGGTAATATTTTGGAAGCAAGAATCGATGAAGAAGGAATACTTCGAGTCAACTCTAAACTTTGTGTTCCTAACGATTCTGACTTAAAGTATAAAATCATGATGGAGGCGCATAACACACCATTTTCAATCCATCCTGGGAGTACCAAAATGTATCGTGATCTTCGACATACATTTTGGTGGAGCAATATGAGGAGAGAGATAGCGGAGTTTATCTCAAGGTGTTTAACTTGTCAACGAGTCAAGGCGGAGCATCAAGTACTGAAAGGTCCATTGCAACCACTTGAAATTCTAGAATGGAAGTGGGAGCACATAACCATGGATTTCGTTACTGGTCTTCTCCTAAGGTTTCTCAAGGCATAGATACGATTTGGATCATTGTTGATAGATTGACCAAGTCTGCTCATTTCTTACCGATACGAGAAACTTAAACATTTGAACGTCTTGCTAGTATGTACATAAATGAGATTGTAAGATTTCATGGTATGCTAGTATCCTTAGTTTCTGATCGAGACCCAAGATTCACTTCAAGATTTTGGGTTAGTTTGCAAAAAGCTATGGGCACGGATTTACGATTTAGTTCGGCATATCATCCTCAAACAGACGGACAGTCGGAGAGGACTATTCAAACTCTTGAAGATTTATTAAGACTCTGTGTCCTTGACTTCAAAGGAAGTTGGGACAAGTTTTTACCATTGGTGGAGTTTTTCTACAACAATAGTTATCAAGCAAGTATTGGCATGGCTCCATTTGAGGCGTTGTATGGAAGAAAGTGTCGTTCTCCAGTATGCTGGGATTAGGTGGATGAAGCAACGTTGTTAGGACCGGATTTGGTACATATGACTACAGAAAAGATTCAAACGATCCGACAACGTATAAAAACCTCACAAGATCGACAAAAGAGTTATGTTGATCTTCATCGAAAGGACGTGGATCTAAATATTGGAGATCATATCTTATTACGTGTTGCTCCATGGAAAGGAGTTACGAGATTTGGAAAGAGAGGAAAGCTCAATCCTTGATTTATTGGCCCATTTTTAATCGTCGATCGAGTATGAACTGTGGCCTATAGACTCCCCTTACTGCCAAGTATGTCTCGTGTTCATAACTTTTTTCACATATCTATGTTACGTAAATATGTGAAAGACCCAAACCATATTATTAAATTAGAACCAGACGAGATAAAGGAAGATTTAACATATGAAGAGTTACCTGTTAAAATCTTGGATAAGAAAAATCATATTCTACGCTCCAAGGTTATACCTCAAGTCAAAGTTTTATAGAGAAACCACGATGTTGAGGAAATGACCTGGGAGTTAGAATCTAAAATGAAGTCAAGGTATCCTCACCTCTTCGACATACCAGGTACGCACCCTAATTTCGAGGACAAAATTTCATAAAAAGGGGAGATTGTAAGACCCCAACTTTTATAAATAAAGATTAAATTTTCTCAAAAAATATTTTTGAATATTATGGTGTGGATATGATATAATGTTATAGTTGTGGGTATTATTTACAAGTTTTGCAAAGTAAGCAAGTGATTATATTATATTCGATTGGTCGGGGAATATTCGTTTTAACAGGAAATATTCGTACGATGGCACAATCATTGGTGGACCCCACAACGAAAATATTGTCGTAGTAAGAAAACAACAGAATTATCTTTTTATAAAATAACGGCGAAAGTGTTACCGTTAAAACTATTGAACTACCCGGTAGTAAAAGTACAGTAATACACGTGGTTGTATAGTAGCACACGGTATTGGTTATTGATGCTTACGTGAGAAGTCACTCGGTTATACTCAATTATTGCTACAGTAATTGCTGTATCATATCTCTCATATTATTAATTCAATTATTGTCACAATATCATCTGCATTATATGATATATTATTAAATCAATAATTGAGACGAAAAAGTTATTCATATTATTAAATTGCAATATTTACAATGTCTAGAAGTTCTGTCAATGAGAAGTTTGGTCACCTAATTGTGTGCCAATAAGGAGAAATCCTTATAGGAAAGCCCCATCTTTCCTGGGAACGACGTGATTGTTAAATATTATGAGTTATAATATTAATGATGAATAAGTTCGTGTTGATTAAAGATGAATTTGATAGTTCTATTGTGTTGAGATTATTAGTGTTAGTTGAAATCGACATCTATTCCGATGATAATTGATGTATGGGGGTTATATTGATAAATCGGGTAATTTATCGGATAAATGAGCAATTAATTTCTACTAATTTACATGCTTATATAATTATTTGTTCACATGTGTGTACTATTGAATCACATTCATGTACTATTAGGGGAGTTGGTGCAAGATTGATAATACTTGAATGACTAAGTTAAAAATGAAGGTATAGATGAAGGTACTATACTGTAATTCGTATTTTTCACATGATTATACAATTGATTCACATGATTGAACTATTGATTCACATTATTTACTATTAGGGGAGTTGGTGCAAGTTTGATAATACTTGTAGGACTAAATTAAAAATAAATGAAAAGAGGAAGGTATTATACTATAATATTTTGAGCCCCAAAATGTGTAATTATCGAAACTATATTTTTCTATAAATAGAAGCTCATTTCTTCATTATTCTTCACCAATTCACTCAAGTTATAGAGCATTTATTATAGAGAGAAATTATAAAGAGAAAGAAAAAGAGAAGTCTGATACCTCACTACTCCAGTATTCAGTTTCTTTCTAAGGTAAGGGGTATTATTTCTTTCTTTAGTCTTCATGAAGAGAACTTCTGTTATTCCATTCTTTATTATTATGTTGGAATAACCTATCTATGTGAAGTACCGTATACATGGTGAAATTCTTCTATTAATCCATTATTTATTATTCTGTTGGAATATCATGTCTGTACGTTTTACGCCGGACCTGATTCTGTCTTTATTATTCTGTTGGAATATCCTGTCTGTACGTTCTACGTCGGACCTGGTTCAGTCTTTATTATTTTGTTGGAATATCCTGTCTGTGCATTTTACGTCAGACCTGATTCCGGCTTTATTATTCTGTTGGAATATCATGTCTGTGCGTTTTACGACGGACCAGGTTCCGTTATTTATTATTCTGTTGGAATAACCTGTCTGTGTGGTCTATCGCATGCCTGGTGATTTCTTTTGTTATTTCATTCCTTCTTATACTCAGTTGATTAAAGTTTTGACTTCTACACTCCATGAAATTAGTGTAATATCCTTGATATTTGCGCTTTATCCAGTATCTTTTCATGAAAATATTTTTCTGAGCATTCTTGAATTTTACTCTACAAAGAAGTATCATGTTGACAATTTGGACGTTATTAGTTCCTAGATAAATTAATTCTTGAACTTGTTTTATTGAATTCTTATATCATTGTCATCATCCTCATGTTTATATTTTGTTGAAAGTCATTTGTGGCCTGTAGTGCATAGATAGACTTGGTATGATTATGACCAGGGATTATTCGGTGTAATCATGACCGTAATATTACAAATGATGTGATAAATGTCCTCATTGGCCCGTAGTGCGTTGATGGACAGTTGTTGGCATGATCATGACCATTAATGAATACAAAAATATCCTTGGCCCGTAGTGCATGGATAATTTGTGGTCGTAATACTAAATAATATCATTGGCCGTAGTGCAAAGGTGATTCAATTATGTGGATTATTTATTAAGCTGAGTCTCAGCGATAAAAGTGATGAAAAACCTTATAAATCATAGAAGATAGTAGATTTTATTCTCTACTTGACTCTTTTAATGGATTGCTTGTTCCGCTGGAGTTAAACTTGATGTCTTTTGTATTTTATCAGTTTAACAATGTTGAAGGCTACTGATAATTTATTCTGCATTATCTTAGTCATAATATTTCTTATTGGGCTAGTTGATCTCACCTTTTCTTTCACTGTCCTCTTCAGGAAATGAGAATATAGCTGGGACAAGTCGGGAAATGGTGTGATGGTCCAGATAGATGACTATAGTAGTCCTCACTATTATGTAAAATAGTCTAATAATAATTGTAATAAGGACTTTATTTGAGTTTGTATACTCTCTACGAGACATTATCCGTGTTGAAATTCTCATCTATGTTTTGACGTACTGTATCAAAGAAATTTATATTTAAATTTTGTACCATGTATTTGGCGACTCAAGATGGGTGATGTATACCTATTTTGGGGGCGTCGCAGTATGCACACAAGCCAATCATGTTTGATGATAAAGCATATACTTTGTAACAATCTTATTCATTTATTAATAAAAAAACTATTAATTTATTAAAGGCTTTTAATTATCTACATGATGTTATTTTATAATATGTGATAAACCCATAGTTTTAAGCAATGCTTTTAGAATAATGATGATGATCATTCTAATGAGATCTAAATTCTTAGAAAGCTTAAAACTAAAATAGTTCTCAATCGTTGGATTACTAAATTGGGGATTAGTGTATCCGGATAGATTGGTACATACGTTGCTTGCTCATTGGATGGGGATGATTGATCTCATGATCATTTGTGTGGAGACACTAAAGAAAGTATGTAGGTGATTATTAGAGAATAAGTTCACTGAACGTGGCTCGCTAAGGAATATCTAATGGAGTTTTACTTGCCTGTCAATAGGAATTCCTGTAGTGATAGTAGTACAAGTGATCCTTGGACTTGAGATCATCATAGTATCTTATGTATGATGAGTTATACTTTGACTTATTCCTTAAGACCCTTAGGGTATATCAAAGGGTATGCTTGGGTATAATAAGTTGTATATGGAGATAATGTATGATTAATAAAGAATCTATCGCTTCTAATAAAAGAAGAGAAATGTCCTATGTGATTCGATAAATGACATCCCGGTAGTCCTTGGCCAAGGCAGAATAAAATTAGAAATGAGTTTCTAATTTTTATTATTTGAAGTTGTGCATTTAAGAGTCGAAAAACATATAATTAAATAAAATAAGACTTGACAGTAATTCCATGTCTTATATTTAATTGGGACATTGTATGGTGGAAGGATTGAATTGTACGGTAACTATTTACTCAAAGGTTCTTTTATGATTAATGTTGAAATCTATATTATCTGGAAAGTCGATGATCGCTAGGGAGGTTTATCCCTATTGTAGAATAAATATTATTTATTTAAATAAATTAATAGTTTTATTTACTTATTTAAATAAGATTAGAATTGTTCTAATTGATTTATTCACAACCGGTTTAATATGGAGAACCTAAAGGGTCAAACCATAAAAGGAAGAATAATTATTTAAAAAGTTAATGACATAATCATAATAATAAATTAAGTATGTTTAATTTAATCTATGGTGATAGAATAAATTAAATAGCTTAATATTTATTATTTAATATTTTCGAAATATTAAATATAAATTAATAAGAGGAGTCTTATTATTATTATTACTATTATTATTATTATTTAATTCCTAAAGGAGTTTGGAAATTAATTAATAAAAGTACTCTCATTTATTCCTAATAAGATTAGTTGGCTAATTAATTAAAAGAGTTTAATTAATTATCTCTAATAAGATTAGGGAGCTTAATTAATTAAAGGAATTTAATTAATTAAAATAAAAGCCAATTCCTTAATTGTTAAGGAGAGTTTCCTAAATCTATAAATAAGAGGAGTCTTATTATGGGTGAAGGGGTTAGAGTTGTTGTTGGCTTTTTGACAACATACGTAATTCCAATAGTTGGGAGAGTACGCTCCTTTTCTATGAGAGATAGAAAATTAGGGTTTTGCCAAATACTCATCTTCTTGAAACTTTATTCTTTCTTGGTGGATCACCTCTAGAGGCCAAACACTTGGGTGGCTAACGTTGATCAAAGGAAGGAACCAAACCCAGTGGATTCAAGTTGAACGCGAAAAAGATTTGGAGGTGAACTTGTACCTGAGGAAGCTCGGATCTTCAAGGGTATGATTCTTATCCTTCATATTTTAGTTTAATTAATAATTGTGCATAAAGGGTGATCCGGGTATATGGTTTGTAAATTTTGAAACTCTGATTTTTCACGCTTCCGCTTATTTTATGCAATTTGATTGCGTTCATGAATATTACAAACCTAAAAAAATGTGTGTGACATATTTTATACATCATTTACTAATTGATTTTGGTGAACAACTATAGGGTGATGAGGACCCGACCTTGAAAGCATCAAAAATACACCGCGTTAGAATGAGGAGAACAGAAATCTTCTCGTGTTCCTTCGGGGACTTGAAATATTTGTTGTTGTACTTTAAATGGCATTGTAATAATTTAAATATGAATATTGTCTATACGTTGCAATATTTGTACTGAAACTCACAGTATATGTGTCGTCATATTTTGCACGACAGTTGTATAAATGGAGTTGTCATTAGTGTATTTTTTGGCGACCCAAGATGGGTGATGTATACCTATTTTGGGGGCGTCACAAATTAGCTCCCCCAAACTTAACAATTACAATGTCCTCATTGTAAAATAAAGCATTAAGTAGAAGTGAACTTCCCTGTAATCAGCTAAGCGTGAGGTGATGGTGGCGTTGGCGACGACGATCATTTTCCTATCCATTGAATCTCCAATACCTGCAATGAAGAGAGACAACATGGATTAGATTATAAGAGAACTTAATAAGAAAATTAACTCCTAAATTTTTGACGAACTAACAACACTAGTTAAACTAGTAAAACATATAAATATAAAAAATTCATGGGTTGCCTCCCAGTTAGCAATTGATTTACAGTCTTTCAGCCTGACTTTGTCTAGTTAACTGATGAGTGAGTTTTATACCCATGAATTAAGTGTATTTGATCTTAATCTTTTGGAAGTTTTTAAGTATTTGTGTCTATTCATGCATATTTTATGTTGTTTTGTAGGAATTGGGACAAAAGTTACGTGGATCGACGTTTGGGGTGGCTAGATGCTCGTTTTCGGCTTATCATTTACATAGCAGCCACTTCAAAGCCAATTTCAGCATTGTTCCGGACCTTATTTCGAAAAACCCAAAGAATGAAAGTTGTATATCTATGTCTCCTCTTTTCGGAATATCTTGAATCATCAAAATAAGGCCAGCGTCGGGGCGCCCAAACAAGGCCTATGCCCAGCGCCGGGGCACTAGGAGGCTGTGTTCCAATGTCGTGCCCAGCGGCAGGGCACTGGGAAAGAGTTTGGTCAAGCTTAGACGCGTTTTGGGGAGAATTTTGACACTTTTTTGTCTCCAAATAGGATTGGGTTTGTTCCTAAGCTAAAAATTGGACTTGTAACATATAAATACGAGATGTAAGGCATAAAATAAAGGAGGATTACATAGAATAGATTAGAGATACACTCCATTAGATTAGAACATAAACCATAGTTCTTATTAGTTTTGGAGATTGAAGCAACTTGGAGACCATTGAAGATAAAGAGTAGGAGCTTGAGGAAGATGGAGATTTACTGACAACAGATTTATTCTTCACTCTACTCTTACTTTTACCTTTTAATGTCTATTCAAGTGTGGATTCTTGGTTTTAATTCATTAATTATGAACTAAATCTTTTGTTAAGACTACAAATTGAACCTTTTATGTCTATGAATTAATTATTTAATTTATTCCAATTATTTATGTCCAAGTGAATTGTTTATCATGTTTTGTGCGTATTGATTAATTATTTGGCCAATAATTACCGTGTTACTCTAGAAGGATTCAGGAAATAAAATCTACGGTTGGAACTGGACATGATAACATGTATGTTTAATTATTTGCATGAGATGAATAATTAGGGTCGTGAATTGAATAGGAATATATGTTCACTATATGTAACAAATTTGGAATTGGAATTTAACGGGTTTGGTTTAATTATTTTGCATAGGAATATCGCATGATTAATTGAATTGAATAAAAGTTATCTATTTTCTTGGGAAAGGGCTTTTAACAACTAGAATTCATGTTAACAATTCAGGTGGCATAATAATTGGGTTAATTGGATAATTGGTTTATAGTTCATAATTGGGGATATTGAAGTCTTAATCTTTATTTATTTGAATTCAATTATAAATTAATCCAGTTTAGTTAGTTAATTTAGTTTGCTAAAGTTTAAAAATCATAAATTGCAGTTGTTTAAATAAAATTAGTTTGGTTAAGAACTAGTACTTGGTGAATTTTATTAAATAATTTCCCGTGGGAACGATACTCTACTTTCACTTTATTACTTGTTGACCGTGTATACTTGCACGTATGTTTTGATTGTGAAATCGATCAACATCAACTCTATCCAATTCCTCTTTGAAAGTTGAGGAACCCTCCATCCATCGAAAATAATGTAGCTTTTGGTAGGTTCTCATTTGTGATAGCCATTGCATTAAAGTCACCTAGCATGCTTTGTTTAGATAAGATCACATTCAAGAACGTCCAACATCTAGGTGTTTTCTCCATTGTGTCTGCGAATAGATTCTGGATTGAAACTTTTCAGACATAACAATCTTTTCTTCTATCTTCTCCATCTCATCGCACCATGGGTTCAAAGTTGTACTCGTTTTTACGTCACAAGGAGTATTGCCGACGACATGACTACCTAGCGGACATGATTTTGCAAATCTGACTCACTCTTTGATCTTTGGTGGAGACCCGTTTAGATCTTCGTCGACCTCTATTTCATTATCCATAATTGTCTCCACACTTCTGATATCTTATGGCTCATCCAGTCGCAGAATTGATTCGGGTTCTCCGTCAATTTCATCATCCATGTCATAAAGCTAAGTGTTTGGAGGAAGGTTGCTTATGGCTTTGGTCATTTGCTCTATCTGATTCGCAAGATTCTGAATTGACCTCACTTGATTACTCATCTTCTCCTCATTTGCTATGAACTTGGACAATAATTCCCCCAGCCTTGAATTTTCTGTTCAGTCTCAGAAGCCATGTATTGAGGACCATTGGTTGAGGTAATAATGAATTATTTCATTCGATTATTAAAATTTTGGGTTGACAGCTCTTAGCTAATCCTCATCTCCTCTAGGTTTGCTATGCCCTTCAATATTACATCCCTCGGATTTGGATTTTCTTCTTGTGGCAATGGAGGTGGACATGAAAATTCTGGTGTGTATGATGGATTTGTTGCGTAATATTAGTCATCATAAATGTAGCCCCCTGAAGAATCTGGGTGATACTCCCAATCTCGGTGAGAGTTAGGCTCAACATAGTTGTTGAGGTAATCACCACTATATGGTACCGGCTCAAAACTGACGGTGCATTGATAACTCAGATGATTTCCAACACAATAATCACAAGTAACCGCCACACTTTGACGACGTTGTGCTGCAAAAGCGTCCAACTTCTTCGAAAGTGTCTCAATCTGTGTTGACGATGCAAAAAATGAATTGAGTCCATCAATTCCTGTGTCCCTTGGTGGAGTCATATTTGTGTATGGCCATTGATAATTGCATCCATCCATGGTACCTGAAAAGAAAGAAAAATAGGGAGAGGATTAAATAAAAAGAAAACAAAATGTTTAAATTGAAACTAATTTGATTAAAATTAATATTGGTAAATAATTATTAAATTAATTCCCCGACAACAGCGCCAAAAAACTTGTTGGGTAAAATCTAGTTACGCACAACACGTAAGTATACGTGGTCAACAAGTAATAAAGTGAAAATAGAGTATCATTCCCACGATGAATTGTTTAATAAAAAATCACCAAGTACTAACCTGTAACAACTCAATCTTATTTAAACGAATGAATTTCAAATTATATAAATTAAATTATTTAATTACACTAATTCTAATTACCACTAATTTAAAATCAAATTACAGAGATTTAAGATCACAACTTCACTTATTGCTTCATTTAAGTTAACACACTTTTCATCAATTATTTTCTATCTTGAATTGTTAATCAAGAACACTAAAGTAGATAAAACCACCTCTCGGTGCATAATACTCATACTCACTTAAATCCACAGATGATAGAATTAAGCAAGACACCCTAATTAACTAATCCACTATATCTCTATGTGAATTACAATTAAAAAGGATTTAAAGTATAAGTTCTCTATAAGATTACATATGGCGTAAAGGCATATCTCTATCTTAAACAGGAATCATGAATTCATCTATGCAAAAATCATAAACACATGCTATTATGATAAGATCTAAATCAATACTTCATCTCTCGGGTTCATATAGATTATCACGGTAATTGTTAGATAGGCAATTAAGCAATTAAGTCCAAATTATAATAGATAATCCTCACAATAGAACATAATAATTGATAGCGAAGCATATTAAAATAAACTACAAATAAGATCCATTGTAATCTCAAACAAAGAATTAGTTCATTGAATTAAAACTAAGAATCCACACTTGAATACACATTAAAAGACAAAGATAGAGGAAGATAGAATCTGTTGTTTGCAGATTTGAAGCTCACTCCTTGCTCCTACTTTAAATCTTCAATGGTCTCCAAGTTGCTTCAATCTTCAAATCTCATAAGAACTAGTGTTTTCTCTTATTCTACTCTAATCTAATCTAATAGAATCCTCTTTCCCCCTTCTAATCCTTGTTATTCTCCTCCTTTTGTAAGTCTCTTTATATGTCTTTAAGTCCTCTTGGAAGTACTTGAGTCAATCGGATTGAACCAATCCTTCTTGGACTCAAATTTTGACAAAATTCTCCTTTTCTACGCATACCCCCGCCCCGACGAGAGTTTATACACTAAATAGCCCCCCCCCCCCCTCGGCGGGCTAGGGATCTATTTTATAGCTGGTACCCCCACTCCAGCAGGGATTTTGTGAAGAGAAAGCCCGCCTCGGCGGGGATCCTTTTTCTACTCTGACGTCCTTTGGGAAAACAACCATAACTTTTGATTTGATAAGAGTTATGAGGCATGCCACCTATCAAATCGAAGATATCGACAAGATCTACAACTTTCATTCTATGAGAATTGAGAAATAACGGACAGATGAAGGTCAAAATTGGGCTGGAAGTGACTGCTATGAAAATGGCCACCCAGAACAGTGATGTTCGACGTCCGTTGGTACAAAGATCAAAACTTTTGCATCCAAACTCCGATTGGAATGATTCAAGATGTTCCATAAAACTAAGAAGAAACTCTACAATGTAATCCTAGTTCCAAGCCAAGAACATGAAATGAACATGAAAGCCAAAACGATGTCCGAATTGGTTTTCTTTGCAATTTCATACCAATTCTTTGCGATTTCAGCTCCCAAGCATATAACCTACAAAACGAACACAAAATGCATGAAAAGTAACTAAGAAACATGAGATTAAGCAACTAATTCAAGTAACAGATACCGGATAAGTAGGTATAAAAACTACTTATCAAATACCCCCAAACTTAAACCGTTGTTTATCCTCAAGCAAAAACATAAAACAACAATGTTATGCAATGCAACTAATCTATATGCCTACGAATCCAGCAGTAATGATAGAAACAAGTCTATTCAACCGACCTCAGCAAAATCAAGTAAACATGATAATACATCATATCAAAACAAAGCAGTAACTTCTCAATCAATCATCAAATCTTAGATTGTTATTACTAATATAGTACGTGTGTGCTCCACAACAATGTTAACTGATATAAAATCAAATTTAACACATAATAATTCTCTTCGAAGGCATCATACAGTGTAAACTCAAGAAATCCAAAAACAAGCTAGATCCAACTAAAATCAAACAATTACCAATATCGAGGGTCAACATGGGATACTTATGCTTTATATTTCATCCACGGGGGCTTTTTGCTCTTATTCAAAAAAAAAATTCTTTTGGTTTATATACACATAGCTATGCAAAGTCTTATTTCCTTAGGCTTTTCAATGCTACCTTAACGAGCTTTCGACCAACGACTCCAATACAATTAAGACCTTAGGGCGCTAGGTGCAAAGACAATCCCCTCGGGCTTACTTACTCAAGTAACAAAGGCCACAAAACTAGACAAATACGCCATAGTTTTTATTCATACTTTTTTTTCTTTTTTTCACTTTTTTTATAACTTATATACCCCAAATATTCCCACAAACTTAGGTTCTTGTCTAACTTTAGCCATCACTACTTATTCTTGTCAATCATTCATTCAAACTAGCATTATCCTTTAGAGTCCCATTATGTTTAAATTTAAACTCAATCAATCAACAAGTTGTTTTTACCGTGTTATCCTTATTATACCAGTTTCAAACAGAAAAATACTCAATTTATAACAAGAAATCACATCAAAGCTCTAATAGTCATTACTATTCTTATCTACCCAATTCCAATCTCATCATTGGCCAAAACAAACTGTACATATCAAACAGTTGGACTAATGCAAATGAACATAGTAACTAACTAATATTTTTGAAATTTTTTTAGGCATAAATAAAAACTATTTACAACTACTCTACTATGCAAACTATTATGCACTTACACTACATGAATGGAAACATATAATAAACCTAAACTAAATAAACATGACAACTTATGCAAAACTAAAATAACTACATTAAACATACAAAACTAAACTAATTAACTCCCCCAAACTTAACAATTATAATATCCTCATTGTAAAATAAAGCATTAAGTAGAAGAGAACTTTCCTATAATCAGCTAAGCGTGAGGTGATGGTAGCGTTGGCGGCGACGATCATTTTCTTATCCATTGAACCTCCAATACCTATAATGAAGAGAGACAGCATGAATTAGATTATAAGAGAACTTAATAAACAAATTAACTCCTAAATTTTTGACGAACTAACAGCGCTAATTAAACTAGTAAAATATATAAATATAAAAATTCCTGGGTTGCCTCCCAGTCAGCGCTTGCTTTACAGTCTTTCAGCCTAACTTTGTCTGGTCAACGTTATCCAATTCCTCTTTGAAAGTTGAGGAACCCTTCATCCATCGGAAATAATATAGCTTTTTGTAGGTTCCCATTTGTGATAGCCATTGCATTAAAGTCACGTAGCATGCTTTGTTTAGATAAGATCACATTTAAGAACATCCAACATCTAAGTGTTTTCTCCATTGTGTCTGCGAATAGATTCTGGCATTGAATCTTGTCAGACACAACAATCTCTTCTTATATCTTCTCCAGCTCATCGCACCATGGCTTCGAAGTTGTACTCTCTTTTACGTCACAAGGAGTATTGCCGACGACATGGCTACCTAGCGGACATGATTTTGCAAATCTAACTGACTCTTTGATCTTTGGTGGAGACCCATTTAGATCTTCGTCGACCTCTACTTAATTATCCCCAATTGTCTCCACACTTCCGATATCTTGTGGCTCATCCATTCGCAGATTTGGTTCGGGTTCTCCATCAATTTCGCCATCCATGTCATAAAGTCAAGTGTTTGGAGGAAGGTTGCTTACGGCTTTGGTCATTTGCTCTATATGATCCGCAAGATTCTGAATTGACCTCGCTTTATTACTCATCTTCTCCTCATCTGCTATGAACTTGGACAATAATTCCCCCAGCCTTGAATTTTCTGTTTTAGTCTCTAAAGCCATGTATTGAGGACCATTGGTTGAGGTAGTAATGAATTATTCCATCCGATTATTAAAATTTTGGGTTGACAGCTCTTGGCTAATCCTCATCTCCTCTAGGTTTGTTATGCCCTTCAATATTACATCCCTCAGATTTGGCTTTTCTTCTTGTGGCAGTGGAGGTGGACATGAAAATTCCGGTGTGTATGATGGATTTGGTGTGTAATATTGGTCATCATAAATGGATTTGGTGTGTAATATTAGTCATCATAAATGTAGCTCCCTAAAGAATCTAGGTAATACCCCCAATCTCAGTGATTGTTAGGCTCAACATAGTTGTTGAGGCAATCACCACTATATGGTACCGGCTCAAAACTGACGGTGCATTGATGACTCAGATGATTTCCAACACAATAATCACAAGTAACCTCCACACTTTGACGACGTTGTGCTGCAAAAGCATCCAACTTCCTCGAAAGTGTCTCAATATGTGTTGACAATGCAAAAAATGCATTGAGCCCATCAATTCCTGTGTCCCTTGGTGGAGTCATAATTGTGTATGGTCATTGATAATTGCATCCATCCATGGTACCTGAAAAGAAAGAAAAATAGGGAGACAATTAAATAAAAAAAACAAAATGTTTAAATTAAGACTAATTTAATTGAAATTAATATTGGTAAATAATTCTTAAATTAATTCCCCGACAACGGCTCCAAAAAACTTGTTGGGTAAAATTTAGTTACGCACAACATTCAAGTATACGTGGTCAACAAGTAATAAAGTAAAAGTAGAGTATCGTTCCTACGAGGAATTGTTTAATAAAAAATCACCAAGTACTAACCTGTAACAACTCAATCTTATTTAAACGAATGAATTTCAAGTTATATAAATTAAATTATTTAATTACACTAATTATAATTACCACTAATTAAAAATCAGATTACGGAGATTTAAGATCACAACTTCACTTATTGCTTCATTTAAGTTAACACACTTCTCATCAATTATTTTCTATCCTGAATTGTTAATCAAGAACACTAAAGCAGATAAAACCACCTCTCGATGCATAATACCCATACTCACTTAAATCCACAGATGATAGAATTAAGCAAGACACCCTAATTAACTAATCCTGTGAAACCCCAGATTTTATGAATAAAGAATTAATTTTCTCGAAATAATTTTTTAATATTATGGTGTGAATTTGATATAATATTATAGTTGTGGGTAGTATTTATAAATTTTACAAAGTATGCAAGTTATTATATTATATTCGATTGGTCAGGGAATATTCTTTGTGTCGGAAAATATTCGTACGATGGTACAATTATTGGTGGACCCCACAACGGAATTATTGTCAGATTGAGAAAACGACAAAAATATTTTATTGAAAATAACGGCGGAAGTTTTACCGTTGATACTGTTGAACTACTGGGTAGTAAAAGTACAGTAATACGCGTTGTTGCATAGTAGCACACGGTATTGATTATTGATATTTATGTGAGAAGTCGCTCAGTTTGATTCAATTAATGTCGATTAATAATATGAATTATTATAGCGATGATGACGTTTTGTTTTATTCGTATTATTAACGTAATAAAACAGAAATATCTTTTTATATAAAACAAAATACTTTATTAAAGTTATTCTATAAATAGAATATATTATATTTTATTATGCATAGTGTTGCATAGTGTTTGCATAGTAAAAATCTTTTTATATAAATATAATATATTATATTTTATTTAAAAGATTTTTCTTTAAATATGGACCGTCAGATTAAAGTAAATCAATCTGGACCGTTCATGGATTAGTTACTATGCATTCCATTTTCCTATAAATAGAAGCTCATTCCTTCATTATTTTCTTACGAATTCACTGAACTCTAGAGAGAGAAACTATAGAGAGATAGAAGAAAAGCTTTTTGCTACTTAACTTTTCTTTTTCTATATCCAGTTTCTGTTACGGTAAGGGGTGTTATTCTTTCTTATTCATAAAGAGAACTGTTGTTATTCCATTTCTAATTATTCTGTTGGAATAACCTGTATACGCGGTCTACCCTATACTTGGTGACATTCTTCTATTATTCTGTTGGAACATCCTGTCTGTGTGTTTTACACCAGACCTGGTTCCGTCTTTATTATTATTCCGTTGGAACATCCTGTCTGTGTGTTTTACACCAGACCTGGTTCCGTCTTTATTATTATTCCGTTGGAACATCCTGTCTGTGTGTTTTACACCGGACATGGTTCCGTCTTTATTATTCTGTTGGAACATCCTGTCGGTGCAAATTTTGCCTGACCTGGTTCCGTTATTATTATTCTGTTGGAATAACCTGTCGATGCGAAGTACCGCATGCATGGTGATTTCTTTTGTTATTCCATTCTTTATTATACTCAGTTGGTTAAAGTTTTGACTTCTATACTCCATGAAATTAGTAGAATATCCTTGATATTTATGCTTCATCCAGTATCTTTTCATGGAAATATTCTTCTGATCATTCTTGAATTTTACTCTACAAAGCAGTATCATGTTGACAATTTGGTCGTTAGTAGTTCTTGGACAAATTAATTCTTGAACTTGTTTTATTGAATTCTTATATCATTGTCATCATCCTCATGTTTATATTTTTTTTGAAAGTCATCTGTGGCCTATAGTGCATGGATGGACTTGGTATGATTATGACCAGGGATTATTCGGTGTAATCATGACCGTAATGTTACAAATAATGTTAAAATTAAAAGTCTTCATTGGCCCGTAGTGCATTGATGGACAGTTTTTGGTATGATTATGGCTATGGATTCTATTCGGCCAAGGGAGCAAAGATGAATTATTTTATGGCATGATCATGACCATTGATGAATACACAAATATCTTTGGCCCGTAATGCATGGAATTTGTGGTCGTGTCCCTAATGAATATCCTTGGCCGTAGTGCAGGGATGATGTGGATTATTTATTAAGCTGAGTCTCAGCGATAAAAGTGATGAAAAACTTTTTAAATCATAAAAGATAGTAGATTCTATTCTCTACTTGACTCTTTTAATGGATTGCTTGATCTGCTGCTGTTAAACTTGATGTTGTTATATTTTATCAGTTTAATACTGTTGAAGGCTAACGATAATTTATTCTGCATTATCTTAGTCATAATATTTCTTACTGGGCTAGTTGAGCTCACCCTTTCTTTCACTGTTCTCTTCAGGAAATGAGAACATAGCAGGGACTAGTCGGGGAACGGAGTGACGGTCCAGAGGATAGCATTAGTAGTCCTCACTATTCTTTGAAATAGTGTATTAATAATTGTAATGAGGACTCTTTTTGAGTTTGTATAATCTATAGTAGACAATAATTGTATTCAAACCCACAGTTATGTTTTGTCGTATTGTACACGACAGTTGTATTAGTAAGTTGTATTTGAATTATGTACCATGTATCTGACGACCCAAGATGGGTGATGTATACCTAATTTTGGGGGCGTCACAAATCCACTATATCTCTATGTGAATTACAATTAAAAAAGCAATTAAAGCATAAGTTCTCTATAAGATTACATATGGCATAAAGGCATATCTCTATCCTAAACACGAATCATGAATTCCATCTATACAGAAATCACAAACACATGTTATCATGATAAGATCTAAATCAATACTTCATCTCTCGAGTTCATATAGTTATCACGGTAATTGTTAACTAGGCAATTAAGCAATTAAGTCCAAATCACAATAGACAATCCTCACAATAGAACATAATAATTGATAGCGAAGTATATTAAAATAAACTACACAATAAGATCCATTGTAATCTCAAACAAAGAATTAGTTCATTGAATTAAAACTAAGATTCCACACTTGAATAAACATTAAAAGGCAAAGATAGAAGAAGATAAGAAGTTAGAATCTGCTGTCTACATATTTGAAGCTCCCTCCTTGCTCCTACTTTGAATCTGCAATGGTCTCCAAGTTTCTTTAATCTCCAAATCTCATAAGAACTAGTGTTTTCTCCTATTCTACTCTAATATAATCTAATGGAACCCTCTCTCCCCCTTCTAATCCTTGTTATTCTCCTCCTTTTAAAAGTCTCTTTATATGTCTTTAAGTCATCTTGGAAGTCCTTGAGTCAATCGGATCGAACCAATCCTTCTTAGACTCAAATTTGGACAAAATTCACCTTTTCTACGCGTACCCCGGCCCCGACAGGGGTTTATACACTAAATAGGCCCGCCCCGACGGGCTAGGGTTCTGTTTTACAGTTGGTAACCCCGCCCTGGCGGGGGTTTTGTGAAGAGAAAGCCTGCGTCCTTTGGGAAAACAACCATAACTTTTGATTTGATAAGAGTTATGAGGCATGCCACCTATCAAATCGAAGATATCGACGAGCTCTACAGTTTGTATTCTTTGAAAATTGATGAATAACGGACAAATGAAGGTCGAAATTGGGCTGGAAGTGACTGCTATGCAAATGGCCACCCAAAACAGTGAAGTTCGACGTCCGTTGGTACAAAGGTCAAAACTCTTGCATCCGAACTCCGATTGGAATGATTCAAGATGTTACGGAAAGCTGAGAAGAAGATTTACAATTTAATCCTAGTTCCAAGCCAAGAACATGAAATGAACATGAAAGCCCAAACGATGTCCGGATTGCTTTTCTTTGCGATTTCATACCAATTCTTTACGATTTCAGCTCCCAAGCATATAATCTACAAAACGAACACAAAATGCATGAAAAGTAACTAAGAAACATAAGATTAAGTAACTAATTCAAGTAACAGATACCAGATAAGTAGGTATAAAAACTCATTATCAATTATTAATGAATATTTTTATAAGTATTGTAAAGTCCTTACAAATATTTTGATGTACAAGGACTTGGATTAGAAAGATCACATAATGTTAGGTTGATCTTATTTGAAGTTGATTTAATGTATAGCTGATAGGATTTTGTTGATTATAAAGTTACTCTGCCAATTTCGTGATGTGAAGGTGTATCGCAGAGTTAACTCTGTTCGTAAATCATTAGGTGAATCGCAGAGTTCACTCCATCTTGTAAAGTGAAAAGATGATCACAAAGTTGCAAGACCATCTCAGAGCTATAGGAAGAATTGCATAGCTGTTATGATTATCATAAATATCACTTTGCAAAGTAATAACCAACTTACAAAGTGATCAGTGAATCGTAAAGTCAAGTAAAACTCTTTTAGTAAAGGCTGAAAGTAGAATACTCCAAGAAGACACTAAATGAAAATCATATTGTATGATAACTCCAAGATCGTTCAATAAAGTCAAGATCATAAATTCAGCCTCATAATCATAAAGCATTAATGTGTAAAGCTGACTATAAAGCTTAACGTAAAGGCAATTGTAAAGCTCACTTACGAGCCATGAATATAAGTTGAAGGCCAAACAAGAAGAAACTAATAGCAGAAGGATATATATACTTTCAGAATATCTGAGTATAGTCCTCACCAGAAGAAATCTCTAGAAGAAATCTCCAGAAGGTCTCAATAAAGGGTACATTGCAAAGATACTCTGCTTGGTCATAAAGATCATAACAGTTTGCGGAGTAATCAGAAGTTCGTAAAGTAACAGCTAATAATGTAAAACATTGGGAGTTAAATAGATCGTAGAACCAAGTCAGGTCTGATAAGAGGACTGACAATGGGATGTTGTAAGTAGAAGATCCCAAGGTGTCAAACAATATAACCTTGGAAGAAATCAAATATGTGTCCACTTGCTAGTTTACTTTAAGCGACCTGTCAAGGAAGTAAGTAAAGCTGCAATTTGATGTGATAAGTTCTAAGCCATAAAGTACGCTGACACAACAGCTCTAGAAAGTCAACATCAAGGATACCAAAGTATATGTGCATTAAATGCTCCAACAAACATTTTTTAACGGGAAGATTTCAAAATTATTATAAAAGGCAATATCATTCAAAATGAACTGATGATGATAGGCATTGAGAGACTAATACAAGTAAAGGTTCATAATTAGAAAAAAAACACAGAGATGAATATCGAAAAACATAGAGTAAGTATCACTCTACAATTTAAGATGTGTTTAAGGCTGCCACGTACAAAAAGGGGAGGAGATTAAACTTCATCTTGGTAGCATATCAAAATATCATAAGAAGTTGTTGAGAACTTAAAGAAGACAAACATTAATGCAACACTGAATAACAACTCAACTTAGTTGATAATCCCAGCCATATCAAACGGAAGATCAAAGGTTTTCGCACCAAAATAAAGAGCCGAAGCACCAAATAAAGATCTAAAGTTTAGGTTGAAGCTAAAGGGGAAAAATGCGATAGTAGTTGCACAGGAGCTATAGATACAATACCAAGAGAATTCAACAATGTGGTAGAAGGCAAAAGGGACACATAGCCAAAGAACCAGAGCCGAAGAGTCAAAGTCAAAGTGTCAAAGCCGCAGAGCCAAGAGCCAGAGAGTTAAGGAGCTGGAGCTGAAGTGCCAAGATGATGAGGTCATGGTAGAGTTGAAAGCCAAATCATGAAGATGACATACTGGTATCATCATACAGTTGATGTTGGTGACGTAAAAGTTGCAGATCAGAAGGACAACCTCAAATATCACTCTACATTTCACCAAGAACACTCAAAGCTAGACAAATGAAGACGTAGAGCAGAAATCTACAACTCAACGCGTGTTCAAAGCTGTTAAGCACTATGAGATGTGGAGCTAAATTAAATAGCTTAACAACACATCAACTATGATCATATGTAGCTGCTGACAACCAGAAGAGATCAAGCTTCAACGCCAATGTTCAGCAGACATTAAAGGGATGATCACAACAATATTGCTAAATATTAGAAGATGAAGAGTTGTCATGCAATCTTAGCAGCACCTCAAATATTTATCAACTAACCGGAATTGGGGTTGGTGGATCCTTGTCTTAATGATTGAATTACGGTCATAGGATCCTTGTCTTTGTGACTAGATATCCAAGTCTAATGGGATTAAAGAGGTCTTTGTCTCATTGTCTTTGTGACTAAAATAGTTAAGTGTGTTGGGTTTGAAGAGGATAGAGTGTCATGGTCTGGGTGACCGAATTCATAGTGGATTTCTAACTCTGTGTAGTAGAGGAGTGGACAAGGAGTTATTCAGTTTCTGAACCATTTAAACACTTTATGTCTTTTACTTTATGTTATTTACATTAAGCTTTTTATAACTGCTATATTTGTTACGTGTTTGCACATCCACAAGACATAATTTAGTTATGTGATTTCCATAATCTTTAAGAAGCTTTTATAAAAGAATATTCTAATGTGCTTAATCAAATTGATTAACTAATTACTTGGTAATACATCTTTAATTAATCAAAACGTTTTTAAAGATTTATTCAACCCTTCTTCTAGATTTCTAGTGTGCCTCTAGGAAACAACAAATGTATTATTAAAATTTCTTTTAATTTAATCAATACTAGTACTACCTATGTTTTCTATATATTCTAAAACACTTTCTACACCTTGTAATTTTATAATTGGGTTTAATACAGTTGCATGAGTAATAATAGTTTGCATGTCTTCAAAGTATTTTTAAAAATTTTCTTTAATTGACAAAATAAAGTTAGCCCAAAAATTATCATATTTTAAATCTTGAAACATATTTGTTATTTATAAACATTCAAACAGAACATGATGAATTGTAGAATAATAAACACCACTTAATATTTTTGTGTGTTTTTTTAAAATTTTAAGAATATTTAAAAGTTGACCAAGTAGATCTCAGTCTTGGTTTGTAAATTCATAATCAGTTATGTATTATAAAACTCCATAAATATATTTGTTGGGAATTGCATATTTAAATTTAATGTTGGAAGTAAATAATCATGCTTATATGTAAAGTCCTTCTTGAAGTACATATACAAGGACTTAGTGATAGATCAAAATTGTTAGGTTTGATATGTGCTTTATGTTTATCATTTTGTAAATGAATGTATAGAAGAAAAAATCAAAACTGTTAGGTTGATCTAACTTTTGAGATGTAATAGATAGGCTTCAACAGAATTGTAGTCTGTCGATATTGCAAAAGCCAAGGCAAAATCGTAGAGCATCAAGAATCGTAGTCTGTCTGCTTTGGAGGGCCTCTCCTAGAATCGTAGATTGGTTCAAACGCCTGCCGAGCCAACTCAAGAATCGTAGTGTGCTCTCGGAAGCGTAGAGTCTACAAATCAAGCAAGAAAATACAGTAGTCTACCAGTACTTAAGAGAAATCGTAGTGTTCTCATCTACTAGTACTGGATCAAGCACTAATGTTGCAAGACACCACAATCATGATCGTAGTGTATCATCTGTCTGCATCAGAAGCATCGAGCCTTGTCCATTTGTTTAAGAAATAATTACAACAAATGTGGAATGGATTATAGACATTGAGACTCTCGGGAATCCCAATGACCCAACACTCATCCTTAGTATATAACAAAGAAACGTACTAAAGAAGCTAAGGAAAGTATTGCATGTCAGCCGAAAACACCTTTTCAGATGTTAGGTGAGATAGCAGTCTGCTGTGTCAGTGGGCTAGACAACTGTCAGAAATAAGCATGTGAATGTTATTCCTATTTATATATGATTTGATTATGATATATATGAATGAATATGCAAGTATGCTTGCATTAAGAAAAGTTGTAAAGTCCTTTGATAGATAATAGGAACATATGTACAAGGACTTAGACTAAATTGATCAAATATGTTAGGTTGATCCTACATAAGCAAGATAACTTTGTAAAGTCCTTAAAAAGAAATGATGTACAAGGACTATAAATATAGAAAGATCAAGCTTTTTAGGTTAAACTTATAATGTAATAGATTGGCTTGTCTGATCGTCGAGCACTGCACCAGAAATCGTAGTCTGTCAGGAGAGTCAAGGAAAACTCGAGAACTATCGAGGCAGAATTATAGTCTGCAAGATAGTAGATCTCAGAGTTCGTAGACTGCCAGGAGAGACGAAGAAGGATCGTAGTGTGCCGAGAAGAACTTCCTCGGAGCCGTAGTCTGCTGAGGAAGTCATGTTCAAAATCGTAGAGACAACCTATCTACGAGCTGATCGAGCATCTGCCAAAGCCAAATCAAGAATCGTAGACTACACTCAGAGTCGTAGAGTCTATTGATCAAATCAGAGACATAGATCGTAGTCGAGCCAGATCAGATGAAGACAACAACCTTAAGGTCAGAGATTATAGAGTGTCGGCATCTAATCTTGGAGTCGTAGTGTTTGCACCATCAAAGCTGAATCATAGAGTACAGAACTAAGACTTCAACAGAAGTGCTCATAACGCCAAGGCAGACTCGTAAAGCAAATACGATTCTCAAGAAATGAGCACTCCCAGAATTTCCAAAGTATGAAGCCTCTGGTCTGAACTGCAAAGTTACATCCAACCTGAAGGAAACCAGAGAGCACTCAACGAATGGCATGCAAGCTAACAGAAGATCTAATCACCAACCCAATCAATATCCAGATTGAGTTGTGAAGCCATTCAAGATGAAGTCTTCCACAAGTTTATCCGAAGAAGACTTCAGTCAGATTGACTGACTAAAGAAAGTCAGCAAGTGCAGTAGCTGTCAAGAGAACGGAAGACAACGATTTTGAAAGAAACCAGGATCGTAGTGTTTGCCAAACAAAGCAGGAACTGATGAAGTGTACACAGAGATACTGGTCAGCTTATGAAGAACAAGGCTAAAATGATTAAGTATTGGGTCAGTCCATTGATGATAAGTGAACGGGAGATCACAAGGAAAAAGCGAGCTGGACATGCCATAAATCTGAGGTGTCTTTCTATTTAGAAGAGACTAGAATAAGGAGTCAAGCTATCAGTTCCTGAGAAAAGTCGAGGTAAACAGAAATGTTGAAGCACTGCATAAAAGAAGGAAGAAGTGTTTTAAATTGAGAATACAATGAACACTCTTCAGGATCGTAATGTTGTCTCAACCAGTCAATGAGCAACAATCAACATGACACTACGATCAGGTCCAAGAAGAGTTGCATCAGAATCGTAGAGTTTGGTCATCTGAAGATTGAAGCATTGGCAACGGTTCAATCTGAAGATTGATATTCGAACAGAGCTTATTGAGAGCATCGATGCAAAAGGACAACCTTTCATCTAGAAACCATAAGGAGGAATTAAAGTTGACTACCTGCCCGAGACATCAAAGTGACATCTTTGATGAGGTAGGTGAAACAGTAGACTGCAGTGTCAGAAAGTCATAAAGGGGATGTCATGTCACATCTGCAGTCTACACCAAATAACTCAAGATCTGTGAAGCAATTCAAATAGCTTTCAACGGCTATGTCCAAACGGGAAGATTGGGAAGGAGTATATATCAGCCAGAGCTTCAAAGATCAAAGGTTGTTGATATTGTAAAAATTACAGAATCATTGAGTTGTTGGAATGTTATTATTGACTCTACGAGTTCTACCAGAGCTTAATAGAACAAGTCTCAGTGACAGTGAGACTACGAAGATGGAAGTAAAGCAGATTTGAAAAAGGACTAAAACATACTAAAGCTTCACTCAACAAAGATGAGAATGCCACTGAAGATGGCAGCTAAGCTGAGAAACGAGAAAGACAAGAAGATAGCATTCAAAAAAGTGGCAGAGCACAAAGAAGATCCAGAAAGCCACTCTACGAATCACCATGAACCTAAATCTGAACCAGAACAAGTGCAGAACCATGGCTGCCAACCAGTCAAGAAGGATTCAGGGAATGCAAAGTGCCAGACGAAGTCTACTAAAAGCTTAAACACTTAGCAGACCCAAATGGTGATGGTGAATTGCTGACAACATATGAAGATGAGCATAATAGAATGAAGATCAGCTGCACCAAAAAAGATGTAGTCCAGACTAAAAGCATAATGCCAAGAGGACTACGCCAAGCTGCTAAGTACAGAAGATGTTCGAGCTTAAAGACATCTTAGCAGCAAGGCACCAACAACAACAACAACAACAACAAGTAGCCAGGGCCTGAGGGGTCCTTGTCCAGAGGGACTAAATGAAGTTCCAAGCCTGCTGGGCTTGAAGAGTTCCTAGGGAACTAGAAAAGTTCCAAGGCTGCTGTCCTTGAAGAGTTCTTAGTGAACTGATGTTCCAAGGCTGCTGGCCTTGAAGGAATCTTAGTGATTCAGGGTGCTGCCCTTCCTTAATGGAAATCCTTCTAGTTGAAAGCAGAAGAGTGGATTAGGAGCTTGATTCTCTGAACCACTTAAAACCCCTTGTGTCATTTATTTTATGTCATTTACATTATGTATCTAACTGCTATAACAATTATGTATGTATTAATTGTTTACGACTTAACTAACTCTTAGAACAATATATGTTTGATTACGAATATAACAATGAAGGGGATCTTTTACTTATTCCGCTGTGCTTGAAAAGATTATTATGTTTATCATATACTAATTCATTAGCAATACAAAATAAAAGAGGAAAGTATTTGAAATTAAAAGGATCTATTCACCCCCCCCCCCCTCTAGATCTATTGTGTGCTTACTAGGAACTAACATTAGTATCAAAGTAGGTTCTCATGCTATATTCAAAAGATAATCGCTTTGAGTTTGATCCTAGGCACAAACATTGTTCTAGACTTAGTTTAGTAATAAGTCACTTGTAAATGCAGATAAGCTCACACGTTGGAAATATTGTGTACAGGTAAATGTGTATATACACCTAAAACTGCTCAGATTGGTTCATGTTCTTAAATTCCATAACCACAAGACCAATCCTTGCCCACGGTCAATCGTATAGTCTGAAGACAAAATAAGGAAGCTCAAGAGACATCAACAGCAAAGAGTCAAGCATCCATCAGCCAGAAAGACGAAAAGGCTATATATGCTAAGAAGTGTTTATCCGAAAAAGAAAGAAGAACTTCTCAAATAAGTACTTAGCCAACCAGCAGCTGGATGTGAACCTTGTGGACTCAAGGATGTCAAAGAACTAAAGATGCCAAGATTCTCTTAGCCTACATCTTCAAGACTATGACTGATTGATCAAAGGACAACTGGAGCAACAAGCTGTAAGGAGTGAATGAAAAACTATGCACATTAATGCCTAACCTCGGTATACCAAAGATAAATGATTGTTAAGAGACTGACAGTAGAAAGGTACGGATCCTCACTAATGTGAATGTGTACATCATGTTGCACCTCCTTATGCAATATATCAGCATTCTATCAAGAAATCATACTCTACCTAAAAAGGGAAAAGAGAAAGTACACTGATGTTGGAAACTCAAATGCTTACAAACTTTCTCTCCATCCAAGGTTTAGGTTGAAGATGACATCTTGAAAGAAATCTGAAAAAGGTCATAAGCATATCAAGGTTTAATTTATCTTAAGAAAAGTAATCTTTGCTGATAGGTTAGTATGTATGTACAAACCTATGTTCTAAGGTTTTGATAACACATAGAGTATGATCAGTTCTACAAGAGTATCTTGAAGATTCGTAGAAACTGATCACCTCCATGAATCAACCAGGTACAAATAAGTGATAGAGTTGATTCTCACTCTGTGAACATTTAAACCCTGTGAACATAACCAAGAAAATGATGAAATCATCAAAGATAAAAAATGTTTTATTGAAATGATTAATCTCACACACACTCATCATCATGCATCTTAAAATGTCATATCTAAATTGGATATATGCATGAATATGATAGTTGGTAATCAATATGATGAAATCAAACATATGAGGAACAAGGATTCTAAAAGCTAACTTAGCAGGACCCATTTAACTATAGGTACCAAAAATAGAAATGCATCTAACCTGCAGGTGCTTGGTCTATCTGACCACACTAAGGAATGTTGAAGCAGAAGACTTCAGTTAAGAAGATTCAACCAGCAGAAGGCTTAAGACATTTAAGAAATGTTTCTGACTAAATTCGTATTTGTCAAAGCATGTCCTTAAAGAGTTGCTGAGTTAACATGAATGAAGCTCACATGGCTGCTAATATCTATATGGAAGCAGACCAGATAAAAAGGGTTATATATGCTCAATCATCCAAAACATATTAGCCAAGAAGAACCCTCAAGGAACTCATCATAGAAGCAGAAATCTGCAAGCACAAACTGTCAAATAAGACTATGTTCGTAGTGCTGTCAAAAGATCGTAGAATGATCAGTCCTGAAGATATCCATTTCCATGATACAAGAAGATTTGATTGATAATGATGACTTCAGTCAGAAGGAGATATGCAAGGCTGCCCTCTGATACACATGAAGAAGACATCTCTCTGAGAAGATAGTATCAACTATGAGAGAGCAGTGATCTATTAAGAAAATACAGCACTAAAAATATCAGAAGTAAACTATGGAGTAATGTAGCGGTTACAAAGTCCCAAAACTTTGTGGCTGATGAACCAAATGAAGATTCATAGTCAGTAGGAACATCTCAAAATGTACTACTGATAACCTTGTCAACAACCCAACTCAAAATTGTGGAACGTCTACGATCAAACATCTGATCGTAGTGAAAGAGCAGGAGGACACCACGATTACAGTCAATGCAAATGTCTAAAGTTGGTAGAGGAACTCCCCATCAGAAAAGGTCAAATAAGATATCAGTACAAATCACTTCTAAAGTTTTTCATCTGAAAAGCGCCTCAGGGATAAACCTGACCCTTAGTTCACTCTAAGAGGTTGGTCCTTCCTGAGCTACCTTAACCCAAAAGGAATGCTTAGTCAAGTTCATCTCAAGGACCAGGTCAGACAACGATCGTAGAGTAGATTCTGAAGTAAACTTGACGATCGTAATACAATCTCAATGATCGTAGAGTAGGCTCGACAATCGTAGCCTTCTCAGAGGATATACTAACTCATAAGGAGCTCGGGAGAACTAGACACATGCCCAACTATAAAGATCGTGTGGAGATAAGTACGAATATAGTTTAGAAAGACATCTTGCAAACTCACCTCAGAACTTCAATGCCCAAACTATCTTGGGGTACATCAGTGGTAAGGCCATGTAACATCAAGATGAGGATTAGTGTCAAACCATCCACTGCAGCATCTCTCAGAAGAAGATCATTGAGTTGACAAAGAAAAATGTAGAGTCTATAGCTACCTCACTAAGCTACTCTACGTACTGAAAAATGTCAACGGTCATTCCACGTCAGTAAAACGCCTATTCTCTTAAAAGGAACATCAAACTGAAAAGTTTATGGGGAGTTACAATTTCTTACTGGGCATCGTAAAATCAATGAATGGTTGACACATCACAGCTTATGTAGAGTCAGAAGGAAATGTCATAAAGACAAATTCAAAATCTCAAACCAGTTAACAGAAATTATCGAACCTCACTCCCTCTCTTTTTCAAACCCTAGAATCCTCTTCAAAGCCTAAATCCATCAAACCTCGAGATTCGCCCAAATCGCATTCAACTATCTCTCATAAGAGGTCTGAAACCAAATACCCATATATTTCGAACCCTCATAATGGAAGAATGACGAGTTATAACTGGAATCCAACTCTGCTTCAAGAAGTTTGAAAGATCATAAAAGAAGTTCAAGGACATACTTGAGCTCGTAAAGAAAGCTGAGTTTTCTAAGTGCTTGGAGGTCGACACTCCAGTCTATACAGAGTTAGTGAAGCAGTTCTACTCCAATGCATCAATAGATTATGGGCTTCTGTCCACGAAGGTCAAAGAAGCAAGTCTGGAGATAAGGGCATCAAACATTAATCAATGTCTAGTGTTTCCCAACCAAGGTCTGATAAACATCGACGAAGTTGGCATTGAAGAAGGCAAGAGGTTAATGCGTTACAAGAGGAACGTAAATCTGAAGGATGTGAAGAAGAAGGAATTTCCTAAAGAATTTAATTTTCTGGCTGAGATTACTGGAAAATGCATTTTGTGAAAAGATATTGCACATGATACTGTAAGTGATCTTCAACTGAGAATCATGACTGTAATCGCCATAAAGCAGCAGGTGAATTTTGGTGCCCTTCTAATTGATTGGCTGACCAAATGGGTGGCAAAGGCTGAGTGACAAAGGTTTTTCATGGAAGACTGTTGAGTATTG
Source organism: Panax japonicus (assembly GCA_020205505.1). Lineage (NCBI taxonomy): Eukaryota > Viridiplantae > Streptophyta > Magnoliopsida > Apiales > Araliaceae > Panax > Panax japonicus. Next base: position 67,095,527 of record CM035094.1, read on the forward strand.
TGCTGAAGAAAAAACTGGGAAGCAAGATAAAGGATGATGAAGGAGAACCACTGAACGTTCACAAAGTGATGTCCCCACAGCTGTTTATAAACTGGAAGAAAAATCCCAAGGAAAACAAGAGGCTAATAACAACTGGGAGCAGTAACAAGGTCTCTGCAAAGAAGAGGAAGGCACAAGAGGTGGAAAGCTCTCATTCTGATGACTTTGTACCGGTAGAAGCCACACCAGCAAAGAAGAGGTCTAAAAGTGTGAATAATACAGAGGCTCCACCAAACTGTCTCTCATCTAACAAGAAAAGGCATAGAGCAGGAGAAGAGAAAGTATCAACTGCAGAAACCCCAAAGAGAAGGAGTAACGGATTACTCCAAGAGCCATTCAAGAAGGAAGCAAAGGTAATAAAGAAGTCAGCCCTAATTCCCCAAGAAAGTCCATCTAACAAATAAGAGGATGTAGAGTCAAAAGATGGAAATGAAACTGAAAGTCCCAAGATTGAACCCTCAAAGAGCAAGTCCAGCAATGAAGAAGTAGCTGAGTCTATGAAAGAAATAGCCAAATCTGATGGTGAAGAAGAATATGCAAGCCTTATGGCTAACTCTCAGAGCATCCACTTTTATGATGAGGAAAGACTGCAAGTCAACACAACTGTATCTCCTACTGCAAATGCTCCAACAAGCTCACATAATGATGTTGAGTCCAAAGAAGAAGTACCCGCCCCTACTGATGCTGAATATCAAAGAAGTTTGTCTGTTGATACAGAGGCTTCGGATTCTGAAGAAGAAGAAGAGTCTGAAACTAGAAAGAGCAACAGTCTGCTTGCTAAATCTGTCCCAAAGAAGCAATGAGAACCCTCTACTACAATCATTGAAGTGGGTGTTGATGAATCTGAATCCAAGAAAAAAGATGTTGAAGAAGGTACTAGTGATGAAAATCAGCAAGAAGGATTCACTAATAAAAGAAGTCAACATGATTCAAGCTCAGAAGGTGAAGAAATGGAGAAAGATTCCAATTCCACAAATCAAGAATCAGAGGAAACAGTAGACTATCATGTTCTCTCTCCAGCAAGAGTTTACAGAAGAATAGTGGTGGAAGTCTTTGATGAACCACCAGAAGTTCCAGCAGAAAGATGGGTAAGCTATGGCAATGAACAACTCAAGGTTGTGAGGATGACTGCATATGAAGTGTTTAAAAATTGGAACAACATGGAGTTAGACTGCATTACTATCCTCTACAATCCTGATGATCTGCTGATAAGATGGTTTTTCCCCTGGATGCCATTGTTAAAGGCATATACTAAAAAGGATGGAAGTTATTTCAGCTGGTGTTACTCTCAATTTCCAAACCTGAAGCTGGTGTCACAGAACTTCCCAAGGGTAAAGAAGTTTGTAACCAAGATGATCAAAGACCAGCCTCACTACAAAATCTACCGACATGCTAGCAACCACTACATTCCCTATGATAGTAGAGTGAGTTCTGATGGCAGAAGGATTATGCCCAAGTGGATGATCGTAGAGTCCCTTCACTCTACCATTGAAGATGATCAAGTTCAGAATGCAAAGCTTCCCTCTTTCCAAGCAAAATTGTCTGATATTCCCTCATCCTCCAACACTGATTGGCAATCAATGATTTTTCAGATTCTCACTGCTTTCGAAAATCAGTCCAAGAATGAAAAATGTAGAGTTCAATCTGATGCTCAATAAGAGGCTGCCCAACCAAATAATCAAACTCTTATGGAGCAGGAGTTAGTAAAGAATTCTGATGAGTTGGCTAAGAAGATTTCCATCACCACTAAAGAGTCAAATATGTTGACAAAGGCAAGAGACAATATAATTAAAGACAGACTTTAAGCTACTATGTCTGATATTTCTCTCAAAATCAAAGAGAGTGATCAAATCTATTTGAAGGCCATAAATGATCACAAGACAGAAGCTTTACGAGCACAGAAGGCTAATGAAGAGAAAATCATATCCCTCTTTGACAAGATTGATAATCTAAATCAGTCCCTCTCTCTACACCTTGAGCCGAGCCAACAAGAACTCAAGATTGAGGTTGGAAACTCATCGTACCTGATGGCGCAACTTATGTCAAAGGCGGAGCAGCTTTCACAAGTGATTAATGACAAAAAGGGGGAGAAAAAGAGACATAGAAAGAAGCACTCAAGGAGGATCAAGGAGAAAAGAAGCAAAGAAGATAAAAAGGCCAAGAGAAAGGTAAAGAAGAAGATAACAGCAGCAGAAGTTGAATCATCATCTGAGGGGGAGCCAAAGGATGATGATCCTATGGATGCAGAGTTTTAGGGGGAAACAGAAAAAGAAGAAAAGTATGAATCTGAGGGCAGGCAAAGAAAAGAATGAAATCACCGTCCTAGGGGGAGCAGGAGCAAAAAGATGAGCAAATGAGTAGCTGATCAAACATGGAACCAAAAAGGTACATCTCTATCTAGTTAGGTATGCTCTGGATCCAGAATGTAGAGTGCCAGAATTTATGTAGTCTCACACTATTATCAATGACATTCATAATTATCTGTTTTAGAAATACAGTTACTCATTGTATATAAGATTCATTCATATCATGCATATGCACTAATTATTTTTGGCATAATCAAATAGGAGGAGATTATCAGGAATAAGCATGTGAATGTTATTTCTATTTACATATGATTTGATTATGATATATATGAATGAATATATAAGTATACTTGCATTAAGAAAAGCTGTAAAGTCCTTTGATAGATAATAAGAACATATGTACAAGGACTTAGACTAAATTGATCAAATATGTTAGGTTGATCCAACATAAGTAAGACAGCTTTGTAAAGTCAATAAAAAGAAATGATGTACAAAGACTATAAATATAGAAAGATCAAGCTTGTTAAGTTGATCTTATAATGTAATAGATAGGCTTATCTGATCGTCGAGAACTGCACCAGAAATCGTAGTCTGCTAGGAGAGTTAAGAAAAACTCGAGAACTATCGAGGCAGAATCATAGTTTGCAAGATAGTAGATCTCAGAGTTTGTAGACTGCCAGGAGAGACGAAGAATGATCGTAGTGTGTTGAGAAGAACTTCCTCGGAGTCGTAGTCTGCTGAGGAAGTCATGTTCAGAATCGTAGAGACAACCTATCTACGAGCCGACCGAGCATTTGCCAAAGCCAAGTCAAGAATTGTAGACTACACTCGGAGTCGTAGAGTCTATTGATCACATGAGAGGCAGAGATCGTAGTTGAGCCAGATCAGATGAAGACAGTAAGCTTAAGGTTAGAGATTGTAAAGTGTCGGCATCTGATCTTGGAGTCGTAGTGTTTTCACCATCAAAGCTGAATCATAGAGTGCAAAACTAAGACCAAAGCTTACGTCCCAACGAGAAGATTCGGAGGGAGTATATATCAACCAGAGCTTCAAAGATCAAAGGTTGCTGATATCGCAAAAATTACAGAATTGTTGAGTTGTTAGAATTTTATTGTTGACTCTACGAGTTCCACCAGAGCTTAACAGAATAAGTCTCAGTGATAGTGAGACTACGAAGATGGAAGTGAAGCAGATTTAAAGAAGGACTAAAATAGACTAAAGCTTTACTCAACAAAGATGAGAATGCCACTGAAATTGGCAGCTAAGTTGAGAAACGAGAAAGACAAGAAGATAGCATTCAGAAAAGTTACTGAGCACAAAGAAGATCCAGAAAGCCACTCTACGAATCACCATGAACCTAAAGCTGAACTAGAACAAGTGCATAACCATGTCTGTCAACTAGTCAAGAAGGATTCAGGGAATGCTAAGTGCCAGATGAAGTCTACCAAAAGCTCAAACACTTAGTAGACCCAAATGGTGATGGTGCATAGCTGACAACAGATGAAGATGAGCAAAACAGAATGAAGATCAGCTGCACCAAAGAAGATGTAGTCCAGAATAAAAGCAGAATGCCAAGAGGACTACACCAAGCTGCTAAGTACAGAAGATGTTCGAGCTTAAAGACATCTTAGCAGCAAGGCACAAACAACAACAACAACAACAAGTAGCCAGAGCCTGAGGGGTCGTTGTCCGAAGTGATTAAACGAAGTTCCAAGCCTGCTGGGCTTAAAGAGTTCCTAGGGAACTAGAGAAGTTCCAAGACTGCTGGCCTTGAAGAGTTCTTAGTGAACTGATGTTCCAAGGCTGCTGGCCTTGAAGGTATCTTAGCGATTCAGGATGTTACCCTTCCTTAGTTAAAATCCTGCTAGTTGAAAGCAGAAGAGTGGATTAGGAGCTTGAGTCTCTGAACCGCTTAAAATCCCTTGTGTCATTTACTTTATGTCATTTACATTATGTAACTAACTACTATAACTGCTATATATGTATTAATTGCTTACGACTTAACTAACTCTAAGAACACTGTATGATTGATTATGAATATATTAACGAAGGGAATCTTTTACTTATTCTGCTGTGCTTGAAAAGATTATTATGTTTGTCATATGCTAATTCATTAGCAATACAAAATAAAAGAGAAAAGTATTTGAAATTAAAAGGATCTATTCAACTCCCCCCCCCCTTCTAGATCTATTATGTGCTTACTGGGAACTAACAATGACTAAACAGAAGATTTGCAGAAAGTCACCATCAGTGCTCAGAAATGTCGAATACAATTAATGTTTCAACGGATGCCTTCAAACGGATACATTTCAAGGCACCTTATATACAAATCAGATGCAAGAGGCACGCAAGTACACAACGAAAAGCTGAAGAACACTCAACGCTCAAACTCTACTATCTGAAAAGAAAGTTTGCTTAGATACTCAGTTCTTTCGAATACAAGCTTAACGGCAACTGAGTAGCACCATTCAAGAACTCAACTATCATTAAGTGAAGTAAAAAGTTCCAAGTCTGTTGGACTTGAAGAGTTCTAAGTGAACTAAGAAGTTCTAAGTCTGCTGGACTTAAAGAGTTCTAAGTGAACTAAAGAAGTTTCAAGACTGCTGGTCCTAAAGGAATCTAAGTGATTCGAAGATTGTAAAGACATCCTTAGTGGATTTCCTGCTCAAGGAGTAGAAGAGTGGACTATGAGCCTTGAGTGCTCTGAATCACTTAAATTCTCTATGTCTTTTATATTCTTGCTTTAATTGATATACTTACTATAACTGCATGTTAATTATTAACTTTGTTTATCTTAAAGGGGAACAAACAAATCACACATTCTGTTTAAATTGATTAACAATATCTGACAAAGAATTTTGAAAAAGAATTTTAAAATATCTATTCAACCCCCATACTAGATAATTATTATGCCTCTGGGAACTAACAATTGGTATCAGAGCAGGTTCTCTCAATCATCCTACAAAGCTTGAGTAGATCTAATGGCACATCTGATAAGCAAATCAAAGACTGGAGGAGGCAGCAAGCCATCAATGTGCAACAAAGATAAATTTGCCAACTGGAAAGTTCGTATGCAAGCATACACGGACTCAATAGATGAAGAACTATTTGAAACTGTCAGGAATGGGCCCTACATTCCAACAAAGTTTGCACCAACTCCATAAGATCCGAACAGAATACAAGTCAAGGTTAAAACTAAGTGGACTGATAACGAAAAGAAAGTTTTCCAACTCGATAAAAAGGCCAAGAACATTCTATTCCAATCCTTAGAAGATGATCTATTTCAAAAATATGGTTAACAACAAAACTGCCAAGGAAGTCTGGGAAGTATTACTCATTATGCATGAAGGAACAAAAGAAGTCAGAGAAAACAAACAATTTCTTCTGACTCAATAATATAAAATGTTTTCCCATGTTTCAGGTGAAAATGTCACTTCTACTTATGAAAGATTCAATATTCTGATCAACTTTCTTTCAGCTTTTAGAAAGATCTATCCAAATAAAGATCTGATCATAAAGTTCATGAGATCTTTACCTAGGAAGTGGGATGCTAAAACCACTGCCATCAAAGAGTCAAAGAATCTTAATGAAATAATTGTTCAACAACTATATGGCAACCTTCTCACCTATGAACTGAAGCTAACTCAGCGAGCAGAGACTCTATCTGAAGGAAGAAAGAAGGACAAAGGAGTTGTTCTCAAAGCAACAGATACCATCTCCAAAGCTCACACTAAAAATGATTCTGACTCTAAGGAAGATGATGATGAGGATATTGCAATGTTGGTAAGAAGACTCAAGAGGTTCATGCGTAAAGGCAGAAGCAGCAAACCTAAGAGATTCAACAACAACAACAGCCAGGAGCAGATAAATGACTTGTGCTACGACTACAAGAAGCCTGGCCATTTCATTGTAAACTACAACAAACCTCTTAAAAAAGAACTAAAGAAGAAATCAAATTCAAATAAATAATTCAAAGGCAACAAGAGGCTCCGGAAGAAAGACAAAGGTTTTGTGGCCGAGAGATCATGAAGTGACTCAGACAACGACACAACTCTTAAGTCTGAAGATGATGAAGATCCTCAAGTAGCAAATCTATGTCTAATGGCCAAACATGGCATAACATCTGATATAGATATGTCTATGTCTATATCAAGTAGCAAATCTATATCTAAAAGCCCTGATAATCATGAAGTAAGTATCGATGAGGTATTTGACTTTAACTCTCCTGATATAGATATTGATGATTTAAGAACTGCACTACATGGCATAACATCTGATCTGCATCAATACATAAAATGATTCTCAGAGTTCTGTCTAAAGATTAATCTCTTCTTCAAAAAGAGAAAGAGAAAGTTCAGGAAGAACTGGAAATAACTCTTCTAAGTACTAACTCTCTCTCTAAATTTAAAGCTGAGAATAAACTCTTAAAACAGACCAATGAACTTAATGCTCAAAGAGAGTCAAATCTAACCTCTAAGATTGAGGAACTAGAAAAGACAATCTTAACATGGAATAGATCATCTTCATCCATGGACTCCCTGATCTCCAGTCATAGAAGTGCATCTGACAAAACAGGATTAGGTTTTGGGGAATCCACCTCAGAACCACATGTGGAAAAGTCAAAGGAAACTAACATTAGCAGTTCTTCAAACCTCAATAGAAGCATTACATTTGTGAAATCCTCACAGAAGGAAGAAGCAGTCCATCCCTGCCCTTCTGATCCAATCTATGCTACAAGGCATAACGAATCCCATGTTGGCATACGATTCAGAAAAAAGAAGAGTAACTTAGTCACTGCCCTCCCACGTCGAAGGATCGTGGAGTCAAGAAATATTAACTCCACGAATCAACCAAGTGGAAATAGTAGAGTTAAGTTACACTCTTCACAAATCATGAATCACAAGGACACATTGAAAAGGAAAAATAAGTATAAAATAAGGACTGTCAGAAATCCACATAAGTTCAGATGGAAAAAGGATCATCACACACTCACAAGCATGCATCATATTAGATGCTTTATATGTGATAAGATGGTCATAAGGATGAAATATGCTACAATAATCCCATGCATATCAAACCCAAAGTCAAGCAGATTTGGGTTCCAAAGGGTACTAACAAGGTAGGACCCATGCAAATATGGGTACCAAAATGGGAGCTTAAATCTCAATGCAGGAACAGAGCTCTACGATCATAACATGGTACCTGGACAGTAGATGCTCACGACATATAACTGGGAATAAAGCCCTCGTGTCTCACTTCATAAAGAAAGAGGGTCCAACAATCATCTTTAGAGACAATGGCTCTGGAAAGACAATAGGTTATAGCTCAGCTGGGAATGGTGCAGTATCCTTCAGCAAAGTAGCCTATGTGGAAGGACTAAAGCACAATCTTCTGAGTATAAGCCAACTCTTCGACAAGGGTCATCAAGTTACCTTTCTCAATAATCAATGTCAAGTCAGAGACCTGAAGACCTCTTCCATAAAGCTGATCGGAACAAGAGAAGGGAACGTCTACACTGTTAATCTTGGTCAACTGAGTTCTAACAAGATAATATGCTTTCTGACTAAAGCCTCTGAAGAAATGAGCTGGATGTGGCATAGAAGGCTATCTCATCTCAACTTCAAAAGCATGTCAAAACTGGCCTCCAAGAATCTAGTAGCAGGCCTACCCAAGTTTAGTTTTGTCAAAAAAAGGCCATGCAATGCCTGTCAACTTGGAAAGTAAACTAGAAGCTCTTTCAAAATCAAAACTATCAACTCAATAGATTAGCCCCTGCAGGTACTTCACATGGATCTATTTGGACCGATTCTAACCACGAGCCTTGGAGGGAAGAGATACTCATTGGTCGTAGTGGATGACTACACAAGATTTACATAGGTGTTCTTTCTAAACTCAAAAGATGAAATAAGTTCCCAACTCATCAAGATATTCAAGCTGGTGATGAACGAGAAAGGGGAAAAAATCAAGGCCATAAGGAGTGATCATGGTAGAGAATTCGACTTCTTTGAGATGGATCAGTTCTGTACAGACAATGGCATTAGTCACAACTTCTCAGCTCCACGAACTCCACAGCAAAACGTAATAGTTGAAAGAAAGAACAGAACGTTGATTGAAGCTAGAAGAACTCTACTAGCAGCAGCCCGTCTGCCTGAATACTTCTGGGCAGAAGCTATCAACACTGCATGCTACACTCAGAACAGATCTCTTGTGTGCTCTACGTTAAAGAAGACTCCCTAAGAGCTATGGAGAGGAAGAAAGCTAAATATCAGTTACTGCCATGTGTTTGGTTGTGCATGCTTTATTCTCAACAATGGAAAACAGTATCTGACTAAGTTTCAAACCAAGTCAGATGAAAGAATCTTTCTCAGATATGCCACAGACAGTAAGGCTTATAGAGTGTTCAACAAGAAGACGCTGAGTGTTGAAGTCTCGATTCACATCATCTTCGATGAAACAGACTTTGACAAAATTGTACCTCAAGACACTACGAACGACAACTCAGACACTACGAACGAGGTGGTCGAGCTCAGCACCACGATCGTAGTCCCAGAAAATGAAACCATCGAGCATGAAGAAGAGATTGTAGAGAGAACTATGCCAGACAACGAACCTCCACATCAAGAAGCAGTGGTTGATCTTGAAGAATTCAGACAAGAAGGCATCAGGTCAGATGTTCCAACAAGAAACAGATAGGCAAGAGATCACACTCAAGACCTAATCATTGGAGATCCAAATGCAAGAGTTAAGACAAGATCTGCCACCCAGAATGAGTGTTTCTATCTAAGCTTTCTGTCACAAATAGAACCCAAGAAGATAGAAGATGTTATGGAAGACTCAAGTTGGATAGAAGCCATGCAAGAGGAACTAAATCAGTTTGAAAGAAACAGAGTATGGAGATTAGTTCCAAGACCTAGAAGCCACCCAGTTATTGGCACCAAGTGGGTCTTCAAAAACAAGATGGATGAAGATGGGTTAATAACAAGGAACAAGGCAAGACTAGTAGCCAAAGGTTACTCCCAAGAAGAAGGCATCGACTACAATGAGACCTTCGCACATGTTGCCAGATTAGAAGCAATTTGTATATTCCTTGTTTTTGCTGCCCACATGAAGTTCAAAGTATTTTTAAATGGATGTCAAAAGTGAATTTCTGAATGGTGAACTCCGAGAAGAAGTATATGTGGAAAAACCTCTAGGTTTCATCAATCCAACTCTCTTTAATTATGTCTATAGATTAGACAAAGCCTTATATGGACTTAAACAAGCACCTAGAGCATGGTATGAAACACTAACTAACTTTCTTATTGAAAATGGTTTCACTAGAGGTAGAGTAGATACCATATTATTTCTTAGAAAGCACAAAGACAAAATCATATTAGTTCAAATATATGTTGATGACATTATCTTTATCTCCACTAATGAAAAACTATGCAAGAGATTTGTCAAGCTTATGCAGAGCAGGTTCAAAATGAGTATAATGGGTGAGTTGAATCTCTTCCTTGGATTACAAGTAAAGCAGACTGATGAAGGTATCTTCATTAACCAAACCAAGTACATTAAAGATTTACTTAAAAAGTATGGCATGGAATCAGCCTCTCCCATGAAAACACAAATTGCCCTAGCAACTAAGCTTGACAAAGATGAAAAAGGTAAAAGTATTGACATTACTCAATACAGAGGTATAATAGGCTCTCTTTTATATCTAACTGCCAGTAGACCAAACATAATATTTGCAACATGTATATGTGCTAGATTTCAAGCAAATCCTAAGGAATCGCACTTAATTACTGTAAAAAGAATTTTCAGGTATCTCAAAGGCACACCTCACTTGGGACTTTGGTATCCCAAGGAGTCCTCCTTTGAACTAACAGGATATACAGATGCTAATTTTGCAGGATGCAAGAACGATAAAAATAGTACCAGTGGCACTTGTCAGTTGCTAGGAAACAGACTTGTGTCCTGGTTTAGTAAGAAGCAAAACTCGGTATTTACCTCAGCAGCAGAAGCTGAACACATTACTACTGGCAGTTGTTGTGCTCAAATCTTATGGATGAAAAATCAGCTAGCAGACTATGGGTTTGATTTCAAATTTATACATGTTCATTGTGATAACACAAGTGCCATAGCAATAACACATAATCATGTTATGCATTCTAGGACTAAGCATATAGAAATAAGATATTATTTTATTAGGGACCATGTTCAAAATGGAATTATATCTTTACAATACATCCCTATTAAAAATCAACTTGTTGATGTCTTTACAAAGCCTCTAGATGAATCCAGATTTAATAAATTGATAAGTGAGTTAGGTATGCTAAATCTGCAACCATAAACTCTATGATCTAGGTTGTGCTAACCATGCAGATAAAAAGGCTATGTTTAAAATCGTAGAAATGACTAACGAGGAACCACGATCGTAGACCAACCTCAACATAACAGAGAAGCATCATGTGATGACATCACTTCTATCAAATCCAAGAAACCTCTCTGATAAGCACCTCAGGGACAAACCTGACCCTTAGTTCAGTCTAAGAGGTTGGCCCTTCCTGAGCTACCTTAACCCAGAAGAAATGTTATGTCAAAACTCATCACAAGGACAAGGACAGCAGTGATCGTAGAGAAGAGTCAGCAATGATCTCTACCATCATAGTGCAACCTCGACGATCGTAGTCCTTTTAAAAGATACACTAGCTCAGGGAGAGCTAAGAGCATATCAGTATTTTTAACACTACTTAAAATCTTGGAGCCCGGCAGAACTCGACACGTACCCCACTATGAAAATTGTGTGGAGGGAAGTTATAAGTATAGTTTGAAAAGGTTTTCTAAAAACTCACCTCAGAATTTCAAAAAACTCATTCCTCTCTATCTCTCTACTAACAGAAACCCTAGCTTTCAGAACACTCAGTCAACCTCAGTTCAAGAAAATCAATGGTTGTTTCCAATGTTATCTCTGGTTACCAACTCTACTTCGACGAATTCAAGACAGCTGACCCTCAGTTTCACAAGATTCTGTCTCTTCTGAAGAAAACTAGTCTTGAAGAAGCTCTGAGCACCAGCACATGGATATACCCAAAGCTGGTGAAAGAGTTATACAACAATGGAGTCGTTAAAAACGACATCATCACTACAACGGTCAAGGGAAAACAAATTAAACTCAAAGCTAAAGATATAAATCTATCCCTAGGTTTTAAATCAAAGGGATTCGTATCTATGGATGTCATCGACTTTCATGAAGGTCTGAAGAAGATGCACCACACAAAGTTTCAAAACGTCAAGGGATACTAGAAGAAAGAGTTTCCCCAGAAGTATGAGTTTCTAGCTGACATTGTTGGGAGGTGTATATGCTGTAAAAGCTCTGGCCACGACTCTATAAATGAAGTTCAACTAAAGCTCATGACATCAATCTACTTCAGGATTCAACTCAACTATGGGTCCCTACTTATCGATTGGATTGGGAAATGGATGTTCAGTTCAAAGAAATCAAAGAGCTCTGGAAAAATACTCTATGGGAGGTTCATAAGCATAATCCTGCAATCGGCTCTGGGTGACAAATTGGGGACAATGAAGGAGAATCCATCAATCCCAACAGAAAAATGACCTAGCAGCTATTTCAAAACTGGAAAAGAAATCTGACAGAAAATGTCAGAATAATATCTGAATCCAGTGGAAGAACTGGTGAAGCAAAGGATTCTGGGCTACCAGGAAACATGTTGGTTATAAAGGAAGCTGATGAAGAAGAAATTGATCAATAGGAACCCATCACTTTGATTAGAAAAAACAAGGGTAAGAGGAAAATGAAGGCTCAAACAACATAAGAGCCTCAAGGCTCAACTACTGATGCACCCCAAGAGTGTTCAGGCACTGAAACTCTAAAGATAATGAAGAGGAAGGAGCAGCAGTCTGAGGATGAAGAAGACAGAGCCACCATCTCTTAGCTGCTTAAGAAGGGAAAACACAGCCACAAAACAAAGAAGTTTACTAACTGGCATTAAATCATTTTTTAACATGTTGCCATAACTAATGTTATTGCTTGCATTATCTAAACTAATACTCATTATTTTATCTTTAATTTTTAAAGTACGAATAATAGACATATTTTGAGCATATATTGTTTGACCAGTATGAGGTAATTAAAAAAATTCAAATCATATCCAATGAACAGTAATACAAATATAGCTAACTTTGGTTGATGATCAACATGCCAGATATCAGTAGTTAAACAAATTTTACCGTCAAAATATTCAATTACTTTCTTTTTAGCTTTATTATATAATTTATTTGAATCACGTTTAGTTGTCATTCTATTTACTTGTTTATATTTTGGTTGCAATGCGCCTTAAATATAATTGGTACAATGCACATCGTTAAAAAAATTGAACGGGAGCTCTTTCTCGATCACTAGCTTGGCTTGCGGATAGTGTAAGACCCCAATTTTTTTAATAAAGATGAATTTTCTATAAATATTATTTTTGAATATTATGGAGTGAAATTGATATAATGTTATAGTTGTGGATAATATTTATAAATTTTGTAAAGTACGCAAGTTGTTATATAATATTCGATTGGTCGGGGAATATTCGTACGATGACACAATTATTGGTGGACCCCACAACAAAATTATTGTCGGATTGAGAAAACGATAAAAATATTTTATTGAAAATAACGGCGGAAGTTTTACCATTAATACTGTTGAACTACTTGGTAGTAAAAAACAGTAATACGCGTGGTTGCATAGTAGCACACAGTATTGATTATTGATGCTTATGTGATAAGTCACTCAATTTTATTTTATTGGTATTATTAATGTAATAAAACAGAAAAGCTTTTTATATAAAACATAATACTTTTATAAAGTTATTCGTTTTATTAGGCTAATAGTAAAATCTTTTTATATAAAATAGAATACTTTTATAAAGTTATCTGTTTTATTAGACAATAATTAGAATATATTATATTTTATTATGCATAGTGTTTGCATAGTGCCTGCATAGTGTTTGCATAGTAAAATCTTTTATAAAGTTATTCGTTTTATTAGATTATAAATAGAATATATTATATTTAATTTAAAAGATTTTGCTTTAAATATGGACCGTCAAATTAAAGTAAATCAATCTGGACCGTTCATGGGTTAGTTACTATGCAGTCCATTTTTCTATAAATAGAAGCTCATTCCTTCATTATTTCTTACGAATTCACTGAAACTCTAGAGAGATAAACTATTGAGAGAAAGAAGAAAAGTATTCTGCTACTTCACTACTCATATATCCAGTACTCTTCTTCTTAAGGTAGGGGATATTATTTGTTGTACTAGTAAGGGGTATTATTTCTTTTGTATTCATGAAGAGAACTTCTATTATTCCATTATTTATTATTCTGTTGGAAAAACCTGTATACGCGGGCTACCCTATACTTAGTGAAATTCTTCTGTTATTCCATTCTTTATTATTCTGTTGGAATATCCTATCTGTGTATTTTACGCCGGACCTGGTTCCATTTTTTATTATTCTGTTGGAATATCCTGTCTGTGCGTTTTACGCCAGACCTGGTTCCATTCTTTATTATTCTGTTGGAACATTGTGACGCCCCAAAAATAGGTATACATCACCTATTCTGAGTCGCCAAATACATGGTACAGAATACAAATACAACTTAATTATACAACTATCGTGCAAAGTACGACAAAACATAAGTTGTGAGTTTTAATACAAATATTATCGTCTAGACAATATACAAACTCAAATTCAATATCATTACATTTATTTTCCCACTATTTCACTGAATAGTGAGGACTACTAATGCTATCATCTGGTCCGTCACTCCGTTCCCCGACTAGTCCCTGCTACGTTCTCATTTCCTGAAGAGAACAATGAAAGTAAAAGGGTGAGCTCAACTAGCCCAGTAGGAAATATTATGACTAAGATAATGCATAATATATTATCGTTAGCCTTCAATAGTGTTAAACTGATAATATAACAACCATCAAGTTTAACTGCAGTGGAACAAGCAATCCATTAAAAGAGTCAAGTAGAGAATAAAATCTACTATCTTTTATGATTTAAAAGGTTTTTCATCACTTTTATCACTGGGACTCAGCTTAATAAATAATCCACATCATCCAATCACCCCTGCACTACGGCCAAGGATATTCTTTAGTATCACGACCACAATTATCCATGCACTACGGGCCAAGAATATTTGTGTATTCATTAATGGTCATGATCATGCCAACAACTGTCCATCAATGCACTACGGGCTAATGAGGACTTTTACCACATCATTTGAACATTATGGTCATGATTACACCGAATAATCCCTGGTCATAATCATACCAAGTCCATCTAAGCACTACAGGCCACAGATGACTTTCAAAAAATATAAACATGAAGGTGATGACAATGATATAAGAATTCAATAAAACAAGTTCAAGAATTAATTTATACAGGAACTAATACTGTCCAAATTGTCAACATGATACTGCTATGTAGAGTAAAATTCAAGAATGCTCAGAAGAATATTTCCATGAAAAGATACTTGATGAAGCGCAAATATCAAGGATATTCCACTAATTTCATGGAGTATAGAAGTCAAAACTTTAACCAACTGATTATAACAAGGAATGGAATAACAAAAGAAATCACCAGGCATGCGATAGACCACACAGGCAGGTTATTCCAACAGAATAATAAATAACGGAATCAGGTCCGGCGTAAAATGCACAGACAGGATATTCCAACAGAATAATAATGACGGAATCAGGTCCAGCGTAAAACGCACGGACAGGATATTCCAACAGAATAATAAAGACGGAACCAAGTCTGGCGTAGAACGCACAGACAAGATGTTCCAACAGAATGATAAATAATTGAACCAGGTCCGGCGTAAACGCACAGACAGGATGTTTCAACGGAATGATAAAGAATGGAATAACAAAAGAATTTCACCAAGTATAGGGTAGCCCGCGTATACAGGTTATTCCAATAAAATAGTAAAGAATGGAATAACAGAAGTTCTCTTTATGGATAAAAAAGAAATAATACTCCCTACCTTGGAAAAACTGGATACTGGAATAGTGAGGTAGCAGACTTCTCTTCTTCTTTCTCTCTATAATTTCTCTCTATAATAATCGCTCTAAAGCTTTTGTGAATTGGTGAGAAATGAAGGAAGAATGAGCTTCTATTTATAGGAAAATATAGTTTCGATAATTGCACGTTTTGGGGCGCGAAAAATTACAGTACAATACCTCCAACTTTTCTTTCATTTTTAATTTAGTCCTACAAGTATTATCAAACTTGCACCACCTCACCTAATAATAAATAATGTGAATCAATAGTTCAATCATGTGAATCAATAGTATAATCATGTGAAAAATACGAATTATAGTATAGTACCTCCATCTATACCTCCATTTTTAACTTAGTCATGCAAGTATTATCAATCTTGCACCAATTCCCCTAATAGTAAATAATGTGATTCAATAGTACACACATGTGAACAAATAGTTATATAAGCATATGAATTAGTAGCAATTAATTGCTCATTTATCCGGTAAATTACCCTATTTATCAATATAACCCCTAGACATCAATTATCATCGGAATAGATGTCGATTTCCACTAACACTAATAATCCCAACACAATGGAACTATCAAAATTCATTTTTAATCAACACAACTTTTTCATCATTAATATTATAACTCACAATATTTAACAACCAGGTCGTTCCCAAGAAAGAGGGGGCTTTCCGATAAGGATTTCTCCTTATTGGCGCGCAATTAGGTGACCAAACCTCTCCTTGACAAAACTTCTAGACATTGTTAATATTACAAATAATAATATGAATAACTTTGTCGTCTCAATTATTGATTTAATAATATAGTATATTATACAAATGATACTGTGACAATAATTTAATCAATAATAAGAGAGATATGATGCAGCAATTACTGTAGTAATAACTGAGTATAACTGAGTGACTTCTCATGTAAGCATCAATAATCAATATCGTGTGCTACTATGCAACCACGCGTATTACTGTACTTTTAACACCGGGTGTTTCAACAGTTAACGCGGTAAAACTTCTGCCATTATTTTCATAAAGTATTTTTATCGTTTTCTCAATTCGACAATAATTTCGTTGTGGGGGTCCACCAATGATTGTGCCGTTGTATGAATATTCTCTGTTAAAACAAATATTCCCCGACCAATCGAATAATATATAACAACTTGTGTACTTTACAAAATTTATAAATATTACCCACAACTATAACATTATATCAAATCCATACCATAATATCCAAAAATATATTTCGAGAAAATTTAATCTTTATTCAAAAAGTTGGGGTCTTACAACCTCCCCTTCTTATGAAATTTCGTCCTCGAAATTAGGGTGCGTACCTAGTATGTTGTAGAGGTAAGGATATCTTGATTTCATCTAAGATTCTAACTCCCAGGTCATTTCTTCCACATCGTGGTTTCTCCACAAAACTTTGAATTAAGGTATAACCTTGGAGCATAGAATATGATCCTTTTTATCCAAGATTTTAACAGGTAACTCTTCATACGTTAAATCTTCCTCTATCTCGTCTGGTTCTAATTCAATAATGTGGTTTGGGTTTTTCACATATTTAGGTAACATAGATATGTGAAAAACGTTATGAACACGAGACATACATGGCGGTAAAGCGAGTCTATACGCCACCATTCCTACTCGATCGAGGATTAAAAATGGGCCAATGAATCGAGGGTTGAGATTTCCTCTCTTTCCAAATCTCGTAACTCCCTTCCATGGAGCAACACGTAATAACACATGATCTCCAATATCGAATTCCACGTCCTTTCGATGAAGATCAGCATAACTCTTTTGTCGATCTTGTGAGGTTTTTATACGTTGTCGGATCGTTTGAATCTTTTCTGTAGTCATACGTACCAACTACGGTCCCAACAACGTTGCTTCACCCACCTCATCCCAGCATACTGGAGAACGACACTTTCTTCCATACAACGCCTCAAATGGAGCCATGTCAATACTTGCTTGATAACTGTTGTTGTAGGAAAACTCCACCAATGGTAGGAACTTATCCCAACTTCCCTTGAAGTCAAGGACACAGAGTCTTAATAGATCTTCAAGAGTTTGAATGGTCCTCTCCGACTGCCTGTCCGTCTGAGGATGATATGCCGAGCTAAATCGTAAATCCGTGCCCATAGCTTTTTGCAAACTAACCCAAAATGTTGAAGTGAATCTTGGTTCTCGATCAGAAATTATAGATATTGGCATACCATGCAGTCTTAAAATCTCGTTTATGTACATACGAGTAAGACGTTCAAGTGTATAAGTTTCTCGTATAGGTAGGAAATGAGCAGACTTGGTCAATCTATAAACAATGACCCAAATTGCATCTATGCCTTGAGAAACCTTGAGAAGACCAGTAACGAAATCTTTGGTAATGTGTTCCCACTTCCATTCTGGAATTTCAAGTGGTTGCAATGGACCTTTTGGTACTTGATGCTCCGCCTTGACTCGTTGACAAGTTAAACACCTTGAGATAAATTCTGCTATCTCTCTCTTCATATTGCTCCACCAAAATGTATGTCGAAGATCACGATACATTTTAGTACTCCCAGGATGGATTGCAAACGGTGTGTTGTGAGCCTCTATCATGATTTTATACTTTAAATCAGGGTTTTTAGAAACATAAAGTCTGGAGTAGACTCGAAGTATTCCTTCTTCATCGATTCTTGCTTCCGGCATAGCACCTTCTTGTACTTTCTTCCTCATACGCATCAGCTCCAGGTCTGTAGCTTGAGCAACTTTAACTTTATCGATTAAAGTCGGTTCTACTCTTATATTCGGCATTATCACATGGGTCCCTGGAGTCTTTATCTCTAACTCCATCCTTTGCAAGTCATACAAAATGGGTCTTTGCGTTGACAATATTACACTCGTACCCGCATATGATCTTCTACTCAGCGCATCAGCTACTACGTTCGCTTTTTCAGGATGGTATTGAATAGTATGATCATAATCTTTCAACAGTTCGAGCCAACGTCGTTGTCGCGTGTTGAGTTCCTTTTGAGTGAAAAAATATTTGAGGCTTTTATGATCCGTATAGATCTCCACTTTCTCCCCATACAGGTAATGCCTCCAAATTTTAAGCGCAAAAACGATAGCTGCCAACTCTAGATCATGAGTAGGATAATTCCTCTCATAATCTTTGAGTTGCCATGAGGCATAGGCTATGACTTTCCCATGTTGCATTAGAACACATCCTAACCCTTTGCCCGAAGCATCACTGTAGATGACAAATCCCTCCGAGCCAGATGGTATTGTCAGAACTGGTACTGAAATGAGTCTCCTCTTGAGTTCTTGAAAACTCTTCTCACATTCCATGCTCCAACCGAATTTTGTATCTTTTCGAGTCAGCTGAGTTAATGGAGTAGCAATTCGAGAAAACCCTTCTACGAATCTCCGATAATAACCAGCTAAGCCGAGAAAGCTACGTACTTCAGTCACTGATTTAGGTTGCTCCCAGCTTTGAATTGCATCAATTTTTGTCGGGTCAATAGATATCCCATGATTTTATATCACGTGCCCAAGGAATGCAACTTCCTCAAGCCAGAACTCGCATTTCTTCAACTTGGCATATAGCTTGTTTTCACGAAGCTTTTGGAGTATCAGCCTCAAGTGTTTCTCATGATCTTCACGTCTTTTGGAATATATGAGGATGTCATTAATAAAGACGACCACAAAATGATCCAAATATTCCTTGAATACTCGATTCATCATATCCATGAAGGCAGCAGGAGCATTAGTCAATCCAAAGGACATGACTAGGAATTCATAATGCTCGTACCGAGTTCTGAAAGCCGTCTTTGGAATGTCATCGGTTCTAATCTTCAATTGATGATATCCTTAACAAAGATCAATCTTTGAAAAGAATTTGGCGCCTTGCAACTGGTCAAACAGGTCATCAATACATGGAAATGGGTACCTATTTTTTATGGTGACATGATTTAACTCCCGATAATCAATACAAAGTCGCATACTCCCATCTTTCTTCTTCACGAATAGAACAAGAGCACCCCAAAGAGACGTACTAGGACAAATAAAACCGATGTCTAACAATTCCTGCAATTGGATCTTTAACTCCTGAAGTTCAATAGGAGCCATTCGATATGGGGCTTTGGAAATGGGTTTTGTACCGGGTTAAAGGTCGATACAAAATTCAATTTTACGCTCTGGGGGTAGGCTAGGAAGTTCTTCAGGGAATACGTCAAGAAATTTATTAACAATAGAAATATCATTCAAAACTGACGTATTTTTGTTTAAATCCGTGACATGAGCTAAGAAAGCTTGACATCCGTTTTTTAATAAACGAATAGCTTTATGGCTTGAGACGACTGTGATTGATTTTAATGGTTTGGTCGCTTGAATTCGCATAATAGGTTGATTAGGAATATGAAAGCGAACAACCTTACAAAAATAATCAATTTTTGCATGATGAATAGTTAACCAATCAATCCCTGAAATCACGTCAAATGCAAGTATTTTTAAAGAAATAAGATCGACAGGTAACGTGCGGTTACCGATTTGAATCAAACAAGACTTATAAACAGTGGATATAATGAAGGTTTCTCCCAATGGAGTTTCAACAGATAAGTCAAAGTCTAATTTCACCGGAGTCAAATTTAAACGTTGAGCGCAAGTAGGAGAAATAAAAGAATGGGTAGAACCGGTATCAAATAAGGTATAGACTTCACTAGAGCTTATGATAAGCTTACCCGTGATAACCTCATTCGGGTTCTTTGCTTTCTGGGAGGTCACAACAAATGCTCTCCCTTGCACTATCGGCTTTGACTTTTCTGGGACGGCCTTTGGTGCCTCCATCCTAGCTGAACTTATCTTCGGTGAACGATAAAATCGGGCTAGGTGACCTTCTCTTCCACAATTATAATATGCCTTGGACGGCATCGCGCAGTTTGGACTGATGTGTCCCTCCCCTCCGCATTTGAGCATATGATAGGTGGTCGTTTTCCTTCCTTGACAATGGGTGTTGGTGCTGACGTCTTTCCATCATTGTTGAATTTCCTCTTCTTGAAATGTCCATTCTTATTGTCTTGGCTATGATTACCACCGAAGTGGTTACCATTTCTGGCATATTGATTCCCTCCACGTTTGTTGTCACCGCTTCGATGACTGTTACCACTGGTATTTTCATTCTGCCGGCTGTTTTCTCTTGGTTGCGTAGACTCGTTATCGCGCTCCAATAACTGAGCCTTATTTACAACATCTGAATACAAACACAGTTTATGAGAAATAAGATATTGTCGTATCTCCGGTTTCAAACCTCTTAAAAACATTCGCGTCATTCGCTACTCATTATGGACCAAATGGGATGCAAACTGGGATAACTCCGCAAATTTAGCCTCGTATTGCGACACGGTCATATTGTTTTGTTCCAACTTGATAAACTCCTCCTCCTTCATGTGACGAATACTTTCGGGAAAGTACTTATCATTGAACAGCTCTTGGAACTTCTCCCAAGACATCTTGAGTGCGTCATGCTGGGTACGTTTTACAGATTCCCACCAGTAATCTGCTTCTTCACGCAACATAAAGGTGGCGAAGGGAACCTTTTGCTCCTCGGAGCATCCCAAGACATCAAATATCTTGGTGATTTACTTTATCCATGCTTCCGCCCTAAGTGGTTTTGGCTCTCCAATAAACTCTGGTGGTCCCAGCTCCTTGAACTGTTTAGCGGTGACTGTTCGAGAGTTTCCAGTGTTTACACCTGCATTTTGAACAGGAGTCGCTCTCGCCTGATGTTGCATGAATTGCATGAAGCCTCGGAACATTCCATCGTTCATCATTTGGTTAGTGTTATTGTTTGCATGAGGATTGTCGCCTTCCTAATGCACATTGTCCTAGTTATTGATCTGTGGAGACTCAACGGTCTCCTATGCTCCATTGATGTTCTCAACATTCTCGGATGCCATTTTCAAACACTGCCACAAAACAAGGGTTAATTGACATGCAACATATTATCCCTATACTCTGACCGACCAATCAAATACCAAATAAACTTAGGTAGGTCATACTAGCGAAGAATTTACCCGTCTCTCCCCTCCTAGTTCCAGCCTCAAATCTCAGCCAGGGATCATATCCCTAAGCTTTGATACCAACTGTGACTCCCCCAAAATAGGTATACATCACCTATTCTGAGTCACCAAATACATGGTATAGAATACAAATACAACTTAATTATACAACTGTCGTGCAAAGTGCGACAAAACATAAGCTGTGAGTTTAATACAAATATTGTCGTCTAGACAATATACAAACTCAAATTCAATATTATTACATTTATTTTCCCACTATTTCACTGAATAGTGAGGACTACTAATGCTATCATCTGGTCCGTCACTCCGTTCCTCGACTAGTCCCTGCTACGTTCTCATTTCCTGAAGAGAACAATGAAAGTAAAAGGGTGAGCTCAACTAGCCCAATAGGAAATATTATGACTTAGATAATGCATAATATATTATCGTTAGCCTTCAACAGTGTTAAACTAATATAATATAACAACCATCAAGTTTAACTGCAGCGGAACAAGCAATCCATTAAAAGAGTCAAGTAGAGAATAAAATCTACTATCTTTTATGATTTAAAATGTTTTTCATCACTTTTATCGCTGGGACTCAGTTTAATAAATAATCCACATCATCGAATCACCCCTGCACTACGGCCAAGGATATTCTTTAGTATCACGACCACAATTATCCATGCACTACGGGCCAAGAATATTTGTGTATTCATTAATGGTCATGATCATGCCAACAACTGTCCATCAATGCACTACGGGCTAATGAAGACTTTTATCACATCATTTGTAATATTACGGTCATGATTACACCGAATAATCCCTGGTCATAATCATACCAAGTCCATATATGCACTACAGGCCACAGATGACTTTCAAAAAATATAAACATGAGGATGATAACAATGATATAAGAATTCAATAAAACAAGTTCAAGAATTAATTTATACAGGAACTAATAATGTCCAAATTGTCAACATGATACTACTTTGTAGAGTAAAATTCAAGAATGCTCAGAAAAAAATTTCATGAAAAGATACTGGATGAAGCGTAAATATCAAGGATATTCCACTAATTTCATGGATTATAGAAGTTAAAACTTTAACCAACTGAGTATAAGAAGGAATGGAATAATAAAAGAAATCACCAGGCATGCAATAGACCGCACAGACAGGATATTCCAACAGAATAATAAATAACAAAATCAGGTCCGGCGTAAAACGCACAGACAAGATATTCCAACAGAATAATAAAGACGGAATCAGGTCCGGCTTAAAATACACAGACAGGATATTCCAACAGAATAATAAAGACGAAACCATGTTCGGCGTAGAACGCACAGACAGGATGTTCCAACAGAATGATAAATAATGGAACCAGGTCCGGCGTAAACGCACAGACAGGATGTTCCAACAGAATGATAAAGAATGGAATAACAAAAGAATTTCACCAAGTAGAGGGTAACCCGCGCATACAGGTTATTCCAATATAATAATAAAAATAGAATAACAGAAGTTCTCTTCATGGATAAGAAAGAAATAATACTCCCTACCTTGGAAAAACTGGATACTGGAATAGTGAGGTAGCAGACTTCTCTTCTTCTTTCTCTCTATAATTACTCTCTATAATAATCGCTCTAAAGTTTTTGTGAATTGGTGAGAAATGAAGGAAGAATGAGCTTCTATTTATAGGAAAATATAGTTTCGATAATTGCACGTTTTGGGGCTCAAAAAATTACAGTACAATACCTTCAACTTTTCTTTCATTTTTAATTTAGTCCTGCAAGTATTATCAAACTTGCACCACCTTCCCTAATAGTAAATAATGTGAATCAATAGTTCAATCATGTGAATCAATAGTATAATCATGTGAAAAATACGAATTACAGTATAGTACCTCCATCTATACCTCCATTTTTAACTTAGTCATGCAAGTATTATCAATCTTGCACCAACTCCCCTAATAGTAAATAATGTGATTCAATAGTACACACATGTGAACAAATAGTTATATAAGCATGTGAATTAGTAACAATTAATTGCTCATTTATCCGATAAATTACCCGATTTATCAATATAACCCTTAGACATCAATTATCATCGGAATAGATGTCGATTTCCACTAACACTAATATTCCCAACACAATGGAACTATCAAAATTCATTTTTAATCAACACAACTTATTCATCATTAATATTATAACTCACAATATTTAACAACCAGGTCGTTTCCAGGAAAGAGGGGGATTTCCGATAAGGATTTCTCCTTATTGGCGCAATTAGGTGACCAAACCTCTCCTTGACAGAACTTCTAGACATTATCAATATTGCAAATAATAATATGAATAACTTTGTTATCTCAATTATTGATTTAATAATATAATATATTATGCAAATGATACTATGACAATAATTGAATCAATAATATGAGAGATATGATGCAGCAATTACTGTAGCAATATTTGAGTATAACTGAGTGACTTGTCACGTAAGCATCAATAATCAATACCGTGTGCTACTATGCAACCACGCGTGTTACTGTACTTTTAACACCGGGTGTTTCAACAGTTAACAGTAAAACTTCCGCCGTTATTTTCATAAAGTATTTTTGTCGTTTTCTCAATCCGACAATAATTCCATTGTGGGGGTCCACCAATGATTGTGCCGTTGTACGAATATTCTCTGTTAAAACGAATATTCTCCGACCAATCGAATATTATATAACAACTTGCGTACTTTGCAAAATTTGTAAATATTACCCACAACTATAACATTATATCAAATCCACACCATAATATTCAAAAATATATTTCAAGAAAAATTAATCTTTATTCAAAAAGTTGGGGTCTTACAAATATCTTGTATGTGCTTTACGCATAACCTGGTTCCATTATTTATCATTCTGTTGGAACATCCTGTCTGTGCGTTTACGCATGACCTGGTTCCGTTATTTATTATTCTGTTGGAATAACCTGTCTGTGCGGTCTATCACATGCCTGGTGATTTCTTTTGTTATTCCATTCTTTATTATACTCAGTTGGTTAAAATTTTGACTTCTATACTCCATGAAATTAGTGGAATATCCTTGATATTTGCGCTTCATCCAGTATCTTTTCATGAAAATATTCTTCTGAGCATTCTTGAATTTTACTCTATAAAGAAGTATCGTGTTGACAAGTTGGACGTTATTAGTTCCTGGATAAATTAATTCTTGAACTTGTTTTATTGAATTCTTATATCATTGTCATCGTCCTCATGTTTATATTTTGTTGAAAGTCATCTGTTGGCTGTAGTGCATAGATGGACTTGGTATGATTATGACTAGAGATTATTCGGTGTAATCATGACCGTAATGTTACAAATGATGTGGTAAAAGTCCTCATTGGCCCGTAGTGCATTTATGGACAGTTGTTGGCATGATCGTGACCATTAAATGAATACACAAATATTCTTGGCCCGTAGTGCATGGATAATTGTGGTCGTGATACTAAAGAATATCATTGGCCGTAGTGCAGGGGTGATTCGATGATCTGGATTATTTATTAAGCTGAGTCCCAGCGATAAAAGTGATGAAAAACCTTTTAAATCATAAAGATAGTAGATTTTATTCTCTACTTGACTCTTTTAATGGATTGCTTGTTCCGCTGCAGTTAAGCTTGATGTTTGTTATATTGTATAAGTTTAACACTATTTAAGGCTAATGATAATTTATTCCGCATTATCTTAGTCATAATATTTCTTACTGGGCTAGTTGAGCTCACCCTTTCTTTCACTGTTCTCTTCAGGAAATGAGAATATTGCTGGAACGAGTCGGGGAACGGAGTGATGGACCAGATGATAGTATTAGTAGTCCTCACTATTCTGTTAAATATTATGACAATAAATGTAATGAGGACTTATTCTGGGAGTGGATATTGTCTAGAAGACAGTATTGTATTAAAACTCACAGCTCTCTTGTTGTATATTAAAGATTGTTTTTGTATTCTGTACCATGTATTTGGTGACTCAGAATAGGTGATGTATACCTATTTTGGGGGCGTCACAAATAGGTGCATAATGTTTGATTATTTTTATTACTTTATGCTTAGATTTGTTGCATGTTTTCTGTATATATTAGTAATTTAAGGGATTTATTGATTTTAGGAATAATTTAGTATGATTATGCAAATATAAAGTTTAATGCCAATTTTTAGTTATTTTTTAAGTTTACTCTACGCTTGTATGGGTTGACTTGTGAGTTAACTTTTGGATTCCAAATCTGAATAGAATTTGTGACATTGGAGCTTAAGAATACGATTCTTGACATGATTTAGAGATGGAGTTACACATCAAAAAATAAGTTGAAGCTGATTATGGAAAGAGAATCTAGTATGAAATCTAAGTCGGAGTTAAATATGGAAATTGAGTGTGAACAAAATTCGAACTGGAAAAGGAAACTGAAGAAGATGTGGCTTTTGAAACTAAATTCTAATTTGATAGGGAAACTACTTAAAGCTATATTTCAGAGTTTGACAAGGAGATTGAAGATACCATATATGTTGCATAATGAAGACTTCCAAATTAGAATAGGATTAGAGTTCTTCTAGGGTTTCAAAGTATCTATAAATACCTTCACTTGTAAACACACAAATTAATCCCTGACATCCCAGGTTATATCTTTACTTTATTATTATTTGTTCTTTTATCAATATGCTAGGCTAATTTATTTATTTTCAGTTCTAAGGGGATGCGGAACTTTATTTACAGTTAATAGTATAATTGTGTGACGCCCCCAAATCCGGGTCTCTTCCAACCCGACAAATGGTGCTACACGGTACTACCATTCATTCGCACATTTCCTCAAATAGTCACAAGAGGACTAATATAACTCCATATATATCAAAATAATATTACATTACCCAGGTTCTTTGTAACCCTTTCATTTGTTCTTGTCATAATATCAGTATATTACAGACATTCTTCCTATACTATTACATAAGTATGCTAAGGGTTCGTCTTCGCCTTGCCTTTATCCTTGCCGGATCCTTCAGTCCGCTCGATCTTAGCTGTGTTCATATGGTTCAAGCAAGAGTGAGCATGGCTAGCTCAGCAAGTACTATAATTCTAATAAACAACATGCTTGAAACATAGAACTAATATATCTCCAGTAACTGAACAATAGTTACGAAGTACTATCGGTGATTCAAAATAGCACTTCATTTCCTTTAAAACGTTTTTCCATCAATATTCAGTAGAATGACAATTATGGCTCAAGATTGTGAGCATACATAAGTTCTTTTAAAAAGGACATCCCGGCACTAAGTCCGTAAGTCCGGCATAGCTTACGAGCACTTCTGAGTGATCAGCTCATAGTACTCTATGTTGATCAACACTACATTCTTTAAACGTGTATACGTTTAATTGTGGCAACCTCACGTGCCTGTCGTTAAACGACAAAAACATTTGAACATGTATGGTCTTCGATTGAAAACCATACCAATATAACTCAGTATTTTACCAATCATGCTTGACAGAATCATAACATAAGTCTAGCCGGAAGAATTGGCTTAAGACTTCATCATTCTAGATTTCATGTGAAAGAGTACATGAAATAAAAAGCTTGTCCAGACTGAACTGGAACAAAGGTTAGAATACTTGCCTTTGGCGTCTGCTTACTGGTTAATACTCGTACACTTTAAGTCTTTATGATTCTACAATTCATAATCATATAACGTACCATATTAGTTCATAATTAACCAGGTATGTTTCCTATTATACCTTACCCTTCATCTCAATGTAATTCTAACTTAGTTTCGTTATTAAGGGTTTCGGCTTTCATTACGTCATTCATATCCCGCTCATCTTTGATTGATTATAAACATGCATTAGTGTATTACAAGCACCTTACAATGTCTTAATTATGTTGTGATTACATCACAATTCATTACTATTAATCTCTCTTTCATTCTACACTTGGAACTCTTCTTCTCTATCTTCTTCCTTGTACTGGCGCCGCGGCGCCACTAATTGGTCTGTGGCTCGCGCTGCGGCGCGAGTTAGCAGTGTCTCATCATCCGGCCTCGCGCTGCGGCGCGGCCAAGAAGGCTTAGAGTCGCGCCGCGGCGCGGACTCTGGTCCTCAGAAAATTTTGCAGTTTTTGAAAATTTTGCTAACTTCCCGGACGCATAACTTCTTCGTTTTAACTCCGAATTGGTCCGTTCAAAAGCCTACGGTTCACAAATTTCATAATCTATGCGTTCATGCAAGAATTTTATCTATTTGACTTCATTTACTAAAATTTGACCTATTAGTCCATTTTAACGAAAACGATAAACGTTCGTGAACGTCCAACGCTCATTTCTTCGTTCTAAGTCGGAATCCGGTCATTTTCGAGTCCGCAACTCTATAATGACCATAATGACTTGTCTCCATCAAAAACCAACGTTTTCGACTTCCAACTCAAAATATGACTTCTATTCCAAGACTTTCACGAATCCGACGTTAAACGTCTAATCGTGCTAAGTTCGTCAAATAAACCATACTAAGCGTTCTAAGTGGATTTTAACCAACATATCATTATTTCAAGTTATTTATTACACCAACTTATAATCAAAGTAGGTTTTGACTTATTTCCATAAGTCATTGACTTTCTCAACTTATGAACTAGAAATCTTCATACTCATGACTTAACAATAATTTAAGTCCTTCAATCAATGTTCTTATGTTATAAACCACATACTAACATCATATGACAAGTCCTTCATGATCTTAACAACTTATTAGGGTTCAAGTTGCTTATTCAACTTATTCGGCTTAAGTTCATTCCTTATAACTTATTACATGTTATCCTCAAACAATCCCCCTTCTCTATCAATCCTATCATAGAAAAGATATAGATAAAAGAAGATGAGTCTTACCCTTGAAGACTTCTATTTGCTTTGGAAACTATCAAAGGTTGAAGTGGCTTATAAGTGCTTTAAGTGACTTATTCTTCCTACCAAATAAGTAGCTTATATGCTTGGGAGGAAAGTGTTGGATGATAACAAAACAACCAACAAAAAAATGAAATGAACTTGGTATTTATAGGCCACCAAAGCTTGGGGCAAAATGGACAATAATCAATCCCACCTCCTCATTCCACCTCCTTACTATTCATAACTTAACCTTCAAGTCTTCTTGCTAGCCACTTCTTTTACTTGCTCACCACAACACTTGGTCATCACACTTAATCCTTGCCCATCAAGACTACCCACTTCCTCACTTGATTTGACCCATGGGTCAAGGCTTCACCTTGGGCTTGGTTAATTAATCCAACTACTTTCCTATTGGGCTTGTGATAATCATACACTTGGGCTTCTATCAATAAACTAGAAATCCCACAAGTCCATTATCTTAAATTCAATAACTTAACATACATATCCTACGTATAATTCTCGTATGCTATTTCGTATATTAATTCGAAATATACGATATCTCGTTCTTCTTACATAATAATACAATACGTCGTATTATACCTCCATTCCTTACTCCATATAATGTTTACACATTATACAATCACAACTTCATTCTTTTAACGTTTAATAACCTAACTATCTCAAATTAGGTACGCATGCGAAATATTACATTTTCCATACTTAGATTATTATTACATAATCGATATCATCTCGATATTATAACATTACGTATTTCTCGGAAGTTCAAAAATAATTCCCGAGCAGAAATTGATGAATAGTGTTTTTCGAAAAATTTCTCAGAAAACTTTTATTTTCGTTTTAGAAATTCAACCACTTTAATTCTCCCACGTAGTTAAAATACTACCACTTTACGACGTTTCTAGGTTATAAAACGACATCCATCTTCTCAACACACAATAATAATAAATAATATTATTTTATTCATTATCAAAAGAAATTACAAAATGTTCAATTTTCTGGGGCGTTACACTCTCTCCCCCTTATAAGGATTCTGTCCCCAGAATCTCGCTATAAAAAAAAATTACACAAATAAATTCGGGTAATTCTTTTTCATCATTTCTTCTAACTCCCACGTTGCTTCTTCTGCATCGTGGTTCTTCCATATCACCTTTACTGAAACTATACTTTTGTTCCGCAGAACTTGTTCTTTCTTATCGACAATTTGAATTGGCGTTTCCTCATACGTTAAGTCCTTCTCGAGATGAATAGGCTCGTATTCTATCACGTGCTTATAATCCGGCTTATAAGGACGCAATACCGAAACGTGAAATACATTATGTATTCTTTCTAGGTCTGGAGGTAACGCTACCATGTAAGCTACCTCACCTACCCGTTTTAAAACCTCAAAAGGTCCTATAAATCTCGGACTTAACTTTCCTTTCTTCCCAAAACGTATCTTTCCTTTCCAGGGAGATACTTTTAGGAATACGTGCGAACCCACTTCAAACTCTCGATTCTCTCTATGCGGATCTGTAAACTTCTTCTGTCTGTCTTGTGCTGCTAAGAGACGCATCTGAATCTTTTTAACAATATCCGGTGTCTGTTGCACCAATTCTGGTCCCAACATTCGGCGTTTTCCTACTTCATCCCAAAACAGTGGCGTTCTGCATTTCCTACCATACAAAGCTTCGTAAGGTGGCATACGTATGCTTGCATGATAACTATTGTTATACGCAAACTCCACTAATGGTAGATGATCATCCCAACTACCCTTGAAATCCATAACGCATGTTCTTAGCATATCTTCTAATGTCTGAATTGTCCTCTCTCTTTGTCCATCCGTTTGTGGATGATACGCCGTACTTAGCTTCAACTGCGTTCCCAACTGCTCTTGCAGACTTCTCCAAAAGTTCGACGTGAAACGTGGATCACGATCTGACACAATCGATACTGGCACTCCATGTCTAGAGATTATTTCCTTAATATAAAGTCTAGCTAACTGGTCTAAGTTATACTTAACCCTAATTGGCAAAAAGTGAGCTGATTTCGTCAATCGGTCCACTATTACCCAAATCGCATCATACCCCTTATGAGTAGTCGGAAGTCCTACCACAAAATCCATTGTGATATTCTCCCATTTCCACTCCGGAATCTCTAATGACTGTAACAAGCCACTAGGTCGTTGATGTTCAGCCTTAACTTTCTGACAAGTTAAGCACTTACTAACGTACTCAGCAATTTCTCTCTTCATGTTCGGCCACCAGAAACTCTGTCGAAGGTCTTGATACATCTTAGTGCTACCAGGATGAATCGAAAACCTTGAACTATGAGCCTCTTGTAGAACCTGCTCTTTTAATTCCATCTCATCCGGAACCCAAATTCTTCCGTCAAATCTCAACAATCCCTCGTTATCAAGACTATATTTAGTATCTTTTTCGTTGGTCAGTCGTTCCTTCATCCGGTCACACTCATCAGTTTGGAGTTGCACCTCCTTAACTCTCTCTACGATGGTTGGTTGCATCTCCATTGCAAACAACATTGGTCCTTCTTCTTCACTGGGCAGCTTCACCTCTAACTCCATCTTAGCCATCTCTGTTATTAACTCAGTTTGAGCCGTTAACAAAGACAACTTTTCCCGACCCTTTCTACTTAAGGCATCGGCAACTACATTAGCTTTTCCTGGGTGATACAGGATTTCACAGTCGTAATCCTTTATCAACTCCAGCCATCTTCTCTGCCTCATATTCAACTCCTTTTGTGTGAAGATATATTTTAGACTTTTATGGTCCGTGTATATCTCACATTTTTCTCCATAAAGATAATGTCTCCATATCTTTAGAGCAAAAACTACAGCGGCTAGTTCTAGATCATGAGTAGGGTAAACTTTCTCATAATCCTTCAACTGCCTAGATGCATACGCAATGACCTTGTCATGCTGCATGAGCACGCAACCAAGTCCTCTATGCGAAGCATCACTATACACTACAAAATTTCCCGTGTCATCGGGTAATGACAACACAGGTGCCTCACTCAACCTCTTCTTCAGTTCTTGGAAACTGTTCTCACACTTGTCCGTCCAAGCGTATTTCACCGTCTTCCTCGTTAAATTAGTCAACGGAGTAGCTATCTTTGAAAAATCCTGGATAAATCTCCGATAGTAACCCGCTAACCCTAGGAAACTCCGCACCTCAGTCGGCGTTTTCGGTTGTTCCCAATTCATCACGGCTTCTACCTTTGCTGGATCCACTGAAATCCCCCCATGGTCAATAACATGACCTAAAAATTGCACCTTCTCTAACCAAAATTCACATTTTGTGAATTTCGCATACAACTTCTCCTTCCTTAATGTCTCCAACACTAATCTAAGGTGTTCAGAATGATCTTCTGGCGTCTTAGAATAGACTAGAATATCATCTATAAACACTACGACGAACTTGTCCAAATATTGTTTGAACACTCTGTTCATCATATCCATGAATGCAGCTGGTGCATTTGTCAACCCAAATGACATCACTAAAAACTCGTAATGACCATAACGAGTCCTGAATGCTGTCTTTGGCACGTCCTCCTTCCTAACCTTCAACTGATGATACCCCGTTCGTAAATCTATTTTAGAAAAATAATTAGCCCCTTTCAGCTGATCAAAGAGATCATCGATTCTGGGCAATGGGTATTTATTCTTTATCGTTAACTTGTTCAACTCTCTGTAGTCGATACAAAGTCTTAACGATCCATCCTTCTTCTTGACAAACAGTACCGGTGCTCCCCACGGTGACACACTCGGCTGAATGTACTTCCTGTCCAACAGTTCTTGTAACTGCACCATCAACTCCTTCATCTCTACTGGTGCCATACGGTATGGTGCCCTGGAAACTGGTGCCGCTCCTGGCACAATGTCTATCACAAATTCTGTCTCCCTATCCGGCGGAAGACCAGGTAATTCACTTGGAAATACATCGGCGAATTCCTTCACTATAGGTATTTGTTCCATGGTTGTCACCACTCTTTCGGTATCAACAACATGGCACAGATATCCTACACATCCCTTCCTCAGTAATTTTCTAGTTTGTGTCATGGTTAGACAACACGAACGTCCCGGCGATCTATTCCCATAAAATATTACCCGAGGTTGTTCTAACGTCTTAATGTTCACACACTTCTTTTGACAATCTATTATTGCCCCATGGTTTACTAACCAATCCATTCCGAGAATTACATCGAATTCTTCTAACTTTATTGGTAATAAATCTACCGATAGTTTACAACCCCGTATATCTACACAACAACTCCTATGAACATCTTCAATAGGAATTATATCTTCGTTTGCTACCTTAATGTTTACAGGTATAGGTAACTTGTTGGGAAGTAGTCCTAATCGTCTAGCAAAACTGCATGCTATAAATGAACAGGTAGCACCCGAATCAAACAGCACGTACGCATTAATATCGTTGATCGGGATAATACCTGCAACGACGTCCCCTGATGCAACCGCATCCTGTACTGTCATGTTAAAGGTACGACCCATCGGCCTACCCAACTGAGCTGGACCCCCAATAGGTAATTTACCGCTATTAGTGCCCCGATTCCCGTCCGTCCCCTTCTTCGGGCAGTTCTTTGCCATGTGGGCGGTTGACCCACACACAAAGCATCCATGATTCTTTTTCGGGCTCGGACAATTTGGCGCAATGTGCCCCTCCTGTCCACAGTTGTAACAGACGGCCTTCCCCTTGAGACAGACTCCTAAATGAGTCTTTCCACAGGTCTTGCAGGCCTCCATTCTTCTCTTTGGGTCTCCTTGCTTCACTCCGGTATTCCCAGAGTTAAATACCTTCCTCTTTTGACCCTCGCCACTCTCACTAGCTCCCTCAATCTTGACTCTCCCGTCAACCTTCCCCTTATTCCTCTTTTCTTTGTGGTATTGGCTCAACGCCTCACTACCACCTTCGGCGATTATCGCCTTCTCTAAAACGATCCCAAAAGAAGTACTTTGGAATACGGATATACGGTTATAGAGCCAGGGTTTCAAGCCCTGCTCGAACCGTCGCGCCTTCCTCACCTCGGTATCCACTTGGTGTGGAGCGAACCTAGCCAGTTCATTGAACTTGGCAGCGTATTGGGGAACCGTCATTTCCCCTTGTTTTAGCTCTAAAAACCGCATCTCCATCCTTCCCTGCATACTTGTGGGAAAATAGTTCTCGAAGAATATCTCCTTGAATCTATCCCACGTTAAAGTCGTTATCCCGACCCTAGCCTGATTGGCTTCCCACCAAAAATTGGCCTCTCCCTTCATCATATAGGTTGCAAAGGCAACCTTCTGGGCCTCATCAACATTTGTAATTACAAATGCCTTCTCTATCTCTTTAACCCACGTTTGGGCTTCGATTGGGTCCGTAGTTCCTTTGAACTCCGGCGGACCTACACTCTTAAAATCCTTAAAGGTAGTAGCTCGTGCTACTCCTGGATTTACGGGGATATCAGCCCCTGTTCTATTAAAGGCGGCTGTTAATAAATTAATAAACTCCTGCATCGCGTTAACCGGACCTCCCTCCTGTTGATTTACGTTCGCACCTTGATTACGTTGCACTCTTCTTGGCGGCATTTTGCCTGATACAATAAACACATTACGTTATTATTCCTTTCTTTATTAGTTATCATTAGTATAAAACAATAACTCCAAACATTCATAACTCATTGCTTTCTATAAAACTATCTTTATATACATTCTTTGTAGTATAATACTACATCGGTTACATACTCAGCCTAAGCTGATTACATTACTTTCCCGCTATCACTTTACAAAAATTGGGATTTACAAAAGACTACCCTTTACTATACAAAAAGGGTTTTACATCACTACTACTTTCAAAAATATTTACAAACTACTCTAACCACCATTAAACTACATCTGCCTCAAGGCATTATTGAAATCTGCCTTGGCCAGACCGGCAATGATATCACGGCTAATAGTATGCCGCGTTTGCCCCACCTCCACCGGATATTCAGCTACCTGCTGCTGAAAATCCGTGTGAGAACTCCTATAGATATAGGACATCCTCCCTATTTTCTGCACTTTTGTCTTGAGCTCCTCCTTGAGCTCCAAGACCTCGTGCTTTAAATCCTGGACTTTGTCCTTAGCCAAAATCCTCTCGTCATGCTCCTGCTCCCACATGGACTCGACATCAGTCTTGTCCTCTATAAGCATTTGAAGCTCTGCCTTCAGCTCCTTAACCTCCTGACAGTAATGGATATTTCTATCCAACACTGACATAAACAGAGACATCATCGACCCCCCAGGAGCTATCTCTGCTGCTATAGCCACTGGGTTAAAGGAAACTGTCTCTACCTCCTCCTCTATCATCCCGTCAAATACTGACATGTAGTCAGCTTCTTCTGAGTCTTCAGACTCAATGATTACTACTTCTGGCTCTGCTGCTATAGGGTTAGGTACAACCTCTACTTGGTTCACCGACTCTTCACTTATGGTCTGTTCATAAACAAACATCCCGTTTATTCCTGACATCTACATAAAACAAATGAGTTGATTAGTACACGTCAGTAGAATAATAAACATACATATCATAATCATAATGCATTTTTATAAGGTTATTTTCTTTTTGTATTTCTTTGATTCTTTCTAAGGTTATGGCTTAAGGTTTTAATTCCCCCCTTAAGTTTTATAACCTTTTGCTTTGATACCAACCTGTGACGCCCCCAAATCCGGGTCTCTTCCAACCCGACAAATGGTGCTACACGGTACTACCATTCATTCGCACATTTCCTCAAATAGTCACAAGAGGACTAATATAACTCCATATATATCAAAATAATATTACATTACCCAGGTTCTTTGTAACCCTTTCATTTGTTCTTGTCATAATATCAGTATATTACAGACATTCTTCCTATACTATTACATAAGTATGCTAAGGGTTCGTCTTCGCCTTGCCTTTATCCTTGCCGGATCCTTCAGTCCGCTCGATCTTAGCTGTGTTCATATGGTTCAAGAAAGAGTGAGCATGGCTAGCTCAGCAAGTACTATAATTCTAATAAACAACATGCTTGAAACATAGAACTAATATATCTCCAGTAACTGAACAATAGTTACGAAGTACTATCGGTGATTCAAAATAGCACTTCATTTCCTTTAAAACGTTTTTCCATCAATATTCAGTAGAATGACAATTATGGCTCAAGATTGTGAGCATACATAAGTTCTTTTAAAAAGGACATCCCGGCACTAAGTCCGTAAGTCCGGCATAGCTTACGAGCACTTCTGAGTGATCAGCTCATAGTACTCTATGTTGATCAACACTACATTCTTTAAACGTGTATACGTTTAATTGTGGCAACCTCACGTGCCTGTCGTTAAACGACAAAAACATTTGAACATGTATGGTCTTCGATTGAAAACCATACCAATATAACTCAGTATTTTACCAATCATGCTTGACAGAATCATAACATAAGTCTAGCCGGAAGAATTGGCTTAAGACTTCATCATTCTAGATTTCATGTGAAAGAGTACATGAAATAAAAAGCTTGTCCAGACTGAACTGGAACAAAGGTTAGAATACTTGCCTTTGGCGTCTGCTTACTGGTTAATACTCGTACACTTTAAGTCTTTATGATTCTACAATTCATAATCATATAACGTACCATATTAGTTCATAATTAACCAGGTATGTTTCCTATTATACCTTACCCTTCATCTCAATGTAATTCTAACTTAGTTTCGTTATTAAGGGTTTCGGCTTTCATTACGTCATTCATATCCCGCTCATCTTTGATTGATTATAAACATGCATTAGTGTATTACAAGCACCTTACAATGTCTTAATTATGTTGTGATTACATCACAATTCATTACTATTAATCTCTCTTTCATTCTACACTTGGAACTCTTCTTCTCTATCTTCTTCCTTGTACTGGCGCCGCGGCGCCACTAATTGGTCTGTGGCTCGCGCTGCGGCGCGAGTTAGCAGTGTCTCATCATCCGGCCTCGCGCTGCGGCGCGGCCAAGAAGGCTTAGAGTCGCGCCGCGGCGCGGACTCTGGTCCTCAGAAAATTTTGCAGTTTTTGAAAATTTTGCTAACTTCCCGGACGCATAACTTCTTCGTTTTAACTCCGAATTGGTCCGTTCAAAAGCCTACGGTTCACAAATTTCATAATCTATGCGTTCATGCAAGAATTTTATCTATTTGACTTCATTTACTAAAATTTGACCTATTAGTCCATTTTAACGAAAACGATAAACGTTCGTGAACGTCCAACGCTCATTTCTTCGTTCTAAGTCGGAATCCGGTCATTTTCGAGTCCGCAACTCTATAATGACCATAATGACTTGTCTCCATCAAAAACCAACGTTTTCGACTTCCAACTCAAAATATGACTTCTATTCCGAGACTTTCACGAATCCGACGTTAAACGTCTAATCGTGCTAAGTTCGTCAAATAAACCATACTAAGCGTTCTAAGTTGATTTTAACCAACATATCATTATTTCAAGTTATTTATTACACCAACTTATAATCAAAGTAGGTTTTGACTTATTTCCATAAGTCATTGACTTTCTCAACTTATGAACTAGAAATCTTCATACTCATGACTTAACAATAATTTAAGTCCTTCAATCAATGTTCTTATGTTATAAACCACATACTAACATCATATGACAAGTCCTTCATGATCTTAACAACTTATTAGGGTTCAAGTTGCTTATTCAACTTATTCGGCTTAAGTTCATTCCTTATAACTTATTACATGTTATCCTCAAACAATCCCCCTTCTCTATCAATCCTATCATAGAAAAGATATAGATAAAAGAAGATGAGTCTTACCCTTGAAGACTTCTATTTGCTTTGGAAACTATCAAAGGTTGAAGTGGCTTATAAGTGCTTTAAGTGACTTATTCTTCCTACCAAATAAGTAGCTTATATGCTTGGGAGGAAAGTGTTGGATGATAACAAAACAACCAACAAAAAAATGAAATGAACTTGGTATTTATAGGCCACCAAAGCTTGGGGCAAAATGGACAATAATCAATCCCACCTCCTCATTCCACCTCCTTACTATTCATAACTTAACCTTCAAGTCTTCTTGCTAGCCACTTCTTTTACTTGCTCACCACAACACTTGGTCATCACACTTAATCCTTGCCCATCAAGACTACCCACTTCCTCACTTGGTTTGACCCATGGGTCAAGGCTTCACCTTGGGCTTGGTTAATTAATCCAACTACTTTCCTATTGGGCTTGTGATAATCATACACTTGGGCTTCTATCAATAAACTAGAAATCCCACAAGTCCATTATCTTAAATTCAATAACTTAACATACATATCCTACGTATAATTCTCGTATGCTATTTCGTATATTAATTCGAAATATACGATATCTCGTTCTTCTTACATAATAATACAATACGTCGTATTATACCTCCATTC
The DNA here is from genome assembly GCA_020205505.1 of Panax japonicus. Classification (NCBI taxonomy): domain Eukaryota; kingdom Viridiplantae; phylum Streptophyta; class Magnoliopsida; order Apiales; family Araliaceae; genus Panax; species Panax japonicus. Next base: position 67,133,302 of record CM035094.1, read on the forward strand.
CTTACTCCATATAATGTTTACACATTATACAATCACAACTTCATTCTTTTAACGTTTAATAACCTAACTATCTCAAATTAGGTACGCATGCGAAATATTACATTTTCCATACTTAGATTATTATTACATAATCGATATCATCTCGATATTATAACATTACGTATTTCTCGGAAGTTCAAAAATAATTCCCGAGCAGAAATTGATGAATAGTGTTTTTCGAAAAATTTCTCAGAAAACTTTTATTTTCGTTTTAGAAATTCAACCACTTTAATTCTCCCACGTAGTTAAAATACTACCACTTTACGACGTTTCTAGGTTATAAAACGACATCCATCTTCTCAACACACAATAATAATAAATAATATTATTTTATTCATTATCAAAAGAAATTACAAAATGTTCAATTTTCTGGGGCGTTACAAATTGAATTTCATTATTTATTCTTTCTTATATGAGATTTATTCTAATAATCTATTTTACCTGTTTATATGTTATTTTATCTGATTGATTTGATGTGACTAGTTAAATTAATTTGATTAATATCATCAGCCGGATTTAGGGAGAATATTACGTAATTGATATTATTCCTAGTCACAAGTAAGAGTTAGTAATACATGATTGTGGACAAGCTTTTGAGTATTAATATGGTTATCAGAAGACATGTTAAACAATCCGAGCTTATATGTTTCTTGCTTAGAATTATCTAATTCATTGGTTTTAAATACTGTTGTTATATTAAATCTAGAGAGTTTGTTATAGATTGTATAATAGTTAGAATCTTTTGAAGAGCTTTCTTCATTAAGTGATAATATAAGAGGAATTTCGGGTAACAGAATTTGTTGTTATTTAGGGCTATTAATCTAATGAAAGGACAAATAATGTTAACTTGATTATATTGTTGTTGTAAATTGGTGAAATTGAAGTATCAATTTATTTGGTTATCTTTATTAATTTAATTCTATTTTCTCTCATTATTCTTAATTAATTTCAAAACCCCCAATCTTTTATTCATTGTTTATAGTTAGAAACATTAGAATAAATTTGAAATAATATCATTCTCTGTGGAATCGACCCTTGCTTGCTACTATAATGTGCTTAATTTTATGTTCGTATAGTGAAAGTAAGGTTTTATTTTTGGAGTGTTAATGACAGCTACCACTTGCAACTCTTTCTATAATATTTGATTATAACTCTAATTATCACCGGAACGATCAATTTGTGCTTTAGAGCTTTCATCAATTAGTTTATGCTTTTGCAAATACAAACGGTAGTGTCGTTGTGATATGTTATTGTCTTTAGTACCAAATAAGGTGTTACATATATTGCAGTAAGCTTTTTTAACACCTTCGACAGCCCACACTTCGATTAAATGTTCCTAAACAGTCGTTGTACGTTTATTTTGCTCACCGATAGGACGTGGAAATAACGTTCACTTTTAGGCATAATGATATTTGGGTCGTTTTGGATAAATTGGTGCATTTATGGTCTTTTTGGAGTGTTGGATAATCCATTGTATTGCAATAAATAAAATGTAATAATAATACAAATTAAGAATTATAACAATAATAATTGAAGCTTTGTAAGTATTACAGAATATCATAATACTAAATAGAGAGAGATATGAAAATTGTGAATAAAGAGAAAACTAATCAAAGAATGTAGTTGTGGAAATAATGGAGATATAATGAATACTAAATACAGATACGTGAGAATTGTGAATGTTTTGAAGTTAATCAAATAATTTTTATAGAAATAAAATATAGTAATTTATTTTTAAAAGTACACTAGTTGTTTGTTTATAGGCTATAACTGTTAATTTGTTGTTTTTGCTCAGTTTTTTGGTACAACATTACTACCGAGATAGTAGGCCAATAAGCCCAACAACCTTATTTTCTTTTTTCCCAGCTTTGTCAAGTGGCAGGTAGCAGGTGGCAGATGGAAGTGGATTAACTTATTCAGCCGTTAATAGTAGCATAACTCCGCAACAGGCAACAATCAGCAAGTGGAGGTGGGACAAGACACCTCAACTTTTTGCTTCAATTTTAAGCTTTGCTTTTCAATTTTAACTTACCCTTTTGACTTTTTGTAGTAAACCATTGTAAGACCCCAACTTTTATGAAAAAAGATTTAATTTTCTCTGAATATTATTCTAAATAGTAATGTGATAATTTAATAAATGTTATAGTTATGGGTGATATGTGCAAATTTTACAAAGTAAGCAAGTTGTCATAAAATATTCGTTTGATCGGAGAATATTCTTTTTGTTGGGGAATATTCGTACGACGGCGCAATCATTGATGGACCCCACAACAGAATAACTGTCAGATATAGAAAGCGACAGAAATAACCTTTTTATAAAAATAACGACAAAACTTTTACCGTTAAACTGTTGAAATACCCGGTGATAAAAGTACAGTAATATGCGTTGTTGCACAGTAGCACACAGTATTGCACAATATCTCTGATTATTGATTCTTACGTAAGAAGTCACTCAATATTTCATTCAATAATTGTCACAGTAGTTGATGCATAATATCTCATATTATTGATTCAATAATTGTTACAGTAATATCTGCATAATATTTTATATTATGCATGAATTATTATTTCATTGCTGAGACTCAGCTCGATAATTAATCAACATCATCAAATCATCTCTGCACTACAGGCCAAGGATATTCTTTAGTATCACGACCACGAATTATTCATACACTACGGGCCAAGGATATTCATTATTATCCCATTCATGAATTAATATTTCATTGTTGAGACTCAGCTTAATAATTAATCCACATCATCGAATCATCCCTGCACTACAGGCCAAGGATATTCTTTAATATCACGACCACGAATTATCCATGCACTACGGGCCAAGGATATTCGTGTTTTCATCAACGGTCCTGATCATGTCATAAAACAATTCATCTTTGCACCATTGGCTGAAGAGAATCCATAGCCATAATCATACCAAAAACTGTCCATCAATGCACTACGGGCCAATGTGGATTTTTTCACATCATTTGTAACATTACGGTCATGATTATACCGAATAATCCCTGGTCATAATCATACCAAGTCCATCTATACACTACAGGTCACAGATGACTTTCAACATAATATAAACATGAGGATGATGACAATGACATAATAATTCAATAAAACAAGTTCAAGAATTAATTTATCCAAGAATCAATAACGTCCAAATTGTCAACATGATACTTCTTTGTAGAGTAAAATTCAAGAATGCTAAGAAGAATATTCCCATGAAAAGATACTGGATGAAGCGCAAATATCAAGGATATTCCACTAATTTCATGAAGTATCGAAGTCAAAACTTAAACCAACTGAATATAAGAGAATATATGAAACTACAAATGGATTTTTCGCCCGCCATGCGGTAATCCACATAGACAGGTTATTCCAACAGAATAATAAAAAATGGAACCAGGTCATGCGTAATACGCACCGATAGGATATTCCAACAGAATAATAAAGAATGGAATAACAACAGAAATCACCATGCATGCGATAGACCGCACAGACATGTTATTCCAACAGAATAATAAATAATGGAACCAGGTCCGGCGTAAACGCACAGACAGGATATTCCGACAGAATAATAAATAATGGAACCAGGTCCAGCGTAAACGCACAGATAGGATATTCTGACAGAATAATAAAGAACGGAATATTAGAAGAATTTTACCATGTATGCGGTACTTCGCATAAACAGGCTATTCCAACATAATAATAAAGAATGGAATAACAGAAGAATTTCACCAAGTATAGGGTATCCCGAGTATATAGGTTATTCCAACAGAATAATAAAGAATGGAATAACAGAAGTTCTCTTCATGAATACGAAAGAATAACACCCCTTACAGGTATAACAAATAATATCCCTTACGGGTACAACAAATAATATCCCCTACCTTTAAAAGAAGAGTATTCCGACTGGTAGGGCGAGGATATACTTGAAGAAAACTTGCACTAAGCTCAAAGCTTTCTTAAACTCTAAAGAAATACGCTCAAGATTATAGAAGGAGAATTCTCTCTCTAGAGTTTCAGTGAATTTGTAAGAAATAATGAATGAACGAGCTTCTATTTATAGGAGAATGGACTGCATAGTAACTAATTTATGAACGATCCAGATTGATTTACTTTTAATCGGACGGTTCATATTTAAAGTAAAATCTTTTAAATAAAATATAATATATTCTATTTATAATCTAATAAAACGAATAACTTTATAAAAGTATTTTGTTTTATATAAAAAGATTTTACTATGCAAAATACTATGCAGGCACTATGCAATACTATGCATAATAAAATATAATATATTCTATTTATAGAATAACTTTATAAAAGTATTTTATTTTATATAAAAAGATTTTACTATGCATAATAGAATATAATATATTCTATTTATAGAATAACTTTATAAAAGTATTCTGTTTTATATAAAAAGATTTTACTATTAAAACTTTAAACCAACGACCCATATTGATTTACTATTATAATTTCAACCAACAGTCTGAAAAATTAGCACATCTCCTCATGGAATAATATTGTACCCAAAAATAATTTGGACCGAAAAGAAATATATTTTTCGGGTGAATAGTACCACATGAATAGTACTTCGGGAATAGTAACTCGTGAATAGTAACTCATGAATAGTAACTTATGAATAGTAACTCGTAAATAGTAACTCATGAATAGTAACTCGTGAATAGTACTCTGACACAAAAAGTGCCCCAAATACTCGAGTGAACAATACTAGAGTGAATAGTAACCAGGTATTTTATGACAACTTGTCCACTTTAAAAAATTTTCACATATCACCCTTAACTTTAAACTTTTATCAATTTAACTATTTACCAAAATAGAAAAATTGAATACTTTTATTTCATAAAATTCCGGGTCTCACAATCTCCCCTCATTATGAAATTTCACCCTCGAAATTTACATACGTACCTGATATTCGAAGAGATGAGAATCCCTTATTTTCTTTTCAGATTGTACCTTCCCGGTTATTTCCTCTATATCATGATTTTCCATTTTTCATCTCCTGTATTTCAAATATCATTCTAGAATATAGTTTCAAAATAAGGGTTAATTGACATACCACATAATGCCCTTATATTTTGACCAACCTATTAAATAACAAATAAACTTAGGTAGGTCATATTAGCGAAGGAATTTCCTATCTCTCCCCTCCTAGTTCTTGTCTCACGTTTCAGCCAAGGATCATATCCCTAAGCTTTGATACCAACTGTGACGCCCCCAAAATTAGGTATACATCACCCATCTTGGGTCGCCAGATACATGGTACAGAATACAAATACAACTTTAAATATACAACATGAGCTGTGAGTTTTAATACAAATATTGTCTTCTAGACAATATACAAACTCAATGGGTTCCTCATTACATTTATTATCATACTCTTTTACAGAATAGTGAGGACTACTAATGTTATTCTCTAGGACCATCACTCCGTTCCCCGACTAGTCCCTGCTGCGTTCTCATTTCCTGAAGAGAACAATGAAAGTAAAAGGGTGAGCTCAACTAGCCCAGTAAGAAATATTATGACTAAGATAATGCAGAATAAATTATCGTTAGCCTTCAACAGTGTTAAACTGATACAATATAACAAACATCAAGTTTAACTGCAGCGGAACAAGTAATCCATTAGAAGAGTCAAGTAGAGAATAAAATCTACTATCTTCTATGATTTAAAATGTTTTCATCAATTTTTATCGCTGAGACTCGGCTTAATAAATAATCCACATCATCGAATCACTCTTGCACTACGGCCAAGGATATTCGTTAATATCACATCCACGAATTATCCATGCACTACGGGCCAAGGATATTCATTATTATCATATTCATGAATTAATATTTCATTGCTAAGACTCAGCTCAATAATTAATCCACATCATTGAATCATCACTGCACTACAGGCCAAGGATATTCTTTAGTATCACGACCACGAATTATCCATGCACTACGGGCCAAGGATATTCATTATTATCACATTCATGAATTAATATTTCATTGTCGAGACTCAGCTCAATAATTAATTCACATCATCGAATCATCCCTGCACTATAGGCATGTAAGACCCCTAATTTTATGAAATAAAAGTATTCAATTTTTCTATTTAGTAAATGGTTAAATTGATAAAAAGTTAAAGTTAAGGGTGATATATGAATTTTTTTTCAAAATACGCAAGTGGTTATAAAATATTCATTGTTGTCGGAGAATATTCGTTTGGCCGTGGAATATTCTTTCTGTCAGGGAATATTCGAACGACGGCGCAACCTTGTGTGGGCTCCATAACGGAAAGCGATTGGATGAAGAAAACGACAAAAAGGAGTTTTTATAAATAACGGCGTAGTTGTTACCGTTAACACTGTTGGAATACCCGGTGGTTAAAATACAGTAATACGCGTTGTTACACAGTAGCACACGGTATTGCACCAATTATTGATTCTTACGTAAGAAGGCACTACTCAATAATTGTTACAGTAATTACTGTTCAGTATTTTTTTGATTCAATACTTGTTGCGTTGATATTTTATATTACTGTTGTTTTAATTGTCACTACACAATATTTTTCATTATCGAAGCAATAATTTATATTATCGAAATAATATTATTAGATAACATTACTGACAATGTCTAGAAAGTTCTGTCTAAGAAGAGGTTTGGTCACCTAATTGCGCGCCAGTAAGGAGAAATTCTTATTGGAAAGCCGGCCTGGGAACTGCCTGGTTGTCAATATTATGATTATGTAATATTATTTGTGAATAATTAATTATTAATTTGTATGATGAGGAAAATATTGATTTTATGTGGATATAGATGGAGAAAATTTTTTAAAGTGACAATTATTAAAAATTGATATTTTATCTTTTCTGATAAAATAATATTTTATTATATTATTATAATATAATAATGGTGATATTTTTACAATGAATGTTGGATATATGAGTATATGAGGATGAAGAGTATTTTTGTTACAAAAGTTGTTTAAAACATGTTAAACATGTTGGTGGACCCATTTCTTGACTGAAATTTGATTATAGCCTGTAAAATCGTCCATATGTGGATTTCGGTCAATTTTTATTTGGAATTTAGAAAAACTTTCTTCTGCAAAGTTGTAGAGACTTGAATTTCCTATAAAAAAAATCGTGAGATTTGAATTTTCTGATAAAAGGGTTATTTATTATGAATTATTGAAGTTCTGAAGTTCCGAAATAATTAATTTTTGTAAGTTTAAAATATTTTAAATCAATAAAACGTTTTTGGTGAGTTGATGGGCCCCAATTGTGTGGTAAATGTGCTGAAGTTGGATTGTCAAAGTGTGCGTATGATTTTTATAAAAATATTAATATTATATTAAATTTTCTGCTTTGGTGTTCTAAGCAATTTCCTATAAATAGGTTATTAGGTTAGAATTGAAAATCACACCAGAAACTGAAGTTTTTCTCTATTTCTCTCTCTATATTATCGAGTGTATTCTTGTGAGTATTTTGATATCTTGAGTGTTGTTATACGGTGCAAGTTCGTTCAGCGTTATTCCAGTCAGAAGTACTGCTCTTTTGAGGTAGTGGATAATAAGGGATTGTAAGGGATAGTAAGGGAGATTATTTTGTTCATAAATGATATTATTTCTTCAATATCATTATGCCGAAATATTGTTTTGAACTTTTTATCAAATTTGGAACTTTTTTATGTCGGAGTTACTATTCATGAGTTACTATTCGCGAGTTACTATTCATGAGTTACTATTTACGAGTTATTATTCATGATTTACTATTCATGACGGGTTACTATTCATGAGTTACTATTAATGAGTTACTATTCACAAGTACTATTCACTACAAAATTGGTTTTTTTTCTAACCAAATTATAGTTGATTTATGAATATTACTCTAGAGATTAAAATTATGTATTGATTATATTGATTTTATTATCATATATAACATTTTTATAACCCTAATGATGATATTTCTTTTTGGATTGAGTGTAAAGATGGGTAGATTATTGGTATGATCGTGATTATGGGTTCTCTTTGGCCAGTAGTGCAAAGATGAATTGTTGACTGGTATAATCATGACCACTGAATTTATAATTGAATATCTTTAGCTTAAGTGCAAAGGTGAATTGATCAACATGGTTATAATTATTGTTTATATAAATTCGGAAATGATTATATATTTCTTTTAGATATGAATATCTTTGGCAAAGATGACTTATTGATGAATATCTTTGGCCCGTAGTGCAAAGATGAATGATTTCTGATGAATATCTTTGGCATGTAGTGCAAAGATGATCTGTTGATGAATATCTTTGGCCCGTAGTGCAAAGATGAATTTATTAGTATGATTATAAACATAAACTGTGATTTGGTATAACCATGATCTTTGATGTTTCAGGTGATGAAAATTATCTTTGTCCTGGATGAGGAAAAGAATTTAGAACAACAATTACGATTATGAGTTATACACGTGATTGTGGACAAGAATTGTTGATTGATGTTACAGGGATAAAACATTGTTAGTGGACTTTTAACATGAAGAAGATAATAGATTTTATGGTCTATTTGACTCTTCTAATGGATTGCTCGTTCCGCAGCAACTATGGTTGAAAAGTTTTATCATCTACCATATGTTCTAAATCTCTAATTTATTACTGTTGAAAGCTATTGATAATTTATTTATCTTTAGTCATGATATTCTTTACTGAGCTAGTTATGCTCACCCTTTTGCTTCACAATTTCCTTCAGGTAATAAAAGTGTAGCTGGGTCAAGCGGGGGATAACAAGGGAATAGAACGGTGGTCTATAGATGTTGAGGGTGAGGTGAATTTAACTTGGAAGGGTGTTTTGCCACTATCATACAAGATGTCTAATGACATACAACCTCGTGTCATCATAAGACAGGGTTGTGCTCATTCACTTGCTGAGTATATATATATGAGCACTACCTATATAATCTTGGTGTTTATTTGGAGTATAATACCCGATTAGAGACAGTGGAGATAATGATATGTCAAGAGAAGACTCACCATTGGGAAGAATATGATAGTAATCTTCTCATTTTTCTTTGGGGTCTATTGGGTCAACCAAGGATAATTCTGTGGCCATATGATATCTACCATAACCTAGAAGCATGGCCTCCTATGTACGAAGGTTTCCTTGAGCACTTCCCAAAGATTTTAATTTCTAAAACAGTTTTCGACTATACTTTTATGTAAGGTGTCATTATGAGGTGTTGTCCACGGTTGGGACATGAGTCACAGTTGGTATATATTTGTATTTAAACTCACAGTTTAAGTGTTGTTGTATTTTGCACGATAATTATTGTAATAAAGTTGTAGTTGTTTTCTGTACCATGTATTTGGCGACTCAGAATGGGTTGGATGGAATGGGCCTATTTTGGGGGCGTTACAAGGCCAAGGATATTCTTTAGTATCACGACCACGAATTATCCATGCACTACGGGCCAAGGATATTCGTGTTTTCATCAACGGTCCTGATCATGCCATAAAATAATTCATCTTTGCACCCTTGGCCGAAGAGAATCCATAGCCATAATCATACCAACAACTATCCATCAATGCACTACGGGTCAATGAGGACTTTTTCCACATCATTTGTAACATTACGGTCATGATTATACCGAATAATTCCTGGTCATAATCATACCAAGTCCATCTATGCACTACAGGCCACAGATGACTTTCAACATAATATAGACATGAGGATGATGACAATGACATAATAATTCAATAAAACAAGTTCAGGAATTAATTTATCCAAGAACCAATAACGTCCAAATTGTCAACATGATACTTTTTTGTGGAGTAAAATTCAAGAATGCTTAGAAGAATATTTTCATGAAAAGATACTGGATGAAGCGCAAATATCAAGGATATTCCACTAATTTCATGAAGTATAGAAGTCAAAACTTAAACTAACTGAATATAAGAGAATATATGAAACTGCAAGTGGATTTTTCGACCGCCATCCGGTAATCCACGTATACAGATCGTTTTCACAATTTAATAAGGAATGAATACAAAGGATCATTCACCATGCATGTGGTAATCCACATAGACAGGTTATTCTAACAGAATAATAAATAATGGAACCAGGTCAGGCGTAATACGCACCGACAGGATATTCCAACAGAATAATAAAGAATGGAATAACAACAGTAGGGTTGATCATTCGGTTATAACCGAACCGAATAGCCTATTCGGTTATAACCGAAAACCAAAATTTCTACAATTTTAATATCCGAACAAGTAATCGAATTACCTAATAACCGAATTACCAAATTACCGAATAACCGAATTTACTATTCGGTTATTCGGGTAATAACCGAAATTAAGATCTGAGTATTTGAGAAATCAAGATCGAGAACAAATTTGGGATCAGGGTTCTAGAGATCGATTTGGTGAAAGAAAATGAGAGATGATAGTAGACTGTCAATTTGGTGAGAGCATACAGATCTGGAGAATATTCTAAAAGCATACTGTCGATTTTGTAATAATATAGAAGATCTCCAGATCTGGAGAAGTTTACCACCACATATTTTGTAATAATAGAGAAGATGAAAGATGTTTACCGCCACTGATTTTGTAATAATAGAAAAGATGAGAGATGTTTACCACCACAGATCTGGAGAAGAAAGGCGGTGGAATATTAGAGAAGATGAGAGATCAGAGATGTTTACCGCCACAACCCACAGATCTGGAGAAGAAACTAGAAAGGCAGCGGAATATTAGAGAAGTTGACTAGATGAGAGATGTTTATTTTTTTTTCCAAGTTGCTTTATAGTTTCTTCTTATTGGACTTGGTGCCTAATATTACAAGACTAACACTAAATGCAAAACTGACAAAAAGTGGCCGGGCAAAAACAAAGCAGGCAGGTAGACTAATTGACTAAATATCTATGAATAAACAAATAACAAATGCGGTAGATTTTTTTATTTCGGTTATTCGGTTTAACCGAATAACTAATAATCAAAACCAAACCCGAACCCGAAAAGTGAAAATAAATTCGGATATAACTAAATTATAAAAAATAACCGAATAATCGAAATAATTCGGTTAAAAAAATTCAGTTTAGTTCGGTTATTCGGGTTTATCCGTTTTTTCCTCAGTCCTAAACAATAGAAATCACCATGCATGCGATAGACCGTACAGACAGGTTATTCCAATAGAATAATAAATAATGGAACCAGGTCCGGCGTAAACGCACAGACAACATATTCCGATAGAATAATAAAGAACAGAATATTAGAAGAATTTCAGCATGTATGCGGTACTTCACATAAACAAGTTATTCCAACATAATAATAAAGAATGGAATAACAAAAGAATTTCACCAAGTATAGGGTATCCGGCGTATACAGGTTATTCCAACAGAATAATAAAGAATAAAATAACAGAAGTTCTCTTCATGAATACGAAAGAATAATACCCCTTACAGGTATAACAAATAATATCCCTTACACAATAATGATATCCCTTACGAGTACAACAAATAATATCCCCTACCTTTGAAAGAAGAGTATTTCGACTGGTATGGCGATGATATACTTGAAGAAAACTTGCACTACGCTCAAAGCTTTCTTAAACTCTAAAGAAATACGCTCAAGATTATAGAAGAAGAATTCTCTCTCTAGAGTTTCAGTGAATTCGTAAGAAATAATGAATGAATGAGCTTCTATTTATAGGAGAATGGACTGCATAGTAACTAATTCATGAACGGTCCAGATTGATTTACTTTTAATCGGACGGTCCATATTTAAAGCAAAATTTTTTAAATAAAATATAATATATTCTATTTATAATCTAATAAAATGAATAACTTTATTAAAGTATTATATTTTATATAAAAAGATTTTACTATGCAAAATACTATGCAGGCACTATGCAACACTATGCATAATAAAATATAATATATTCTATTTATAGAATAACTTTATAAAAGTATTTTGTTTTATATAAAAAGATTTTACTATGCATAATAGAATATAATATATTCTATTTATAGAATAACTTTATAAAAGTATTCTGTTTTATATAAAAAGATTTTACTATTAAAACTTTAAACCAACGACCCATATTGATTTACTATTATAATTTCAACCAACAGTCTGAAAAATTAGCACATCTCCTCATGGAATTATATTGTACCCAAAAATGATTTGGACCAAAAAAATATATATATTTCGGGTGAATAGTACCTCGTGAATAGTACTTCGGGAATAGTAACTCGTGAATAGTAACTCGTAAATAGTAACTCATGAATAGTAACTTGTGAATAGTACTCCGACATAAAAAGTGTCCCAAATACTCGAGTGAACAATACTAGAGTGAATAGTAACCAGGTATTTTATGACAACTTGTCCACTTTGAAAAATTTTCACATATCACCCTTAACTTTAAAATTTTATCAATTTAACTATTTACCAAAATAGAAAAATTGAATACTTTTATTTCATAAAATTCGGGGTCTCACACTCTTACTAAGGTAAAGGATGTTATTTTCTTCATACTCATAAGGGTTGTCATTTTATTCCTTATTAATTTATGGGAATAACATCTCTACACTGATTATCGCATGCCTGATGAATAACCCTTCGAATTCATTCTTTATTAAGTTGTGGAAACGATCTGTCTATGCGGATTACCGAATGACGAGTGAAAATCCATTTGCAGTTTCGTAAAATTTTTCTTACTCGTATGGGATATCATTTTTTTGTACTCGTCAAGGGATATCGTTTTCTTTCATATTTTCTCCATTTATGGTACAAAATTATTGTTTGTTTCCATAACTTTATTGTTAAATGGTAAAAATATCTGAAATTAGTAGAATATACTTAATAGTTTGCGCTTCATCTAATATCATTTCATTGGAATATTGGTCTAAACTTTCTTATTAAATTTTAATCTATTAATCCAAGGTACTATTTATGTCGGGGTACTATTCATCTGGGTACTATTCATGCCGAAGTACTATTAACGACATAATTTAATTTTTTTTTCTTTGTCCAAATTATCTTTAAAATTTGAATCTTAAATATCATTCTTGAATTTTACTCCACAATTGGTAATCATGTTAACAATCTGGACATTCTTGAACTCTTGATAAATTAAATTATAAATCTCTAATATTTATCCTTGATCTCACTCAATTCATTCTTTATATCATTGTCATCATCCTCGTACTTATATTGTGGTGAAAGTCATCTTTGGCCTATAGTGCAAAGATGGACTGTTGATTGGTATGATTATGACCAGGAATTATGTATTAATATAATCATGACATTTAATGTTACAAATAAAGGTTTGTGGTGAAAGTTCTCTTTGGCCCGTAGTGCATAGATAGACATGTGTTTAACATGATCATGACCATTGGTGATACAAACGAATATCTTCGGCCCGTAGTGCATAGATAATTCGTTGATTGAAAATAATTATTGATTGGTGTTATAAGGATAAAATATTGACGATGAACTTTTAAATAATAGAATATAGTAAACATCATGATCTACTTAACTCTTCTAATGGATTGTTATTTCCGCTGCAGTTGTTGATCTAAAACTTGTTGTCTATTGTATTCTATCCGATTTTTCCCTATTAAGGACTAAAGATATTTTTTTCTACATTATCTTAGTCATAATATTATTTACTGGGCTAGTTGAGCTCACCATTTTCTTTCATTTTTCTCTTCAGGAAATGAGAATATAACTGAGACTAGTTAGGGAATGGAGTGATGGTCCAAGACGGTTGCTATAGTAGTCCTCACTATTCTATAAAATAGTGTGACAATAATTGTAATGAGGACTTTATTTGAGTTTGGATATTGTCTACGAGATAATATTTGTATTGAAATTCACAGCATATGTTTTGTCGTATTTTACACGACAGTTAATAGTTGTATATAGGAAGTTTGTATTTGGATTCTGTATCATATATTTAGCGACTCAAAATGAGTTGTGTAAACCTATTTTGGGGGCGTCACAAACATGACATAGATGGACCCTTATATTCCCATCTATATATATATCCATTATGTACATGACCTTCATCACAATAGAATAAATGGAGAGAAAAAGTGAGTAAAAGGCAAAACACACTGAAATCATTTTTTTAAAATCTTAATAGCATAACTGGGCTTCTGTTTCTGGGTCATTAAATCATGGAGCTAGTGATGAGTGGGATTTAAACCTGCGAATCGGATATTTTCTGCCTTAAGAACTTGCCTGGATTCATAGTTTTTATATAGTTTTATTGGAAATATAGTGTTTTTGTATTTAATCGTTGCATTGCAGAGCTTCGCAGTGTTTTTGCTGCTTTGAAGGGGCATAACTGTCATTTTGAGCTTTCCCGCGCCGCGGCGCCAAGGCCAGAGTCATTGGCCGCGCCGCAGCGCCACGTGCTGTCCCACACTGACAAAAAGCCGTGCCGCGGCGCCACTTACCATATGCTGGCTCGCGCTGCAGCGCGAGCTCCGTGTTCCAGATCTTTATGCCGCGCCGCAGCGCGACTCAAGAGCTTCATGTCCCGCGCCGCGGCGCCACCTCCGGTTCCCAGGCAGACAGGAAGTGTTTGACCTAGCAAATGTTAGAGGATAAGGAGGGGGCGGCGGCTGTTAGAAGAGCAGGAGAGCATAGAGCAGAAAAATAGAGAACCAGCTAGAAAATAGAGAAGAGGAGAAGAGAAAGCTTGTTGAAAAGAGATCCGTTGCTCTCCATTTTCTCAGATCGTGCAAGTGAAGAGATTGTTTGACTGAAGAGTACTCCTTTCTTTAGGGGTTTTTCTTATTTCAAATCTTCTATTTATTGTATTTGTCTGAAATGGGTGGTGTATTAGAACTATGTGTTAGTCTCATAGTTATGAACTAACTCCATTGTTAGGATTGCAATGTAACTTTTTGAATAGCTTAATCGACTTTCTCTCTCGTTTTATATAATGAAGCATTTTGGAATGGGTTGTTGTATTTTGCTTATAATGTCTTATTTCTTGATAAAGAAATAGGTTTTGATAGTAGTGGAAATTGATAAATGGATATTACTGTCTTCCTTTAAATACAATGACACTTGTTTTGTCCTGACATTTAATTGTGGGCTTATTGTGCTTGGAGGATAGACATATCCTCACTTGCCTTGTGTGACCTTGGAGTTGTGCATAATGACCTTGGTCAGATTAGATTCACCAATAGACATATTGTGTTCTAGCTTGTCAAGGATTAGCATTTGACCTTCGACAGAAGCTTATGCTTACTTTAATCTCGGTTGGCCATTCCTTGATTTGTTTATATTACGGAGAGTTAGAAGATTATGCGAAGCATTAGGGGAGTTGTAATCCTATCTTTATTTCTTAAAACTGTTTCTTCTCCAATTTGATTGTCCTATAGAATTTGTTTAACCAACCATCTATTTCTTTTGTTTAGATAAGATTAGTAACGACTTTACCTTAGTAGTTGTTTCCTGTTAAGTCTTTGTCCTCGTGGGTTCGACACCCTCTTATCTCTGTATTACTTGTTAGACCACGTATACTTGCGCGTGTTTATCGGTTGCGAAATCGACCAACAAGTTTTTGGCGCCGTTGCCGGGGACTTAAGAATTAATTGTTTTACATTATTAAATCTAAGTCATTACAATCTTACTTTAAACCGATTTGTTTAACTCTCTCTTCAGGTAGTCTTCATTGTGTATGCCACCTCGGAAAGGGCTGATTACAATACCTCTTGATCCCGAGGTTGAAAGGACCTTCAGACGACTGTTGAGAAAGAAATTTGTGGACACACCCGAGGACATACCTGTGCCCGTCATAATGGCTGAGGAGCTTCAGAAGTCTCTGAGGGATTATGCTATGCCTCGTGTTGATGATCTCCAGGCGAGCATTGTAAGGCCCGCCATTCAGGCTAATAATTTTGAGATAAAGCCGGGCACTATTCAAATGTGCACAAACATTCAGTTTGGGGGAATGCCTAATGATGACCCCAATGATCACCTGATTAATTTTGTGGAAATCTGTGACACCTTCAAATGCAACGGAGTGTCTGACGATGCCATCAGGCTCCGGCTGTTCCCGTTTACATTAAGGGACAAAGCCAAGAGCTAGCATTCACTGCCGACTGGCTCCATTACAACATGGGCTGACTTGGCGCAGAAATTCATGGCGAAGTTCTTTCCGCCTGCCAAAACAGCTAGGCTCAGGCACGAAATCACATCCTTTGTGCAATTTGAATCTGAATCCTTATACGACTCATGGGAGCGATTTAAGGATCTCTTGAGAAAATGCCCGCACCATGGTCTGCCGGAATGGCTTCCCATCCAGACCTTTTACAATGGATTATCTGGATCTACTCGTTCGAGTATTGATGCCGCATCTGGAGGGGCATTCATGTCCAAACATCACACAGCGGGGTATGAGCTGGTGGAGACAATGGCAGCCAACAATTACCAGTGGCCTAATGATAGGCAAGCTCCGAGAAGAGCAGCGGGGGTTTATGAAGTGGACTCGGTCACATCGCTAGCAGCTCAGGTAGCGACGCTAACAAAAAGGCTTGACACCTTGGGACCTTCTGCAGTTCAGAATGTGCAGAGTGTCATGGTCCAGTGTGAATTATGTCAAGGAGGCCACCCGACCGATCTGTGTGTTATAAGCCCTGAATCGGTGCAATTTGTTTCTAACTACGGGCGGCAACAGAACTCAAACCTTCCCACTCATTACCATCCGGGGTTGCGAAATCATCCAAATTTTTCATGGAGTAATAACAACAACAACAGCAATAACCCCAACCAACCACAACTTCCTTCTACCAGGCAGAGTTATGCTAACCCTCCTGGATTCCAACCCACAACTCAGTTCAACCAACAACCTCAGAGCATTCAGAATCAGTTTCACCATCCTCCCCCTCAACAGGAGAGAAAACCAAGTTTAGAAGATCTGCTTTCCAGGTACATAGCCCAGAACGAAACCAGAAGTAACAATCAAGAGGCCTCCATTATGAATCTTGAAGTACAAATGGGTCAGTTGGCTACTGCATTAAACAGTCGGCCACAAGGCGCACTGCCTAGTGACACTGATGTAAACCCTAAACGGGAAGGCAAGGAACAGTGTAAAGCAGTAACCCTCAGAAGTGGGAGAACCACTCAAGTACAAAGTGGTGAGGAAATTCCTGTGAACGACAATGGGGCGGCTGAAGAGGCAATTCCTGAAACGGAGACTGTTGAGAAAGATGGGGGTGACGCAAGTGGTCAAGACAGACCCCCGACACCATCTCCTCCTATCCCTGCAATACATCGGCCTCTCCCTCAATTACCCTTCCCCCAGCGGATGCAAAAGCAGAAACTAGATAAGCAATTTTCCAAATTCTTAGAGGTCTTCAAAAGATTGCACATAAACATTCCATTTGCAGAGGCGTTGGAAGGAATGCCCAATTACGTAAAGTTCATGAAGGACATTTTGTCCAAGAAGCGGAAATTGGGAGACTATGAGACGGTGGCTTTGACTGAAGAAAGTAGTGCAATCCTCCAAAACAAACTTCCGCCTAAGCTCAAAGATCCGGGAAGTTTTACAATCCCGTGCACAATTGGGGACCAATTCATTGGAAAGGCTCTGTGTGACCTAGGGGCCAGCATAAACTTGATGCCCCTTTCTATTTACAAAAAATTGGGTCTTAATGAAGCCAAGCCGACTAGCATCACCCTGCAATTGGCTGACAGATCTTTAACTTATCCGAAGGGAATTGTGGAGGATGTGCTAGTGAAGGTGGACAAGTTCATATTTCCGGCAGATTTCATAGTTCTTGATTTTGAGGAAGATAGAGAAATCCCGATAATATTGGGAAGGCCATTTTTGGCAACTGGGAGGACCCTGATTGACGTCCAAAAAGGGGAGCTAACAATGAGAGTCCAAGACCAAGAGGTGACCTTCAATGTTTTCCGTGCTCTGAAATATCCTAACACCCCTGAGGATTGCTTCCAGGTCACTACTATTGCTGAAGCAGTGAATGGGGTATTCTCAGAGACGTGCATTAAAGATTCTCTAGAAGCTACACTAACAGGGGTGAATACTACGGAAGAGCCATCGCATATTGAATGTGCCATGTGGCTTGATGATCCGCTTAGATCAAGGCATTCGCACCGGCATTTCGAATCTCTTAAAGATGATGAGGCATCAACTTCCAAGGGATTGCCGTCAATCATTGAGCCTCCAGCTCTTGAGCTAAAACCGTTGCCTAACCATCTAAGGTATGCATATTTGGGAAATTCTCTTTCATTACCTGTGATAATTTCTACTTCTCTAACCAAGTGTCAGGAAGAGAAGTTGCTCATTGTGCTAAAGAAGTACAAAACGGCGTTGGGATGGTCGATTGCAGACATAAAAGGGGTCAGTCCAACTATTTGCATGCACAAGATCCTATTGGAGGAAGGTTCAAAACCTTCTATAGAGCACCAGAGGCGGCTAAATCCGATAATGAAAGAGGTCGTCAGGAAAGAAATCATTAAATTGCTTGATGCGGGCATTATCTACCCCATCTCCGATAGTCCGTGGGTTAGTCCGATCCAGTGTGTGCCCAAGAAAGGAGGCATGACAGTTGTGCCCAATGAGAATAATGAGCTTATTCCTACCAGGACAGTGACTGGGTGGAGAGTGTGCATGGATTACAGGAAACTGAACAAAGCAACCTGTAAGGATCACTTTCCTCTTCCTTTCATTGATCAAATGCTCGATCGGTTGGCGGGACATGAATACTACTGTTTACTGGATGGATACTCGGGGTACAATCAGATTTCTATTGCCCCGGAAGATCAGGAAAAGACGACATTCACATGTCCATATGGGACTTTTGCCTTTCGGAAGATGTCTTTCGGGTTGTGCAATGCCCCCGCTACGTTTCAGCGGTGTATGATGTCAGTCTTCTCTGACATGGTTGAAAAGACCCTGGAGGTCTTTATGGACGACTTCTCTGTGTTTGGGAGCTCGTTTGATAACTGCCTAACAAATCTGACTGCAGTTCTCCATCGTTGCGCCGAAACAAACCTTGTGCTAAATTGGGAGAATTGTCACTTCATGGTTGAAGAGGGCATTATTTTGGGTCATCGGATTTCTGCTGGAGGTATTGAGGTTGATAAGGCCAAGATAGATGTTATCAACAACCTTCCCCCGCCCACCTCAGTAAAAGGGGTAAGGAGTTTTCTCGGGCACGCCGGATTTTACAGAAGGTTCATCCAGGACTTTTCGCGCATTACCAAACCGTTGTGCACCCTGCTGGAAAAAGATCAGCCTTTCCACTTTGATGCCGCCTGCTTGGGCGCTTTTGAATCCTTAAAGACAAGACTTGTCACAGTACCTATTGTGGTAGCTCCTGACTGGACCTACCCTTTTGAGCTTATGTGCGATGCTAGTGATTTTGCTATAGGGGCAGTTTTAGGCCAGCGAAGGGAGAAGGTCTTCCACACTATCTACTATGCCAGCAAGACACTGACGGACGCGCAGTTAAACTATACTACCACTGAGAAGGAGTTGTTGGCAGTAGTGTATGCTTTCGATAAGTTCCGTTCCTACCTCATCGGGACGAAGGTGATCGTATACACCGATCACTCGGCAATCAAGTATTTGATTGAAAAGAAGGATGCTAAGCCGAGATTGATACGGTGGGTTTTGCTCCTACAAGAATTTGACTTAGAAATCAGAGACAAGAAGGGAACTGAGAATCAAGTTGCCGACCATTTAAGTAGATTGGAAAACACTACATCGTCTACTGAAGCCGACAGAGCTATAAATGAATTCTTTCCAGACGAGCAGCTCTTATTGGTACATGGCAAAGCCCCGTGGTATGCGGACTTCGCCAATTACGTCGCTTGCCAAGTTATCCCTCAAGGCCTGAGTTTCCAACAAAGGAAGAAATTCCTTAAAGATACTAAGCAATATTTTTGGAACGAGCCTTTCCTATTCAAACAGTGTTCGGATCAGATCTTACGTAGATGTTTGCCTGAGGAAGAAATTGAAGACGTGTTGCATCATTGCCATTCATCTAATTATGGAGGTCATTTCGGAGGCCAGCGAACTGCCGCTAAAGTGCTGCAGTCAGGATTCTATTGGCCCACCCTTTTTAAAGATGCACACGCATATGTGATGCATTGTGACAGATGCCAACGGGTGGGCACTATTTCGAAGCGGCATGAACTACCGCTGCAAAATATTCTGGAAGTAGAGTTGTTTGATGTCTGGGGCATTGATTTTATGGGACCTTTCCCTTCCTCGTTCAACAATCTCTACATACTGGTGGCAGTTGACTATGTCTCAAAGTGGGTGGAAGCAGTTGCCTTGCCGACAAATGATGCGAAGGTGGTGCTTCAGTTCCTCAAAAAGAATATTTTCACCCGTTTTGGCACACCTCGGGCCATAATAAGCGATGAAGGGTCGCACTTCTGCAATAAGTATTTTGAGGCACTTCTAGCCAAGTATGGGGTAACTCATAAAATAGCCACTGCTTACCACCCTCAGACCAGCGGCCAAGTTGAAATTTCAAACCGAGAGGTGAAACGAATCATGGAAAAGATCGTTAACCCAAACCGTAAGGATTGGTCGAAGAAGCTTGATGATGCATTATGGGCCTACCGCACAGCGTATAAAACGCCCATCGGAATGTCCCCTTACCGACTAGTTTATGGAAAAGCTTGTCATCTCCCGGTCGAATTGGAGCACAGCGCTTACTGGGCGATTCAAAAGCTTAACTTTGATCTTGATGCAGCCGGCGAAAAACGGCTGTTACAACTGAATGAAGCAGATGAATTTCGTCTGCAGGCATATGAAAACGCCAAGTTGTACAAGGAAAAGACCAAGAAGTGGCACGACAAGAAGATCCTTGACAGGCATTTTGAACCGGGTCAGCAAGTTCTTCTGTTTAACTCCCGGCTAAAATTGTTTCCCGGGAAGCTAAAGTCCCGATGGTCGGGCCCCTTCACTATAGCTAAGGTTTATAATCATGGAGCAATTGAGCTTATGGATCCAAATTCCGATTCCACATTCAAGGTGAATGGGCAACGTTTAAAGCACTACTGGGGCGGCGAGGTTGACCGTCAAAATACCTCTATTACACTTGGAGACCCGACCTAAGTCGGGATGAATAGTCAAGCTGACGACTATAAAACACGCGCTTGGTGGGGAGGCACCCCCATCTCGGTATAAATATTATTTTTTCTTCACTGATTTCCAATTTTCAGTGATTGTTAATTTTATCAAATGGCTTAGCTGATAGCTTTTATGTTTTGTGTTTAACATGTTGCCAATAGAGTTTGTTGTGTTTTTCATTATATATGATTGCTTGTATAGTGTAGTTGTTATGTATGTTTTGGTCTGTGCAGATAACAGATGGAAAAAGGACTCAGAGTGCAGGAACTCGCGCCGCGGCGCCATCCACCAAAGGGGATTTCGCGCCGCGGCGCCACAAGAAGTACCCGGCTACTGCTATTTCGCGCCGCGGCGCCATTTATCAAAGGAAAAGTTCGCGCCGCGGCGCCACCAAATGTGCCCAGCCACTGCAAACTCGCGCCGCAGCGCCATCCAACAAAGGATATCTCGCGCCGCGGCGCAACCAAATGTTCCCAGCCACTGCAAACTCGCGCCGCAGCGCCATTTATCAAAGGAAAAGCTCGCGCCGCGGCGCCACAAGAAGTGGCCAGTTACTGCAAACTCGCGCCGCGGCGCCAATCAATGCACAATTTCCCGCGCCGCGGCGCCACTAGCGAGATTTTGTTTCCCAATTGCTTTATAAAGCAGACTGATCGGCTAAGTCCCCTACTCTTCTCAACCATCTCTGCAGTCTCCCTCTTGGCATCCTGCACCTGCGATCCATCAGCCATATCCTTGTCTTCATCGGTCGTGTTTCTACTCAGCCTCTAACAATCTTATTTGCATCAATTCAATCAAAGGCCCCCCCACTCAAGTGCTAGGTTTCCTTCCAAAGGTAATTTTGAGAGTTTTCTTTGGATCCGTGATTTTGTTTCAGTTCTTTTCCGTGCTCTTCTACTAGTGTGAATTGGGGCGATTTCCACTGACGGAAATCGGGTTAGAGCAAGTTCTATTAAGGGCTGTCCAGGTTTTGTTTGGGCATCGCACGCAAGGTGTTCGATAAATTGCCTGAACCAAAAGTGTAGGCCAATTGGGGTTGTCTTGGTTTAATTTTCGTTGGGTTTGCTTTGGGGTTGAGGTTGGCCGTGCTTCTAGGGTTGTTCCGCTAAAATTTGATTCAAGCGTACTGTTACCATGGCACCAAAAAGGCAGCGTCTTAGTGTCGGCGGATCTTCGTCTTCTGCCGCGGCACCGCCACAGGCTTGGGACCCTGCCAAGTTTGTTAGTGAGGAAACGTGGAAGCGGTACAGAGACTCCTTTAGCAAGCGCAATTTGCTTCCTGAGCGGGGGTTGCGGCCCAATAGAAAGGACGGGGAGCTCATGAATATGGTTATCGAGCGGTAGTGGGTTAACTTCACCAAGCCGCCCGTATCTGCTGTTGTGCCTGTGGTTCGAGAATTCTATGCCAACGCCAGTCCTGATGGTCCTGCTGTGGTTATAGTCAGGTGTAGACCGGTGTCATTTGACATTATAGCAATCAATGCACTGTTCGACGCACCCAACTACGCGGGTAATGATTATATGCAGCTGGGGCTCCGCAGTTATGACCAGGAGGATGTTATCAGAAGGCTCTGCAAGCCTGGCACGGCGTGGAAGAAAAATGATTACACCGGTGAGAAGACCAGTTTCCCGGCTGCTGCGCTCAGTCGCTACGGGAAGGCGTGGAACAGCTTCATTTGCGCCTCCATGCTACCGACCCGTCACCTAAGCGATGTGACTAAAGACAGGGCGATTCTGCTTTTCGCCATTGTCACGGGCTTGAACGTGGATATAGGAGTTCTCATCCACGACTCGATCATTAAGGCAGTCAAGAGTACGGTCGTTTCGGGACTTCCCCATCCATCTGTGATCACAACATTGTGCAAGCATGCAGGGGTACAGTGGGGGCTTGATGAGACAGTTTCGCCGCCCATGACTATAATTGACCATCTGACGATCAAACGCTTCACTGTTTGGGACGGGGCAGAATCTCATGTAAGGGGCGAAGGGTATGGACCGCCTACAGCACCGCCTCCTTCCGCCGAACCAGAGCCTCCTCAAGCACCTGAGTCAGAACCGGCTAGTCAGGGTCTTTTGACAGACATCATGGCATCCCTTACCCTGCTGCATCAGAAGCAGGACGCCGAAGCACAGAGGCAGCGGAGGCATATCGCTGCTGTGGCTCAAAGGCAGGAGATAGCGATGCAGTACCAAGCTGAGCTGGTGAATATTATGCAGGGGATCTACACTGATTACTGTGGCGAGGGCATTGACTTCACGCCTTACCAGTTTCCCGATCCTCCCATCTTTCCACCTTACCCTCCTCCATCACCGCCCGCCGAAGCTGACGGCGCTGATGAAGATGAGGCTGATCCTGCTGCGGAGTGAGCGATCTCCAGGGAAGCCCTCTTGTGTATTCAACTGCTTTACGTTTTAGCAATGGGGGCATTGCTCTCCTTAAGTTTGGGGGTGTTGCTTTTAATTTTTATCTGTTTATCTTAGTGCTATCATGTTAGGACTACTGTCTGACTTTATTTCCTTATTATGTTTTGGTGCAGTCTTTTGAACTGCGGGATTTGGTTTATTATCTTTATCATTATGGATGCTTTATCATTATGGATGCCTGAGCTGTTTTTGGGTTTTATTTTGATTTTATTTAGCATGATTGTGGTGTCTAGCCATCTTTTTGGGGCTTTTACAGATTTGGATGTTTGTGCCATGTTAATGGCCTTTTCACCCTATTTTGAGCTGCTATTTAGCAAGGGTGTTATATTTATCATTGCTAATTTTTGTTGGATTGTGGCTATGTCTAGCGCCAAATGAGCATATATCTCGTAGAATTGTGTCAAGCTTGCCTTGTGCTAGGGGTTTATGAATTGACAAGTTTAGACTGTTATTGATCCGTCCTTCTAGCAAGCTCTGACCAGCTGTGTTAACTAGTTATTCTTCGAATTTAGTTTGTGTGTTGATTGTGTTAACTAGTTGTTCACTCTTATAAACTCTCATTTGTGCAAGGTAATAAAAGACTTGGGTGTCTATGCAGTTTTGGATCTTGGTTTCTAGCTAAGGGTGTTTATATCGAAAGTTGTGCGGTGGGTCGAGATGGAGCGTAAAACGCACTCGCCCATAAACGCAGAGCCGATATCGAGATGGAGCATAAAATGCACTCGTTTTAAAAAAAAAAAAAAAAAATTAATAATAATAAATAAATAAATAAATTGTTTATATCGAAAGTTGTGCGGTGGGTCGAGATGGAGCGTAAAACGCACTCGCCTATAAACGCAGAGCCGATATCGAGATGGAGCATAAAATGCACTCGCTGTAAAATTTTCGTTCTCGTTGTGAAGTCTCAGTTGGCTTATGTTGATTACGTGGCCATTACTGCTCGAGTTATTAGATTCTTCGGGGTGTTCTACACCTAGTGCCCTAAAGTCGTCTGGCTTGGGAGTCGCTGATCAAAAGCTCATTCATGGGTAGTTCTGATTAGCCTAAGGTAATTAAGTACTGTCCGAGTCTGATTTTACTATCGGCTTGCTAAAACCTTTTGAT
Source organism: Panax japonicus (assembly GCA_020205505.1). Taxonomy (NCBI): domain Eukaryota; kingdom Viridiplantae; phylum Streptophyta; class Magnoliopsida; order Apiales; family Araliaceae; genus Panax; species Panax japonicus. The sequence goes on from CM035094.1 coordinate 67,158,008, forward strand.
CTTTCCCTGCATTTGCGTCTTGTTCTTAATGCTTGTTGAATGTTTAAGTTGCGGAATGTGCTTGGTTTTAACAATCAACTATGCGAGCTTATTTGGGCTATGATTAGTCAGGACGGTTGATTTTCACGCACATGCACAGATTGGATCGATTACAGTCTTATGCTTGAATTAGATTGACCCCTTGTTCATCCCCGTGTTTGACTTATTCTTTTGGGGGTAGTTTTTATAGATAAACGTAGCTGCGATGCTAGTATATATTTTTATGTTCCTTTCGCATTCTTAGTATCTACTGTTATTATTTGTTAGATAGTTTGCTCGAGGACAAGCAAAGACTTAAGTTTGGGGGTATTTGATGAGTGGGATTTAAACCTGCGAATCAGATATTTTCTGCCTTAAGAACTTGCCTGGATTCATAGTTTTTATATAGTTTTATTGGAAATATAGTGTTTTTGTATTTAATCGTTGTATTGCAGAGCTTCGCAGTGTTTTTGCTGCTTTGAAGGGGCATAACTGTCATTTTGAGCTTTCCCGCGCCGCGGCGCCAAGGCCAGAGTCATTGGCCGCGCCGCAGCGCCACGTGCTGTCCCACACTGACAAAAAGCCGCGCCGCGGCGCCACTTACCATATGCTGGCTCGCGCTGCAGCGCGAGCTCCGTGTTCCAGATCTTTATGCCGCGCCGCAGCGCGACTCAAGAGCTTCATGTCCCGCGCCGCGGCGCCACCTCCGGTTCCCAGGCAGACAGGAAGTGTTTGACCTAGCAAATGTTAGAGGATAAGGAGGGGGCGGCGGCTGTTAGAAGAGCAGGAGAGCATAGAGCAGAAAAATAGAGAACCAGCTAGAAAATAGAGAAGAGGAGAAGAGAAAGCTTGTTGAAAAGAGATCCGTTGCTCTCCATTTTCTCAGATCGTGCAAGTGAAGAGATTGTTTGACTGAAGAGTACTCCTTTCTTTAGGGGTTTTTCTTATTTCAAATCTTCTATTTATTGTATTTGTCTGAAATGGGTGGTGTATTAGAACTATGTGTTAGTCTCATAGTTATGAACTAACTCCATTGTTAGGATTGCAATGTAACTTTTTGAATAGCTTAATCGACTTTCTCTCTCGTTTTATATAATGAAGCATTTTGGAATGGGTTGTTGTATTTTGCTTATAATGTCTTATTTCTTGATAAAGAAATAGGTTTTGATAGTAGTGGAAATTGATAAATGGATATTACTGTCTTCCTTTAAATACAATGACACTTGTTTTGTCCTGACATTTAATTGTGGGCTTATTGTGCTTGGAGGATAGACATATCCTCACTTGCCTTGTGTGACCTTGGAGTTGTGCATAATGACCTTGGTCAGATTAGATTCACCAATAGACATATTGTGTTCTAGCTTGTCAAGGATTAGCATTTGACCTTCGACAGAAGCTTATGCTTACTTTAATCTCGGTTGGCCATTCCTTGATTTGTTTATATTACGGAGAGTTAGAAGATTAGGCGAAGCATTAGGGGAGTTGTAATCCTATCTTTATTTCTTAAAACTGTTTCTTCTCCAATTTGATTGTCCTATAGAATTTGTTTAACCAACCATCTATTTCTTTTGTTTAGATAAGATTAGTAACGACTTTACCTTAGTAGTTGTTTCCTGTTAAGTCTTTGTCCTCGTGGGTTCGACACCCTCTTATCTCTGTATTACTTGTTAGACCGCGTATACTTGCGCGTGTTTATCGGTTGCGAAATCGACCAACAGCTAGGCAAGCCTATGGGTTGTGTAGCAGGCCAACAATAGACCTACAATAAACGAGCTAGATCAGGCTTCAGGGTGGACCAGATTGAAAGTCAGGTCAGGCCAATCCAGACTCTATAGAAGGTCGGACCAAACTAAATGTGAGCCAATAAACCATGGCCTATTCTCAGCCTTGCAGGCCGGGCATGATCGGTCTAGGTCGAACCAAGGCCAGGTCGTAGAGGCCATTTGTGCACCACTAACACGTATTTGAGGAATAAACGAGAAAGAAAAAAAAAAGAATAAGAAAGAAAAGTATACTTTGTGTAAGAAAAAAATGTACTTGAGGAATAAATAAAATAAAATGAAAAAGTATACTAACCATTTGTTTATAGGCTATAATTGTTAATTTAATAGTTTTGCTCAATTTTTTTGGTGTAGCACTGCAGCCGAGACAGTAGGCTAACATGCCTAACAACCTTTATTTCTTCTTCTTTTTCTAGAGGCGGCAGGTGGAGCAACTTTGTCAGCCGCTAGCAGCAGCAGCACAACACTGCAGCAAGCAACAGTCAGCACGCAACTAGAATTTCCAGTAGGCAACAGTCAGCAGGTGGCGGTGGGATAAGGTAACTCAACTTTCTGCTTCAATTTTGTCCGTTGCCTTTTAATTTCAACTTAATTTTATGACTTTCTGTAGTAAAACATGACATAAATGGACCCTTATTTACCCATCTATATATAGTCATTATGTACATGACCTTCATCACAATGGAATAAAGGGAGAGAAAAAGTGAATAAAGAACAAAACAACCCATTAAAATCGATTTTTTTAAAAATCTTGGTAGTTTAACTGGGCTTCTATTTTTAGGCCATTAAATCATGGAGTTGGGCTTCTGTCTATAGGCCAACAACAAACCTATAGTAAACGAGCTAGACCAAGACTCATGACGATTTAGGCTTTAGGTCGGACTAGGTCGAAAGCGAGGCCAGTCCAAAATTTTTGGAAGGCCAAGCCGAACCGAATATGAGCCAATAAATCATGGTTTGTTCTCAGTCTTGCAGACTGGGTCTGAATAGTCTAGGCCTTGACTAGGCCGAATCAAGGTCAGGCCGCAGGACATTTGTGCACCGTTAACGCATACACGACAGTGGAATATTAACTAGTGGTAAAGTAAAATGAGAATGAAAAAAAAATGAAAAAAATGTACTTGGGGAAAAATAAAATAAAATGAAAATTAAGGGCCCAAACTGCAAAACCGCCCTTGCTCTCTTATAGAGATCCTGTAGTTGAAGGACTGTATGTCAGCTCTCTGTATAAAAGCTCTCTCCGTTTCGAGGGTTAAACAAAAATCACACACAAAAGAAACCCCTTCGCTTTGGGGCTTCCCTTCTTTCTCCTTCTCCGCTTTCTCTCTCTAAAATTTTTTATGTTCGGTTGAATCCATGGACGTTTAAGCATACATCGTTTTCTCTCTCCTCAGCCAGGTTTTTCTCTCTCTATCTATATATCTATGGAGTTGGTTTACTTTTTGATAATATTCATTCAATCGAGGTTTTTATAGGTCTTTGTTGATTTTGTGTGTTTGTATTGTATTCAATTTGAGATTTTGATATATGTTATGTTTTGTGTTTTCAGTATATGTCAGTAAAGAAGTAAAAAGAGGTGATATGGCAACCCTAAGATCAAGCTTGCCGTCAAGGTTGCGTCAACTTCTATCCGGCGAAGGAGCTATTGGACCTTCTATTAAACTTGACTCTGACACTGTGAGTTATTCGATTTCTCACTTATTATGTATAAGAAGTTTTTTTACATTTATTGTGTTAAGGCAATTAGAAGTCTGATTGTTGTATGCGTAGTTGTTTTTTCTTCTTGACGGGGTTCTGATAGTAATTGCTGATTAATTGGGCTTTATTTGCTTACAAAAAATGTGCATAATTGTTTTTCTTATATGTTAAGTGATTTGTAATGGACATTTGGTTGAATAATACTGTTTGAAATGCATTGGTCAGTTGACCTTTTTTGCTATGAGGTCGTAGAAGGCTAGCCAGTTCACGAAAACAAATTAAATGACCCTTTGACCTTTGTTTGGAAATAACTGGAAGTTAGAATATCTAAGGAGTTGGATTATTGTATTGAAAGTGCTGGTAACATTTGATGCAAATTCTTAGTTTTTTTCATATCTCTCTAATCCATCTTTTTGTCCATCTTAATCAGAGAATGGGAATCTAAATTCACAGAAAACTATTTTTCTCTCTTGTTTGTTGGTTTCATATCTTGTGCAATTTGTAATGGTAACTGCATTTTTGAAATGATGGTTATTACAAGGAAGAAAGAAAAACTTGTAAACTGTCCCTTGATGTCTCCTTTTGTATTCAGACTTATAAAACTTAGCTTTTCATCTAAATAGCAAGATAGTTTGATTGATTGATCAATTTTGCACTCCATTTGATATTTGCAATTAGATTACTTATATATTTGGATAATATTTCACATAAGTAAACCACTATTTTAGAACAATCAGGCCCAATCCATAACCATAAAAGAGATGATCCATCAATAGGCCCAATTATATGGAGTCTATTTAATTTTTTTTTTTGACAAGTAAATAAGAATGTATCAAAAGTGCGAAATAGGGGGTAAATCTATGTACACAGTGTAACAGAAAGAAGCATGGGAAACAAAAGCTCACAAATATGCTCAGGCTACAGCACGTCACTCTCCCTATTCAATGAACTTACTATTGTATACATTTAGGGTCCTAGAGTAAACATGCCCCAAAAATCTGCAAAGGCTAAACTCGAACTTGGAAAGACTTCTTTTCTCTAACAAAAGGCTCAGAAATGTAAATCGGATCTGGTTCAAAGGCTTCTCCCTATATATGGTGTCTTATTAAATTAATGTGGTGTGAAAATGGAACTGAGCTTAATATTTTTTCACTTGTATGAGAAAATGCATTAAAAGAGTGTACCTGCGGTAATGCTCAAGCAATTTTTTTAGCATTTACTTGTAAAAAGAAAAGACTTGATATGTTTTTTTGTTTGTGTGGTTACTGTTGCTTATTTAATTTAACCCAAATGAACCTAGGATTACCATGTTTAGCCTAAAATACTCTAATGAAGAACAAAATAATTTTATTTTTGCATCCTAATTCATGTGAATTTGTTTAGATACATTACAACTATAAGATAAGTGTATTTATATTTACACTATATTATTACTATAGGGGAAAGTATAAATTCTTCCTTTGCTCTTTTTAATATGACAATTCGTACCAGTCAAAAGAACCTATGTTCCCTTTGATCCTCACCCTTTCTCGTTCACACCCTCTCCCTCTTCCTTGGCTTTTGAACTTTTGAAGCTATTCTCTGCATCAACTGGCCTTCATAAACACACCCAGTGCTTTACGGCCATGTGCCTTTTGTGACTACTGCACATCTTGTGAGCTATTAGTCCTATATATTAATATTAATCAACTAAATTTTTTGAAAGTTGAAAAATTCATGTATTAAACAAAAGGTAGGAATTCTTTATCCCTGGGGCTATTTACAAATTCCAAGGGATAAGAATTTGTCGAGGATGCTTGTGGAAGGCAGAGACTACGTCAGTTCAGGGGGGATTAGACAGCTGTTTACGTGACGCATAGAGCTCCTTGCCACCCAACTCCAATTTCTGGAAGAGATAAAACCCAAGAAAGATAGAACGGAAATAGTCTACTTCCATTTATTCTATATCCTCGTGCTTTAGACCTTCTTTCCTTCTTTCATTGTAAAAGCTTGTCTATTAACGGCCTGATCCTTTTTCTTATTCTGCATCTCTTTGTTCGCTAGCCTTCAACCCATACTTTTACAATATTTGATCCTGGTTTATCGTTATTTTTTGTTTTATTGTACATGATCTGTTCAAAGTCAAGCCTATGTGGGGTGAGCCTGTTAACAAAGGGTATGCATGAAGCTACCAGCGTACAAGTTTAGTAATTAATGATGTAATATATAACAAACTATAAAATTTACACCTTCTGTTACTTGGTGGTAGAATGCAATTAGTCAGCAATCGGCAGAATAAGGGTATACCAACTTATGGGGAAAATGTTGGCTAACATTTAAGTGGTGAAAGAAATTTAATTTATTTATTTTGTTTGAGGTAGTTTCATGTTTTTCCTATTGTTTCCGAAAGGCTGTATGCAATTCATAAGGAGGTGTAATAATCATTGTGGTGTAATTTAAATAACATGAATGATTCTATGCATTTTTGTACAGAAACTTGTTAGCTACCATGATCTTATTGTGTGCATGGCTAGCCAAGTTTTGTATTTCAAGTTTTGGGGCTTATATGATGGAGATGCTTCAAAGTGTAGTGTATTTGGGATGAGCTCTTGATATTGAAAATTTCTTTCTAGATTATAGTTGCTGATATTGAACTTAGCTGTCAAACTTCTCATGTCTGTCATGTCAAACAGCAGAAGTTCTTTTAACCATTTGAAAGTTTTCATACTTCTAGTATATGTGTATAAATATATATATATATATATATATATATATATATATATTCATAATCAGCTGAGATTTTTATGTCTACTTCACATCCAGTTCCATCAAAAGAAATGAAAGAGGAGGAAGAGAACCTTATTTTATTATTTCATTTTATGTCATTATCTTCTTCTTTAATGCTAAGTTGCTAGATTAGCTTCCTGACACTGCCAAGTTGACTAGCCCAACAGAGTTACAAAGGATCACATCACAGTCTTAAAAGGCAGATGCACAAGTTGAATATATAAAAATCATATATAGATATCTATATTATATGTATGTATATGTATATTAGTGATTAAGTTATAATGCGCTGATAAAGAGTAACTAAATAGAAAAAAAATGATGAAAACATCCTGAAACTATTTTGTGGGTCATTTGGAGATTTAGGGGTGCAAGGAGCTTCGGTTAGTATCAGTATCATGCAGTTTTTTGTGTCGTCATCAGTAGTGCCATACAGTTGGTTTGGCGGAAAGAAATTGTTAAGAGCCTTGACATTTTCTGCAATATAAATCACCTTTTATGATTATTGTATTCTTCTTATTTGCGGCTGAATTATAGACTTTTACCACTTTCTTATCATTCTCGCCTATAGGTTAATCCTGTCCATTTATATACTTGCAGCCTCCCAATATAAAGTCATTCATTGACAAGGTGATACAGTGCCCCCTACAAGATATAGCAATACCTCTATCTGGGTTTCGATGGGAGTACAGCAAGGTGATTACATTCTACTTTCGCGTTATCTCTCTAATTTTTCTTTAACTTGTGATTTTTCACTTATTTCTTACTTTGGTTTCAGGGAAATTTTCATCACTGGAGGCCTCTGTTTCTTCATTTCGATACATACTTCAAAACATATTTGTCATGTAGGAACGACCTTCTCTTGACTGATAATATTTTAGAAGGTGATGCTCTCTTTCCAAAGCAAGCTGTTCTGCAAATTTTACGAGTGATGCAAATCATTTTAGAGAACTGCCATAACAAGAGTTCATTTAATGGCTTGGAGGTAAGGTGGATGGTATTTGTTATTTGTTTACATTTTTTGACAACTTGTTTACTAGAGTTCAGCGACTTTATATGTTGTATGTCCATGTCTTTCTTACATATTTTTATGAGTCCTTTTTGCTATTTTACTCGAGCCTTAGCTACTTTTTCATGTCTAATCTTCTGCTGTTCTAATTCCAGCATTTCAAGCTCTTGCTGACATCAGCAGATCCTGAAATTCTCATAGCAGCCTTAGAGACTCTCTCTGCATTAGTGCAAATAAATCCCTCGAAAATGCATTCAAGTGGGAAGTTGGTTGGATGTGGCTCATTAAACAGCTGTCTCCTGTCCCTAGCACAGGGATGGGGAAGCAAGGAAGAGGGCTTGGGTCTATATTCATGTGTTATGTTAAATGAGAGAACCCAAGAGGGAGGACTATGCTTATTTCCTTCTGATGTACAAAATGACACTGACAAATCTCAGTACCGGGTAGGGTCAACTCTTTACTTTGAACTGCATGGTATCAATTCTCAAAGTACCGGGGGATTGATTGAAGGAGCCACGTCTTCTGGAACAAGTGTTATTCACATCCCTGATCTCCATTTGCGAAAGGAAGACGATTTGTCACTCATGAAGATGTGCATTGAGCAGTATAATGTTCCTCCTGAGCACAGATTCTCATTGCTGACCAGAATCAGATATGCTCATGCCTTCCGGTCTCCTAGAATATCCAGGCTGTACAGCAAGATCTGCCTTCTTGCGTTCGTTGTGCTTGTTCAGTCTTCTGATTCTCATGATGAACTAGTGTCCTTCTTTGCTAATGAACCCGAATACACAAATGAACTAATTAGGATTGTGAAGTCTGAAGAAACGATCTCTGGGAACATTAGAACACTTGCAATGCATGCATTGGGATCTCAATTAGCTGCATATTCATCATCTCATGAAAGGGCACGGATTTTGAGCGGATCAAGTATCAGTTTTGCTGGGGGTAACCGCATGATTCTCTTAAATGTGCTGCAGAGAGCGATTTTATCACTGAATAGTTCCAATGATCTGTCATCAATCGCCTTTGTTGAAGCACTTCTGCAATTTTACCTGCTTCATGTCATATCTACATCAAGTTCTGGAAGTGTTATTCGGGGGTCAGGAATGGTACCCACGTTTTTACCTCTATTGGAAGATTCTGATCCGACGCACATGCATCTTGTGTGTTTAGCTGTGAAAACTTTACAGAAGCTCATGGACTACAGCAATTCAGCAGTGACTCTCTTTAAAGACTCAGGGGGAGTAGAGCTTTTGGCCAATAGACTGCAGATAGAAGTACATAGAGTAATAAATTTGGCTGGAACTGATGATAATTTGATGAACATTACTGAATCCTCGAGGCGTAATGATGATCAGTTGTATGCCCAGAAGAGGCTTATCAGGGTTTTATTGAAAGCACTAGGATCTGCTACTTATGCACCAGCAAACACTACAAGATCTCCGATTGCTCAGGATGTTTCTTTACCTTCAACTCTATCACTAATCTTTAAAAATGTGGATAAATTTGGGGGTGATATATATTCCTCAGCTGTGACTGTTATGAGTGAAATAATTCATAAAGACCCTACTAGTTTTCCTGCTTTGGATGAATTGGGTCTTCCTGACGCTTTCTTATCATCAGTGATAGCTGGAATACTTCCTTCCTCTAAGGCTCTTATATGTGTTCCAAATGGTCTTGGTGCAATTTGTCTTAATGCCAAAGGCTTAGAGGCAGTGAGAGAAACTTCAGCTTTACAGTTCCTTGTAGATATATTCACAAACAGGAAATATGTACTAGCAATGAACGATGGTATTGTTCCATTGGCAAATGCTGTAGAAGAGCTTTTGCGCCATGTATCTTCATTGAGGATTATTGGTGTTGATCTGATCATTGAGATTGTTAATCAGATTGCTTCAATAGGGGACTCCAAGTTTACAGGGTCCTTGGGAAAAGTCAACGGGACTACGGAAATGGAAATGGATTCTGAGGACAAGGAAAACGAGGGTCCTTGTCTGGTTGGTGCAAAAGATTCAACTTCTGAAGGGGTCAGTAATGAGCAGTTTATCCAACTTAGCATCTTTCATGTGATGGTCCTGGTTCACAGAACAATGGAAAATTCTGAAACATGTAGGTTATTTGTGGAGAAGTCGGGAATTGAAGCTTTGCTGAAACTTCTGTTACGGCCGAGTATTGCACAGTCTTCGGAAGGAATGTCAATTGCTTTGCATAGCACCATGGTTTTTAAGGGTTTTACTCAACATCACTCTTCTCCTTTAGCACGTGCTTTCTGTTCCTCTCTTAGGGATCATTTAAAGAAAGCTTTGACAACATTTAGCACAGTTGCAGGATCCTTTTTGTTGGATCCTAAAGTGACTCCAGATAGTGGGATCTTTTCATCACTTTTTCTTGTTGAATTCCTTCTTTTTCTTGCTGCCTCAAAAGATAATCGCTGGGTAACTGCATTGCTTACAGAATTTGGAAATGATAGCAAGGATGTTTTAGAAGATATTGGTCGTGTTCAACGTGAAGTTCTATGGCAGATTGCTCTTCTAGAAGATGCTAAGCTTGAGATAGAGGATGATGGTACTGGTTCCGGTGAAGATTCACGACAGTCAGAATCAACTAATGAAACTGAAGAGCAAAGATTTAACTCCTTTAGGCAATTTCTCGATCCTCTATTGAGAAGAAGGGCGTCGGGGTGGAGTTTTGAGTCCCAGTTTTTTGACCTTATAAACCTGTACCGTGATCTTACTCGTGCTTCAGGCCTTCAGCAAAGACAAAGCATTATCAGTCCTTCAAACCTTCGGCTGGGAGCCAGCCACCACCAATCACGTCATTTCAGTTCTTCTGATGGTGCTGGGGGCAGTGGTGAAAAAGATGACAAACAGAGATCCTATTATTCTTCTTGTTGTGATATGGTGAAGTCACTATCTTTTCACATTACCCACTTGTTTCAAGAGCTGGGAAAAGCAATGTTTCTTCCATCTCGTCGACGAGATGATTTGGTGAATGTGTCTCCTTCTTCAAAATCAGTGGCTTCTACCTTTGCTTCAATCGCCCTAGACCATATGAATTTTGGAGGTCATGTAAATCCTTCTGGATCGGAGGCATCTGTGTCAGCCAAATGTCGCTACTTTGGCAAAGTTATAGATTTCATTGATGGCATTTTATTGGAGAAGCCAGAGTCGTGCAATCCTGTTCTGTTAAATTCCTTGTATGGGCGTGGGGTTGTTCAATCAGTGTTGACCACATTTGAGGCCACCAGTCAGTTGCTTTTTGCGGTTAACAGGACTCCTGCATCTCCTATGGACACTGATGAAGGAATCTTAAAGCCGAATGATACAGAAGAAACAGATCATTCATGGATTTATGGTCCCTTGGCTAGCTATGGTAAACTGATGGACCACCTTGTGACTTCATCTTTTATTCTAGTGCCATTCACGAAACACTTGCTGACACAACCTCTAGTGAATGGAGATATTCCATTCCCTCGGGATGCTGATACATTCGTAAAGGTCCTTCAATCCACAATACTTAAGACAGTGCTTCCTGTTTGGACGCACCCTCAGTTTACTGACTGCAATTATGATTTCATTGCTACTGTTGTATCTATAATTCGGCACATTTATTCTGGGGTTGAAGTGAAAAGTGTGAGCAGTACTGCAACACGTCCATCTGGCCCTCCTCCAAATGAAACAACTATTTCCACAATTGTTGAGATGGGGTTTTCTAGGCCCCGGGCAGAAGAGGCTCTTAGGCAGGTTGGGTCAAATAGTGTGGAGCTGGCAATGGAATGGTTGTTTTCACATCCAGAGGAAATACAAGAAGATGACGAACTTGCTCGTGCACTTGCCATGTCCCTTGGAAACTCCGGATCAGACACAAAGGAAGATACTGCAACTGAGAATACTCAGCAAATCGAAGAAGAAGAAGTTCAACTTCCTCCTGTTGATGACTTATTATCAACCTGTAGAAAGCTTCTGCAAATGAAGGACTCCCTAGCATTTCCAGTTCGGGATCTTCTTGTAATGATTTGTTCCCGAAATGATGGTGAATATAGATCAAATGTAATCTCGTTTATCATAGAGCAGGTGAAACTTTGTAGTGCCATCTTTGACAGTGGTAACAGTAACATGCTATCCTCCCTTTTTCATGTTATTGCACTAATTCTCAATGAAGATGTGGTAGCACGAGAAGTTGCTTCCAAGAGTGGTCTGGTTAAAGTGGCCTCAGATCTACTTTCACTCTGGAATTCTGGTTCACTTGACAAGGGGATATCCCAAGTTCCCAAATGGGTGACAGCAGCTTTTGTTGCTATTGATCGGCTTGCTCAGGTGGATCAAAAATTAAATGCTGATATTTCAGAGCTGTTGAAGAAGAGTGATGGTGGTACTCAGACGTCTGTCGTAATAGACGAGGATAAACCAAACAAACTGGAGACGACCTTAGGGTCATCTTCAAAGAATATGGACATACTGGAGCAGAAGAGACTTGTTGAGATTGCTTGTGGTTGTATGAGGAGCCAGCTTCCTTCTGAAACGACGCATGCTGTTCTGCAGCTATGTTCTTCACTTACTAGAAATTATTCTGTTGCCGTTAATTTTCTTGATGCGGGAGGTTTGCCTTTACTGCTTTCCTTACCGACAAGTAGCCTGTTTGTTGGGTTCGATAATGTTGCCGCTACTATAATCCGCCATATACTTGAAGATCCGCAGACTCTCCAGCAAGCAATGGAATCTGAGATAAGGCACAGTGTTGTGACTGCTGCAAATCGACAGTCCAATGGCAGGCTTACACCACACAATTTTCTCTTAAATTTAACCTCTGTCATCTCACGAGATCCGGTGATATTTATGCGGGCTGCACTGACTGTGTGTCAAGTTGAGATGGTGGGTGAAAGGCCATATATTGTGTTACTGAAAGATCGTGAGAAGGACAAGTTCAAAGAGAAGGAGAAAGAGAGGGGAGAGGAAAAGGACAAATCAAATACTACTGATGGGAAGGTTACTTTGGGTAATGTGGGCGGGAGTGCACATGGCAAGCTTTCTGATACAAATTCCAAAAATTCTAAAGTTCACAGAAAACCTCCTCAGAGTTTTGTAAATGTAATTGAACTTCTTTTGGATTCTGTTACTACTTTTCTTCCTCCTTTGAATGATGACACAGTGGTAAGGGATGGCTCATCATCAACTGATATGGACATTGATGTTTCTGTGAGTAAGGGTAAAGGAAAAGCCATCGTCTCTGCACCTGAAGAGAGTGAAATCAAAAACCAGGATTCTTCTGCATCCTTGGCGAAGATTGTATTTATTTTGAAGCTCTTATCCGAGATTCTGTTGATGTATGCTTCATCTGTTAATGTTCTACTGCGGAAAGATGCTGAAGTTAGCAGTTTCAGGGGTCTTCCTCAAAGGGATCCTGCTGGTTTATACACTGGTGGAATATTTTACCACATCCTCCATAAATTTCTTCCATATTCCAAACATTCTAGAAAAGAAAAGAAACCAGATATTGACTGGAGACATAAACTAGCAAGCAGGGCTAGTCAGTTTTTGGTTGCATCTTGTGTTCGTTCATCGGAGGCAAGGAAGAGGGTGTTTATGGAAATCAGTAATGTTTTCAGTGATTTTGTTGATTCTTCTAAAGGTTTTAGGCCACCAGAAAGTGATATCCAGGCTTTTATCGATTTGCTCAATGATGTACTGGCTGCTCGCTCGCCTACAGGCTCTTACATCTCAGCAGAAGCTTCTGTCACTTTCATTGATGTAGGTTTGGTTAGATCATTAACTCGGACTCTACATGTATTGGATCTGGATCATGGTGATTCACCCAAGGTTGCTACTGGACTTGTGAAAATTCTGGAGCTGGTTACCAAAGAACATGTTCATGCCGCTGAATCTAACAGTGGGAAAGGTGACAATTCGACAAAGCCTCCTGATCATAGTCAGGCTGGAGGATCAGATAACAGCCATAACATATCCCAATCTATGGAAACTACACCTCAACCAAATTTGACTTCTGCGGCAACTGATCACGTCGAGCCTATTAACACTGTCCAGACATATGGTGGATCTGAGGCTGTCACGGATGATATGGAACACGACCAGGATATTGATGGAGGTTTTACTCTGCCAAGTGAAGATGATTACATGCATGAAACTTCTGAGGACACAAGGGGTCTTGAAAATGGCCTTGATGCTGTGGGGATAAGATTTGAAATCGTGCCTGATGTCCAAGAGAACCTTGACGAAGATGATGACGAGGATATGTCAGGGGACGAAGGAGATGAAGTAGATGAAGACGAAGATGGGGATGATGAGGAACACAATGATCTGGAAGAAGATGAAGTCCATCACCTGCCGCATCCTGACACAGATCAAGATGACCATGAAATTGATGAAGACGAGTTTGATGAGGAGGTGATGGAGGAAGAGGAGGATGATGATGATGAGGATGACGAGGATGGTGTTGTACTTAGGTTGGGGGAGGGAATGAATGGAATAAATGTGTTCGACCATATTGAGGTCTTTGGTAGAGATAATAGCTTTTCGAATGAAACTCTCCATGTGATGCCTGTTGAAGTTTTTGGCTCCAGACGCCAGGGGCGTACTACTTCCATCTACAATCTCTTGGGGAGAACAGGTGACAATTCTACTCCTGCCCAACATCCACTTTTGGTGGAACCTACTTCCTCTCTGCCCAGCGTTCCTTCCAGACAATCAGGTAGATGTGCAATGTAGATGATTTTTCTCTGGTTTTTTATTTTTTTTGTAAAGCCTTTATCTTGTGACTTCCGATGCATGACCTTCTGGTTTTGTGGTTTATCTTTCCAATAATAATTATTTGAGACTATCAAACTTTAATCATGTAATCTGACTTGTATTCCTTTTTGATTTTTTATTTATGCAGAGAATGCTCGTGATGTTTTTACTGATAGGAACTTGGAGAGCAGCACCTCACGATTGGAGTCTATTTTCCGGTCACTAAGGAATGAACGTAATGGACACCGGCTCAACTTGTGGGCTGATGATAACCAGCAAAATGGTGGATCAAATACATCTGCAATTCCTCAAGGCCTTGAAGATTTGCTTGTGTCACAATTGAGGCCTCCAACAGTACCCTCAAATCAAAACACAACTGTCGAAACTCAGGCTAAAGGTGAGGCCAGTGAATTGCAGGAAGGAATGATGACTGAAGTTCCTGCTGGAGACAATGGAAACAGTGAAACCAATTATCCACCTGCTCCCTCTTCTGCGGTATTGGATACTTCTGGCAGTGCTGATACCAGACCAGCAGCAAATGGATTGCAACAGGGAACAGATTCGTCACGTACTCCTCAATCTGTTGAAATGCAATTTGAGCACAATGATGCTATTGCACGAGATGTTGAAGCCGTGAGCCAAGAAAGTAGTGGAAGTGGGGCAACGTTAGGGGAGAGCCTTCGAAGTCTGGATGTTGAAATTGGAAGTGCTGATGGCCATGATGATGGTGGAGACAGGCAAGGGACTGCTGACCCTCGAACAAGAAGAACAAATGTGTCAATTGGGAACAATACACCAGTAAGTGGAAGAGATGCCTCCCTTCATAGTCTAACAGAGGTCTCAGAAAATCCTAGTCAAGAAGCAGATCAGGGTGATCCAGTTGAGGAACAGCAGCATAATGGTGATACTGACTCTGGATCAATTGACCCGGCTTTCCTTGATGCACTTCCTGAGGAGTTGCGTGCTGAGGTTCTTTCTGCTCAACAGGGTCAAGTTGCGCAACCTTCGAATGCTGAGCCAGAGCCACAAAATAATGAAGATATTGATCCTGAATTTCTTGCAGCGCTTCCTCCAGACATTCGAGAAGAAGTTCTAGCTCAGCAACAGGCTCAAAGGCTACATCAGTCACAGGAATTGGAAGGACAACCTGTGGAAATGGACACCGTCTCAATAATTGCTACTTTTCCTTCAGAATTACGGGAAGAGGTACATCATATTTGTTATTTAAAATCTTTTCTCTATAGTGTTGAACTTTTCTCTTGCGCTTACATCCTCAGGTTCTTTTAACATCCTCTGATGCAATTCTTGCCAATCTCACACCTGCTCTTGTTGCGGAGGCAAATATGCTGCGTGAAAGGTTTGCTCGCCGTTATAATAGAACACTCTTTGGTATGTATCCAAGGAATCGGCGGGGGGAGTCTTCTAGGCGGGGTGATGGTATTGGATCAAGCCTAGATAGAGCTGGTGGGATTATTGCTCGTAGGTCTTTGGGTAGTAAGCCGGTTGAAGCTGATGGGGCTCCTTTGGTTGACACTGAAGATCTGAAAGCAATGATTCGGTTGCTTCGTGTTGTTCAGGTATTCATTTGGAGTGGAATGAGAGGATTATGTTATACCTGTGTCCCTATTTAATATATTGAACTATTTGGTAACTTATTGCAGCCACTATACAAAGGTCAGCTTCAGAGGCTTCTGTTGAATTTATGTGCTCATAGTGAAACTAGAACTGCTCTGGTAAAAATCCTTATGGAACTGTTGATGCTTGATATAAGAAAGCCTACAAATCATTTGAGTTCTTCTGAGCCGTCATATAGGCTGTATGCTTGCCAAAGCCACGTGATGTACTCTCGACCTCAATATTTTGATGGTAAGGTTCCTACAACTCATTTTTCGGTTCGATAGTGTTGCTTGTATTTTAAAGATCAAGATCTGGTAAAAAGCCTTATGCATGTAGTTATGGTGCGGGCAGAAGTTATCTTGAAGTAGTTGTAGAAACATATGCTTAACTTTAGGTTTTCAGATACGTTAAATGGACACATTGTTTACCAGTCCTGTACTTGCAATTTTTGAGGCGTTCCTTTATGCATTTGGCATAAAGTGGTTTGCCTTTCTTCTTTGCTTTAAATTTTGCCTTTCTGTTAACTGTATATTTGTGATTGTGGGTGGTTTGTTTAAAGATGACTTTTAACACAATGGTTCGAATAATAAACTTGCTCTAACAGGTGTACCTCCTTTGGTATCTCGGCGTGTTCTGGAAACTCTTACATTCTTGGCTCGAAATCATCCTTTTGTGGCTAAAATTTTTCTCCATTTTAGTCTGCTTCCACCATCTGTGCAAGAATCTGGGGGTCTTGATCAGACGCGTGGAAAAGCCGTCATGGTGGTTGAAGAAGATGAAACAGAAAAAATGCTGCATCAGGAAGGACACTTATCCATTACATTGCTTCTGAGCCTCTTGAATCTACCCCTTTATTTGAGAAGTATAGCCCATCTTGAACAGGTAGTGATTGCATGAATTTTGTTATTCTCGCATCCCTTGTGTAAATTCTTCAACATGCTACTGTTGTGTTGTTTCTTCATTGATTCGGATTCTTGTTTCAGCTGCTGAATTTATTCGATGTCATCATTGATAATGCTGAAAGCAAAACAAATTCTTCCGATGAGCCTGGGCCATCTGGGCCCGAACAAGTATCTGGTCAGATTTCCACCTCTGATGCTGAAATAAATACAGGGTCTGGTGGCACATCATCTGGCTCTGATGCTAGATCATCCAAGGCAGATGAGACCTCCAAACTCTCAGCAGCTACTGGTTCAAACAGAAAGCTTGACTCCGAAAATGTTTTGCTTAACCTTCCACAAGCAGAACTTCGACTTCTATGTTCACTGCTTGCACGTGAGGGGTATGATCTCCAGTAATTGGGGCTTCTTTCTTGTCTGCTATTGTTTTCTTATTCTATTATTTCGAATTTCTATGTATTATATTAAATGTCTTTCTTGTCTGATGGTTGCTCCTGAATTAACTACTTTTCTTTTGAGTTTATACTGGCCATATCTGAATAAAACATATTGCTTGCTTTAATTTGATTTCACTTGCTGCAATAACTGAAAATTAAAAATGACACTGAAACTCTCTCCCCCTCTCCCTCCCTCTCTCTCTCTCTGTGTGCATGTGTTTGCTTTGTTTTACTTTCCTCATGGGGGCAGGGAGAGGAGTATTGTGCATGATGGGTTTTGCTCAAGTTGCATCGACTCAATGTCTAGGATCAGTTAGTAGCGACCAAACGAAACTGGTTTTATCACTAATATAAATGTTTTGCACCCATCACTGAAAGTGGGTTATAGATTCTTTCGCATTATATTTAAAGTAGGTTTATCTTTCCGTGTTCATATTTGGATAAGTGCTGATGGCATTTGGTAGATGCATCACCCCATGTGTGTGTGTAAGATGAGATAGATGCTTTATCATGGTTTCTATCTCAGAGTTTTGGTCCCGTTTGTTGCAATAACCTAGAGCTAGAAATGGATTGTTCCATTCCTTACTCTTTATGATATTAATTTTGTTTCTGATGTGTTTTCTCTTTCTCTCTTATATTTGGGCTAATGTATGTATCCTTTTAACAGTCTGTCAGATAATGCATATGCTCTTGTGGCTGAAGTATTGAAGAAGTTAGTGGCCATTGCACCCATTCATTGCCATTTATTTATCACAGAACTATCTGGTTCTGTGCAAAACTTGACTAGAACTGCCATGGATGAGTTACATATATTTGGAGAAGTAGAGAAAGCCCTCCTTAGTGCCACATCTTCTGATGGAGCTGCAATTCTTAGGGTCTTGCAGGCATTAAGCTCACTTGTTGCTTCCCTTATTGTAAAAGAGAAGAATCGCTATGTTCTTTCTGAAAAGGAGCACACTGCTGCCCTTTCTCTAGTTGGGAGCATCAATGCTGCTTTAGATCCTCTGTGGGTGGAGCTGAGCACCTGCATAAGCAAAATAGAGAGCTATTCAGATTCCCCGCCTGATTTGTCAAAATCTTCCATGGCTTCAACTTCTAAATCATCTGGTGTAATGCCGCCACTCCCTGCGGGTACTCAGAATATCTTGCCTTACATAGAATCCTTCTTTGTAATGTGTGAGAAGTTGCATCCCGTGCAGTCAGGTGCAGGACAGGATCTCGGTGTTGCTGTTGTTTCTGATGTTGAAGAAGCCACCACTTCTGATAGTCAGCAGAAAACTTCAGGTCCTGTTCTAAAAGTAGATGAAAAACACATGGCTTTTGTTAAGTTTTCAGATAAGCATAGAAAGCTCCTTAATGCTTTCATCAGGCAAAACCCTGGGTTGCTGGAGAAGTCTTTCTCACTCATGCTGAAGGTTCCTCGCTTTATTGATTTTGACAACAAACGTGCTCATTTTAGATCTAAAATTAAGCATCAGCATGATCATCATCACAGTCCTTTGAGAATTTCTGTTAGGAGAGCTTACATTCTAGAAGATTCATATAATCAGCTGCGCATGAGGTCAAGACAAGATTTAAAGGGCAGGTTAACTGTTCACTTTCAAGGGGAGGAAGGTATAGATGCTGGTGGACTTACCAGGGAATGGTATCAGTTGTTATCCAGGGTCATTTTTGACAAGGGAGCACTATTATTTACAACAGTCGGCAATGAATCAACTTTCCAGCCAAATCCAAATTCTGTTTACCAAACAGAACACCTGTCGTACTTCAAGTTTGTTGGGCGAGTTGTGAGTATCTTTTTTCTGGGTTTGTTGAGTTGCTATTTTTTTTGTACGCTTAACTTTATGTCTGCTTTTATTGTGCAGGTTGGAAAAGCGCTTTTTGATGGTCAACTTCTTGATGTTCATTTCACAAGATCCTTTTACAAGCATATCCTTGGGGTTAAAGTGACTTATCATGACATTGAAGCTATCGATCCTGACTACTTCAAAAACTTGAAGTGGATGCTTGAGGTCTGTTGCATGATAGAGTTTATACTCTCTCTCTCTGATTTATATTAAAAATATCCATAACTGTAGTTTTGTTATGTTCTATACGTTGATGTTTGAGGTGGTTGCGTTTAATGATCATATGAGATTTTCCCTATCCTTATATTTTTCTTACAACTCCTAAATTTGTAAACTTGGCATGTGAACAACTGTAACTTTTTCGGTGGTCAGGGTACTTAGTTCTTTGCTTACCTTTGCAGAATGATATCAGCGATATTTTAGACCTGACTTTTAGCATTGATGCTGATGAAGAGAAGCTAATATTATATGAGCGAGCACAAGTATGTACTCTTTCAGGTCCTCCTTTAATTGCTTATTTTTCATCAATCTTTTATTTTGAATTGTAATTTTACATGCTGCAGGTAACTGACTATGAACTCCGCGAAAATGGCCGAAATATTCGCGTTACGGAGGAAAACAAGCATGAATATGTTGACTTAGTTGCTGAACATCGTTTAACCACCGCTATTCGTCCTCAAATAAATGCATTTTTGGAGGGGTTTAGTGAATTGATTCATCGAGATTTAATTTCTATATTTAATGATAAGGAATTGGAACTTTTGATAAGTGGGCTACCAGATATCGATTGTGAGTCCCCTAATATATATATTTTAAAATCAAATTTCTTCCTTGATCACTTGAAATATCAAAATGCCCTAAACTAAATCCTTTTTTATTATGTTTTTTAGTGGATGATATGAGAGCGAATACAGAGTATTCTGGGTACAGTGCAGCATCTCCTGTTATCCAGTGGTTTTGGGAGGTTGCTCAAGGTTTCAGCAAGGAAGATAAGGCACGACTCTTGCAGTTTGTGACTGGCACCTCAAAGGTACTTTTCTTCTACATAATCGTTTGGAATCTAATAATTGATACTACTTGTGCACGATTATTTTAGTGATTCTTTACCTGTGATCTTTTCATTACGGTCATTTTGTTTGATGGCCTTTGCCCTTTATGCCTTTTGCTTGCAAGGCAGGGCTGTGTTTTTATTTAGAATTCAAATGAATTTTTATTCTTAACGATGTACCTTTGAACTCTTGCAGGTACCTTTAGAAGGGTTTAGTGCACTACAAGGAATTTCAGGCTCCCAAAAGTTTCAGATTCACAAGGCATATGGCAGCCCAGATCATTTACCTTCAGCTCATACATGGTACCATTCTAGTTCAATTGTTGTAAGAGATAGGCGGTTGCCATTCTCTTTTTTGCTTTTGACTTATTTCGCCTGCCAATTACTTATAGTTGATCAACTTGTTAACGTAAAACCCAAATTTCACTTGATGAATGCAGTTTCAACCAGTTGGATCTACCGGAGTATCCTTCAAAGCAACATTTAGAGGAGAGACTGCTGCTTGCTATTCATGAAGCCAATGAAGGATTTGGGTTTGGCTAGGGTTAAGAAAGATACAGGGGAGGGGAGGGGAGGGGAGGGGAGGGGAGGGGGGGTATGTTATATTGTAGATAAAAATATCATGATGTCAAAAGGAAAATTCATCAGATGAGAAGTAAAGGGCGTTTGAAATCAAGCTGACACATGTTTATATACTGTACAGTCTATTTGTTATTGCAAAAAACTCTTGGCGTTTTTAAATTTGCCAATCTTCTTCTCAAACTTGTTTTTTTTTTCCGTGTATCCTTTTTTGGTATACTGAAATTTATTAATGCAACAGGGAACTCTCCAGGATCTCCATGTTTAATTGATTGATGCATGGTGTTTCTGAGGAGTTCCCTACTAATCTTTTTTCTTTCTTTTGTTATTTAGTTTATTTTAGGAATTGGTATTGACTGTAGTTTTCAAGTTCATCTTAAATCTCAGTCTTGGGTTTTCTTCAGTTTCTTTGAAGTTGCATTTTGGAATTGGTAATTTTTTTTTAGCATCTTATTTAATTATTTTTAGTGTCTTCTTGTGCTCTCTCTGTAGTTTGGTCTGTTGTCTAAAGAGAGAAAAGTACACTAGAGTTAATGAAGTAAAGAACCATCAAATATTTGTAAAATAACTCGTCATATTACATATTAAAAAGAAATATAAATAATAATCATTATAAAAATAGGGGCTTAGAACAATAAAAGTTATGAATTATGGAAAAATTACTAAAAATTAAAAAATGGACCTAAATATTTGTAATATATATCATTTTTTTTCTTATAAAATTTCACCAAAAATACAAGGATAGAGAAAATATAAGATGATCATACCACCTTTGCTCATTAAAAAAAGCTCAAGATACAAGGTTGAAATTCCACCACATGTTATTAATTCATCAACAATCTTGAATCCTTCTATAGAACTACAACAATTGATCTAATACAATTGTTGTTATTAACCCATGGCATCAACAATCTTGAATTCTTCTTTAGACGACAACAGGTAAATTCAATGTTTTAGTTTCCTTCCTCACTATCTTGACCAAACTCTTGTACCATTATCTCCTTCATTGACTCCCATGACTTGCTCTCTATTGATTCTATAACTATTACTAGTAGCTAAGGGTCTTTGAGCAGAAGAGACTGCTTGTCTACTTCTAGTTATCCTTGCAAATGCTTTAGACGGGTCAAGGCGCCTAGCTTTACTCGAATCAGTTGGCGGTACCTTCTTCTCCACTGAGGGAGCAGATAACAAGAAATTATTCTCAATCCCTTTGCTTTGGAGATCTTGTTTTCGCCTTAACTCGCGTATCGAATCAGGTCCTTTAAGCAAGACAGACCCCTGGCCTGACGGACGACTGATAGAATTGAGGCTTCTTAGTCTCCGGTTATCAATGCCACTTGGAGTTTCTGCTGTTGAATAGGCTTTTCGCTCATTAGGGGTGCTTTTTTGCTTTTCAGAAGAACACGATGGTTCTGTATATACACTCAGATCTTTCGTTCTTAATTTTTTTTCAAGTTCTTCAATCTGTCATGGATAAGCACTTGTTTAGTGGAAAGGAAATGCAGGGATATAATTTTCCATTCAGAATGTAGAAATTAGGACCGGGAAGAACCTTTTGTTGAAGCAGCAGATATCCTTTGATGTCTCGTTTGCTTTCCAGCTTGTTCTCAGGTTCCTTAATCTGCCATAACATTGTAAATAAATAAGGAGATTTGTAGTTGACCACACCCAAGGAAAATAACATAAATGAAGCTTCCGTAAGTACAAAAACTATAATATAACCCACTCATTTTATCAGCTCAGTACCCCAAAAACACTAGACAAGACAATAATAATAATAATAAACAAAAAAAATAGTAGATAAAATAAACTCCTAATCAAAACCAGAATAAAGCATGCTTTTTGTATGTGTGTGTGTGAGAAAAGAGAGCAACAAGTTGTTGGGTCCAGCAACTGAAGCTCAATGGAAATGGTGATGTCCGGTTCACCTTTTCTTGGAAAGTCGCTGACTGAAGCTCAAAAGCCTGTGTTCTTTCTTTCAGCTCACTTTCAAGATTCATGACCTGCTATAGCATGGAAAAAAGAAATTAATATTACACCTTAATTTCCAGCATCTAAAACTCTCTAAAAACAAAAAATAATAGTTTGCATCATTCTACAGGCAATGGTCTGCAGTAACAGAGCATATGGCATAACTTGTACTCAATTTACTTGTAAGGTCTAAATAGTATATAGGATATTATGATCTAACTAAAGGATAACTAGGACGATGTGAACTTCTTGTAACATACATTTAGGACCATTATATTATACCAAATGAGAAGCAAAGAAACCATAATGTACCCAATCCCATTTACATTCCTAGCAAAATTTGAGCAGTACCTTCTGCACCTTTTTGGGATACACTGAAATTGGTCATTAAAGCCCAGGTGCCAAATTCTATAATAGGATGGCTATTCAAGTTAAGAATGCCCAAGCAAATAAAGGGTATGAATAATTGCAAGTTGAAATTTAATTGAGATAAAGTAGTTAGATTTGGCTGCATAAACCTTGTGCTGGAGAATCTTGGACTGCACAAGCTCATGTTCTTTCAATTTGTTCTCATGCTCATTAACCTTTAACAGAAACAACAATCAGATGAGATAATCGCAGTACAACTATGCATCAGAAGAAACTAAATGGACAATAGTGATCTAAAGAAAACCTTGTGCTGAAGAGTCATGCAAATTTCTTCTTTCTCCTTCAGTTGATCTGATTGTTGCATCAACTGCTTCTCCAATTGTTTGCAGAACTCTGTCCTTGACTCGAGCTTAACTTCAAGTTCAGTAACCTTTTCTTGTTGATTTCTACTGAAATGATCCTTGTTCTTGGATTTACATTCTAAGTTCTGATAGTTCTCTTCTAACTTCCGTAAAGCTTCATCTTTAGATCTGGATTCCTGCTTTGCTTTATCAAGCTTTGGATGATAATCACTGGAAACAAATATTGATCAGTTGAGCTCTTAAATGAAACAAAAGATAGTGAAATAAATGTGATTGTACGAGGGCAAGAGAGAGTATGTGTGTTTAGGCGTGAAGAACTGAGACCCAAGGTTGCCGGAGTGGATAAGGAACCATCCTTCAATAGAATTAATTAGAGTTCAAGTTTTACGCCCCCTACCCCAAGAAGATGATGTATGAGTTCTTAATAGTTTTAATAAAAGAGAATGAAGAACTAACAAGATTCTTGCTTACTTGGTTAATTTGTCATACTCCAAAAATCGAAACAAGCACCGGCTCATTGAGCTCTTCGTAGGAGGTAAAATTTGGCATGATTTTCTAAGTGCATGTATGTTTGTGCAGGAACTCCACCTAATTACAG
The DNA here is from genome assembly GCA_020205505.1 of Panax japonicus. Taxonomy (NCBI): domain Eukaryota; kingdom Viridiplantae; phylum Streptophyta; class Magnoliopsida; order Apiales; family Araliaceae; genus Panax; species Panax japonicus. The sequence continues at coordinate 67,181,750 of CM035094.1, forward strand.
ATAATGAACATAACCATCATTAAGCTCTTACCAAAACTTTCAACTGTTGAAGTTCGCCTGAGTCAATCTGCTTCTTCACAGGACCCAACTCAACCCCTCGAACCCGGGTTGCAAAATTTAAAGAACTTGTGGTCTCACCCATGTCAAGCTCCGATGGACTGATTTGTGCAAACATCAGAGTTTTAGAATCTCCCCCTGAAGCATGTCAAATTTAAGCCTTTAAGACATCCACTAACCAGAATAGACCTAATCATTCTAATCATCTAGTTGAAAACAAGTTACTTTATTTCTATGGCATGCACATGAAGTAGCTGGGAAAATGGCCAGACAAAAGATAAAAGAATACACTTCGATTTTTTTTGTAAAAAATAAAATGAGTCCATTTCTTCTTCTTCCACTTTTTTTTTTAATTTTTTTATTTACTTACAGAATTTAAAGGCACCACCATTCGATGCATCTATGTTCAAAACTTCAGTGATCGTACCATTTTTTGAAAGTAGCTCATATCATTAGTGTGGTAGTTAGATTCCAGTTATCAAATGCTACTGAAAACACATGCAGTACCATCAGGTCCCAGAACTTTTGTTGATTTGAATCATAAAGCATTCATACAAAATTCTGTTTCATGCGCTTACCTAGAGAATCTTGAAGTAAATGTGTGAGCTTTGAATTCCTGCAAAACCTCATGATGTAGTCAGAATATTGAGACTTGGTGGATAGAAATGAACTTGGAAGTATTTAAAGAAAACCTGTATGGTATATGACTACTTTTGGCGGCCAGAACAGATATGACATCTCCAAGAGCTGAAAGTGATCTGTTGATGTTTTGAGCTTCCTTTAGCCGCTCTCCTTGCACATCAGTTTTGGCCAGCCTTTCACTACCTGCCAAATCCACCAACCAAAGCTTGCTCTTTGTGCACTCGCCATGCATCATATTCTTTCCTCTTACCATTATGCAAATCATGCTATGAAAAATAAAGAAAATTACATACTGAATTAACAAATGAGATAAAATTTGGGCAACAGCCACTATTTCTACACCATCTCAGTGCCCCAAGGAAAACTATGAAAATCAGAACAGATTTAGACTAACCAGTGGGATCTGCTGCTATGCTCATTTACATTGTTTGATCCCACAGCCCTTGCATTACTTCCGGCCTGCAAAACGTTCCATACCTCCTTAATGTTCTCAACTTTGGCTTCGACAATCCCTGGCACATGATGAACCCCTTCAGAAGCTTGCCTTACTTCTAGTCTAAAAGACAAAAGAAAATCCAAATATCAATAGGCTATCTATTTGATACTTCAAGACAAAGAATCAAAGAGAACACTGAAAACATACTGAGAACATTGCGTATGGCACAACCAAGCAAATTAGTTTTTCGTGTAATTATTTATTAGGCAATTTAGTTAGATTACAAAACAGCTCAGTTGAGTTGTTCAACAAGCTGACTCAAAGACATCTGAGTTAAATGCAAGAGAATATACTTACTTTTTTGATGTTGGTGAGGTAGCAAGTAAATCCCTGATTTCCTCATTGTAAACTTCAAGGACGCTAACAGATATGTGGTACGTAAAAGTCTCTTTCCGTTCCTCGACCACTTTAAATAAATGCTCCAAAGTTCCATAATTGACTCCTCGATTCTGTTCAGTACCCTCCATGGTAAAAGTCTTTCCCGTCCCTGTTTGTCCATACGCAAATATGCAAACATTGTAGCCATCTAACACTGAGACCACCATGGGTGAAGCATCCGCAAAAACATCAACTGGTACAGAAAATAAAAATAAAAAAACCTCTAAATTTTGTAGTAGTATAGTACTGCTTACAGTCATTCTCAAACTAATACACATCTACATTCTCAAACTAATACACATCTAAATTACAATTTTTGATATTTTAATCAGAAATACTCAACAATGAACTCAAAGAGTACTTTTCTGAGACAACCAATTATAAGGAGAAAAGTGAAGAAACACTAAAACAGAAATGGAACCAAAAAAAGTTCAAAAACTGAAAAGAGGAAGAAAAAGAAGTCAATACGAATGGGAAGAAATAGTTAAAATACATGATTTAGATCAATATTGAGTTACACATGATTTTCAACCCATGTGCATTATATTCTTAAAGTCCATATAAACTACAATCTACAGAAGTTCCCAAATTAATCTTGTAATGTTCTAAAAGGCGCTAGGCGGGAGGCGGGGGGCCTAGCGCCTGGGGGGTCTAGGCGGAATTTTTTTATTTTAAGACAATTTTAATATTTTATCTTACATTATTCTAACAAAACAATAATATAAAGCAAAATAATCTATAATAAAAATAATAATTAAATTATAGAATTAGTAGTAATTGCACTTAAGTAGTGGTCTAAAAATCCCCGCCTAGGCGCTAGGCCCCCTGGTGCCTCACCTAGGCCCAAAGCGGCAAAAAAATTTCTCCAGAAAATTAAGTGGGGTCTAAGCGGAGAGGTTTTTTATTTTAATAACTACCCAAATCAGATCTTAATATATTTATTTTTCAAATGATTTACCATATTCATAATACATGTTGTAGCATATCAAATCACAACAAGAAGTGAACAATATCAAGTCAAAATGGATAATTTTATTATAGCTGTAATTTTTTGAACTTGTACCAACTTCAAATTATATAAATGATGATACATTTGTAATATTTAATTTAATTCAATATAATTCATAAATTTATGTTTATTTTCTTAAGTTTTAATATTGAATTAAATTCTTGAAATTTTAAATTTTATTATTTAATAGCAACCTTGTTTATGAATAAAACTAATACGTTAAAAATATGTTTGAATTTTGAACAATTGCATGTTTGTGTTTGAACTTTGACATTAACAATATGGATGTGTTTGAACTTTAAGCAAATGCCTTTATTATCTTTATTATAAATTGTTTTGCTTTAAATTATTGTTTTATTTGGATAAATGTAAGATAAAATATTAAAATTAGCTTAAAATAAAAAATTCCTCCTAGGCCTCGCCCAAGCCCCGTCTAGGCCCCCTAGGCGATAGGCCTCCCTCGGCCGCCCGTCTCCCACCTAGCGCCTTTTAGAACATTGCACTTAAGTAGTAAGATATATATCAATTGCTTGAAATAAATAAATAATAAAATTAGTGTCATTAGTAAGTAGTATCTTGATATCTTCATATATATAATTATATACGTACTTCTTCTCTCTCAAAAATTTAAATAAATGTTATTTTTAAAAATTATGTGAAGTTTATTGAATGAGACATTTGATATTATTAATTATGAAATTATTTTAATTTGTGTAATTTTCAAAATTGAGGACTTAAAGAAAATGACAAATACCATATACTAAGTATGACTAACATATCTTTAACATATTAGTTTTATTCATAAACAAAATTGGTATTAAATAATAAAATTTAAAATTTTAAGAATTCAGTTCAATATTAAAACTTAAGAAACTAAACATAAATTTAAGAATTATATTGAATTAAACTAAATATTAGAAATGTATCATCATTTATATAATGTCAATTTGGTACAAGTTCAAAAAATTACAACTATAATAAAATTATCTATTTTGACTTAATCTTGTTCACTTCTTGTTACGATTTAATATACTACAACTTGCATTAAGAATATGGTAAATCATTAGAAAAATAAATATATCAAGATTTGGATTTGGTAGTAATTTTAAAAAAAAATATTTCCGCCTAGGCCCGCCATTCCCGACTAGTCCCCGCCTTTCCCGTCTAGGCCCCGCCTAGCTCGCCTTCCCGCCTAGGCACCGCCTAATTGGTTGGAGCGTTTTTTTCACCGATTTGGCCTTAGGCGCAGGCGCTAGGCGCGCGGCGCCAGGCTGGGGCCTAGCGCCTGCGCCGCGCCTAGGCCGATTTTTAGAACACTGTAATCTTGTCATTATTTTGCATACCTTGGTTATCCCTTGGCGTGTAAACACGATCAAACTTGTATATCTTTTTTGAGGAACTACCAATATGTATCCCAAGATCTCCATCCTTAGCTGCATCAAAATCAACAATTGTCGCACACCCTGATGAAACCTCCTCTTTACTTAGTGGTCGACATCTACAAAATACCCTGATGTTCCCTGAGGAATATAGTCAAAGAGAGAAGCTTGAGTCAATTTTTATATTCAAAATATTATGTAAATCATATCATTTTTCACATAAAAGAATTAAAAAATGTACCTCTTGCTTCTTGAATTTGATTATAAAGCTTCTTCCTCCGCACATGCTCCTTGCTGTACTTTAGTTTAAGATCCTCACACTGTGCAACTGCAGTGAAAAAGAAAATGATATAAAAAGCACGCACCAAATGCAGTAAAGTTGTAATTCAAACTTACCAAGTCCTTGAACTGCAGAAACCATCTCATGCAAATCAGGAATTGAATTGGCACAATCATGTGCTTCACAGGAGAGCTGAAAATGCTCTTGCTTCATGATCTGCAAATAAATCAATACAAGTTCATAAGTTGAGTTCAAGATGCTTCTGCAGTGCAACTTGAATTCTTTGTCAGTTTACCTTGATTTTCCTCCCTAATTCATCAATAGCTACAGCCCAGGAATTCTTATCACATTCATACTTATTAGAAGCATCCGTCAACTTTGCTGCTTGTAAAACCATAGCTTGATCTAGATGAAAAATATGCATGAGCAGATAAAAATTACATTTTCAGACAGTATAATAACTTGAGATATCCAGCAAATAGATATTACAATTAGTGAAGCTCTGTAGAAAGGAATTTTTTTATTACTCTTTTAGATATGTAGATAGTCATTTGAATATACTCCCTCCGTTTCAGAATATAGGATCAATTTTGGCCTTTTAAGTCCATTTAATTCGAGATATATTAAACTCAAAATTGATATGAATTCATTTAATTTTGAACAATACGATTATTAAAATTGTAAACTATCTTAAAAAGAAATACTATTTACAAGTTCTATTGTTCTCAAAGTTAAATGAATTACATAAGTTTTGAATATGAAAATATCTTATACTGACTTTAAAAAAGTCAAACTTGATCTTATATTTTAGAACGGAGGGAGTATAAAGGATCTGATCTTACCTAGACAGTGATTTTGAAACGATTTGTTGTCAAGTTCCATTTGAACTTTTTCTAGCTCTTTATTCAAAGCTGATAGTGACATCCAGGCCTGGTAGCATTCATCTGTCTTCATCTGGAACTGATTGTTCAACTCCTCTATCTTCTTCTCATACTTGGAAGTAGATTTCCTTCTCAAAAGTTTACTCTGCAAGTCGTATCAGTTTAGAACAATTTAATAAACAGATCAGTAGTCCTTTGAAGTCCTTAATCTTCACTAAAGTCACCTGGGATGTGGTGAGTTCCATCTGAGCAGTGGAACTGTGACAAAAGGAGCACTCTTCTTTCATCCGAGATAATTTATTCAAATCACCAGGCAATTTTGGCGCCTCCTTGATACAAATCCCACTAATAAGAGGACTTCCATGAACTCCTTCAAACCTGATCAGTATCCTGTTACTTTCCCCCACAGTGAATTTGACACCTACTATTTGTAATGGCCTATTGGCACCAACTATAGCATAGATATCAAGATCCGATACGACCTACCATTTTTACCATAAAAACTGATAAGATTATGTACTCAGATAATACGATAAGCATCATAATCGTAATTGTATTGATGATGTATACTATATTTACCTTCTCTTCCTGCACAAACACATCAAATACCCGCATGCCTTTAGGGCCATTAGTGTTTACAATTTCAGCAAAGTGAAGATCAACAATATAGTCTCCAGTCCAGAGGTTCTCAAACTGATAGCAAATGTTTCCAACCCGAGATGACTGGTAAAAAGAAGCAAAATCACCACCATCAATTATGCTTTCATTGGTTCTGAAAACATCCCCTCCGTCAAAAGCATCGTCGGGCATAATGTTTATACTTGAATCTCCAACTTCCCTTATGGCTTCACCTCCAGCATTTATAAACCTCGAAATGTTCTCTGGTACAAGGAACAAGATAGAATGAGCACTTGACTGCTTAAATTTCACAAGTATAATTGATAAAAGAATAAATGAAAATTTGGAGTTACATTGTCTTCATGTTCTATACCAACCAAAGTTGCATTTTGAAAATGAAATTAGATTACTGAAGTTAAAATAATCCGTCAATTAAAAACTCACATATTTACTGTTCATTCCATATGGAAATCTAAAACATTGGAAATACAGTGATAACAAGTAGACCTGGCAAAATTGGGCCCGGCCCGCGGGCTGGGCCGGGCTGGCCCGTAAAAATTGGGCTTTGGGCTTAACATTTTTAGCCCATGAAAATTTGGGCGTTTTTGGCCCGGCCCGTTTTGGCCCGGCCCGTGGCCCGTGAATTTTTTTTTTTTTTAAAAAAATAAAATTTTGCTACTTGTAGGGCTTGAACACAAGACTTGTAAGTAAATAAATAAGAGTTCAAACCAACTAAGCTACAACAACTATTTGTTTTTAATGCAATCTTCAATAAATTTTAACTATATTTGAAAATTATAAATAAGATATGTAGTTAATGTAGGTAATTAATTAATAATACTAATTTATAATACTATTAAAATTTTAATTGATTTAGATATGTAGTTAATAATTTCAAAGTATAAAACTATTAAACTAACAATTATTAGTTTAAGTTAGATAATATAATTATAAAAATTTAAAATAATATAACAATTATTAGATTGCAAGTCCAAAATCTATACACAATAATATAGATAATTTTATCCCTTAATTATGCAATCCCCTACTTATTGTAGTACATTTGGAAAGTAAATTAATCATTATCCCTTAATTATGCATTCCCTCTACTTATTTGGAAAGTAAATCAACCATTATCCCAAATCATGCCTTTAGAATAATATTTAAAATTATAATACTATTAAAATTTTAATTGATTGAGATATGAAGTTAATTTAAGTAATTAAAATTATTATTATTACTATTTTTGGTGTATCAAAATTTTGCAAAAAAAAAAAAAAAAAAAAAAAAAAACCCGCGGGCCACGGGCCTCACTTTTTCAGCCCGCCAAAATCCGGACCGTTTTAGCCCGGCCCGTTTTTGGCCCGCCCGGGCTCGGCCCGGCCCGCCCCGGGCCCGCCCGCCCGCCCGTTTGCCAGGTCTATTAACAAGGAACGATGACTTAATTCATTTTAATAGAGAAAATGCAATGAAACTTAACATACCTGAAATATGTGTAAAGTATCAAAAGAAAGTTAATATCTACAACAATACTTATTCAAAAGAAAAAGAAAGAAAATATAGCTTATGTAGTAGCACTTTAGCTTAAAACATTATACAAGTACATAATGATCAGAATCTTACAGTTAGCATATCATCACCAACTCAACAAAGCCATTTTTATCCAAAACTAGATGGGGTAGGCTAAAATTGAATCCCATATATAATAATGAATAGAAATACACCGCCATAAATAAAATAAAACACATCAACCTATTTAAAAATGCTTACAAGTAAAACACACACCCTCATCAAAATATTGATTATTGAATTGGAAATAGTGTAAAGCTGCTAAACCCCTGGTAAACCCTAATTATCTTTTTCACTACTTGTAAACCTAATGAAATAAACATCAATACTTCATGCCAAATTGTAGTTCTATTTCCAATTAACATCAACTTACTTGAAAAGTCTACTTCCAACAATCCAATATTCAATTTTCTGGGGGTTTCTTTACCCTCTTTCCAACATATTCTCTGCAACCAAACAAACCCATTCCCATGCTCATGATATTAAAGTAACAAGCAAAAAATATTGAAATGAAAATGGAAATGGATTATAGCTGCTAAACCCACAGTAAACCCAATTTAGATCGCCAAAATACATACCATAACCATACGTTATCTTAATACAGTTTCGTAGATAATATGATAATATTCGCACTCAAATTATTACAATGTCGTATAAGATACGACAATACATAGTACAAGTCCTTAACATGATTATTATCACACTATTTTACAACATGGTGATGACAACTATAGAAACTATCTCGGACCATCATTCCATAACCTGGCTAGTCCCGGCAACACTCTCATTTCCTGAGAAAAATAATGGAACAAAAAGAAAAAGGCGACCTCAAATAGCCTAATAAACAATATCGTTACTAAGATAATGAATAATAGATTATTATTAGTCTTCAACAGTGAAAAATTTGATAGAATATAATAGACAGTAAGTTTTAGATCAACAATTGTAGCATAAATAACAATCAATTAGGAGAGTAAACAGATCATGATGTTCACAATCTTCTCCGATTTAAAAGTTCATCATCAATATTTTATCTATGTAACATCAGTCAATAGTTATTGATCATAATCATGCAACTCAACAGTTTATATTTGCACTACAGGACAAAGATATTCAATTATAACACCAATGGTCACAATAATACCAATCAACAATCCATTTTTGCATTACGTACGGACCAAATAAAACTTTTCACCACGTGTCCTTGTCATACGGACCAAAGGAATTCAACAATTATATCGTCTTCGCACCCAAGCCAAAGATTTTCACCAATCATATTATCTTTGCACCCATACCAAAGATATTCACAATAGCTTGATTTTAATAGCAATGATATAAAGGATGAACGAATGTCGTAAGAATAACAAGATAAAAAAAATAAACATTTGATATTTGATTTTTAATTTGTCAAGAGTCCAATAATATCCAAATTGTCAACATAAAGACCAAAACGTGGATCCAAATTCAAGAATGATATTCAAGATAACAATTTAAAATTAATACGAAGGTTCATGTAAATAAAAAGTTTAAGTAAAATGATATTAGATGAAGTCGAGATTAGACAAAGAAAAACTTATGATGTTTAGTACGTTATTATTGACTGGTATTGTGAACGTAATTGATATGTAGGATTTAATTCAAAGAACGAGTTTGTTTAAGTGTAATCTACGCACGTGACAAATTTCTAAACCTTATCTTGTTACATTGAGCAAGTTTTCTAACTCTACATTTACGTTGAGCAAGTTTCTTACCCTAAACTTTAGTTGAGCAAGTTTCCTAACTTTACTTGTTATCGTTATATAAATTGATTAATTCCTTTTTCGATATTGAGCAAGTTCTCATTATTATTGATCAAGCCTGTCTTGGATATTAAAGTTTATTAATCTTCAAGCATGATGTTGTTATACAATAATTATTCTATTGTATACCTTTTGAGATGTTATTCAAGTTAAATATTCATTTACTGTTGAACATTATTAGACTAGCGAACCCTTGTTGATTCGACTAGTCCATAGTTGATGAGTGTTCTAAATTTCAGAATCCCTTGATGAATTATCCAAACCAAACTTCCTTTGGTGCGGACTTGAATGTCAAACTGAGATGAACAACCCTGTATAGGGGATTATTTATGCTTTAGCGTTAAGATATTGTGCACAGTATGGTACTAAGGGCTGATCCCCCTAAATACGAGAAGAAGAATCCATAGTCTTATGACTGTTAAAGGTTTCAAGTAAAAACACTTGACAACCTAGGACATAATTCAAGGTCTTATGACCCTCAAAATTTCTTTTGATTCTTGTTATCCATTCTTGATTCAAAAGTTGAGCTTTATATTAGAAGTTATTATTTCTCTCGCATGTTATTATTCATTGTTATATTGTTATACTTGTGGGCAATGGTGCTCACTCTTGCGTAATAATAAAATTGCAGTTAAGAACGAAAGAGCAGACGAACCTTCCACTAGTAAGGGCAAGGGCAAGCTTAGCAAGTAATGAAGACTATTTTATTATTGTGGTTATGTGATGTAATTAGAATTGATGTTATTAAAACTTATTTGTTTATGTTTTCCGCACAGATGTTTTAAGGTTAGAGTAACCTAGGATTTATTATTATTCAGTTGATGTAACCCCATAAGGGGGGAGATTTTATTATTATTTCTATATATTGTATGGTTTGCATTTGATTTACGGGTAGATAGATAGATGATGTTTGTACAGTGAACACCAAATCTTGTGGAAATGGAAGTACCAGATTTAGGGGTGTCACATCTTCGATTCAAATTTATATCATGAATCGTTACAACAAAATGACTATACAAAGTCTTACATCATAAATAGGTATCCATATACACCGGATAACTCAACTTACAATTCAACATGTTACATTAAAAATATTAAATACATTTCCATAAAACATAAGCAATCTTCGTGAATACGGATCTCTATAATTCACGTAGCACATATCCTTACCTTAAATCTTTAACCTGCAAAAGTGGTTATTTGAAAGGTTGAGCTCGACAGCTAAGCAAAATCTAACAGTTTTCATGCATCACATAGCACATAATAACATGCTCAACATATAACATACATGCTACAATTCATTTAACAAGTATAAAGATTGAGTCCTTACTCAATCATCATGCTTTAATCAATCAACATAATCATAAATTGACTTTAACATTTCACACTTTCAACATATATATATATATATATATATATATATATATATATATATAACACATCATGCTCTTTGCAATAAAGATTTAAAACAATTAATCATCAAGTTCACATAACAAATAGGAACTGAAAGACTTGCCTTGATCGTTGTTTACCAATAATAGTTTAACAGCTTACAGTTATTGTTAGGTTTGTAATATTTATAAACGCAATCAAATTGCAAAAATAATGCGGAAACGTGTAAAATCAGAGTTTAAAAATTTTACAAACCATAAACCCGGATCACCCTTTATGCACAATTATTAATTAAACGAAAAGATAAAGAATAAAATCATACCCTTGAAGATCGAGCTTCCTCAGGTACAAGTTCACCTCCAAATCCTTTCGCGTTCAACTTGAATCCACCGGGTTTGATTCCTTCCTTTGATCAACGTTAGCCACCCAAGTGTTTGGCCTCTAGAGGTGATCCACCAAGGAAGAAGAATTCAAGAAAATGGGTATTTTGCTCAAACCCTAGTTTTCTATCTCTATAGAAAAAGGGGCGTACTCTCCAACAATTGGAATACGTATATTAGATATCTGATATAAGACTCCTCTTATAAAGATATCAAGTAACCCTATTAAAATAAGGTATTATTTATTTAATTAAACTCTTTTAATTAAATGGGCTCCCTAATCTTATTAGGGATAATTAATTAAACTCCTTTAACTAGTTTTCCTTCCTAATCCTATTAGGAATAAATGATAGTACTTATATTAAATTAATTCCTAAACTCTTTTAGAAATTAAAATAATAATAATTGTAATAATATTAATAAGACTCCTCTTATTAATTTATATTTAATATTTCTAAAATATTAAATAATAAATATTAAGCTATTTAATTTATTCTATCACCATAGATTAAATTAAATATACTTAACATATTATTATGATTATGCCATTAACTTCTTAAATAATTATTCTTCCTTTTATGGTGTGACCCTTTAGGTTCTCCATATTAAACCGGTTGTGAATAAATCAATTAGAACAATTCTAATCTTATTTAAATAAATAAATTAAACTATTAATTTATTTAAATAAATAATATTTATTCTACAATAGGGATAAGCCTCCCTAGCGATTAACGACTTTCCAGATAATATAGATTTCAACATTAATCATAAAAGAACCTTTGAGTAAATAGTTACCGTACAATTCAATCCTTCCACCATACAATGTCCCAATTAAATATAAGACATGGAATTTCTGTCAAGTCTTATTTTATTTAATTATATGTATTTCGACTCTTAAATGCACAACTCCAAATAATGCAAATTAGAAACTCCTTTCTAATTTCATTCTGCCTTGGCCAAGGACTACTGGGTTGTCATTTGTCGAATCACATAGGACATTTCTCTTCTTTTACTAGAAGTGGTAGATTCTTTATTGATCATACATTATCTCCATGTATAACTTATTATACCCAAGCATATCCTTTGATATACCCTAAGGGTCTTAAGGAATAAGTCAAAGTATAACTTATCATACACAAGATACTATGATGATCTCAAGTCCAAGGATCACTTGTACTACTATCACTACAGGAATTCCTATTGACATGCAAGTAAAACTCCATTAGGTATTCCTTAGCGAGTCACGTTCAGTGAACTTATTCTCTAATAAGCACCTACATACTTGTTTTAGTGTCTCCACACAAATGATCATGAGATCAATCATCCTCATCCAATGAGCAAGCAACGTATGTACCAATCTATCCGGATTCACTAATCCCCAATTTAGTAATCCAACGATTGGGAACTATTTTAGTTTTAAGCTTTCTAAGAATTTAGATCTCATTATAATGATCATCATCATTATTCTAAAAGCATTGCTTAAAACTATGGGTTTATCACATATTATAAAACAGCATCATGTAGATAATTAAAAGCCTTTAATAAATAATACATTTTTATTAATAAATGAATAAGATTGTTTCAAAGTATATGCTTTATCATCAAACATGATTGGCTTGTGTGCATATTACTTTCATCTGTACTTCACGTGCCCTTCACAATTATGTAATAATTCACATCAACTATTAGTCACATAGCAACGCATAGTAGTTATAATTTAAACTTTAATCTACATCCTTTAAGTCTTCCTATTAATCAGTACACAATGTTCAATTTGATTGTGTTAACTTTAGATTTATAACTCACTATATTTCATATTCGAAGTTCATTCAAGTGCTTAAGTCTTGCTAGGACTACTTATTGGTTTTATATTAAATCTATTCCATATCTTATAATATTCATTTCAATTGAATTGAAACACTTTTTAAGTTCATTAACACTTGGCACGACGTTTCGACGTTCTTTCGTCACACGCCCGACTTGTCTCTCATGTGTGTGCTTAGTATGCTTATAAAACTTATCTAATACATGATTTATTAATGTTAAGCATCATTATATTTACTAATATTCATGTTTTATAACTTAGGACAACATGTCAGGAGCATTAAATTTGCATATGTGCATTCCCGACGCCCTCCGATTGCCTCCTAATACATATTAGTCCCACAAATGACCATTTTGACCCATGTTCCCGATCTCAAATTGAAACACTTAAAGAACGAAAGTTGTAGGTCAATTCGTCTTCATTCCGGATCATCTTGAATCACCTCAATCGGAGTTCGTATGAAAACGTTATGACCATTTTACTACAAGAGGTCAAAACTGTCTAACACATACCACTTTTTCCAGCGCTGGGGTGCGAGACAGTGGCGCTGGGGCACGATTTCCAGCGCTGGGGCGCGAAGTTTTGGTCGCTGAGGCGCGAAAATTGGCGCTGGGGCGCGAAACTTGGCGCTCAGGCTCCGAATTACAGAACACGTGACACCCCCAAATTCAGGTACTTGAAACCTGAACTCGGTGCTTCACGATACTATTTCTATGAGCGGAATAATACTAATAATAATAAAAATAATATTGGTTATCAAATTTAATTTACATATTATCAGAGTTTTTAATCCCAAGTATGAAACCTTTAAACATTCGGTACATGATAATAATAATATATCATCATTATCCTAATAAATTCATGTTATTACATAAGATAACATAATCTTTTATTCAGCGACCTTCCCTTTTCCCTTGTTCTTGGCAGATCCTTCAGGTTGTTCACACTTAGCTGAAAATATTTAAATTAAGCAAAGATGAGCATTTGAGTGCCCAGCAAGTAATAGAAATCAATAACAATTAGCTGAAAAAATTAAATATTTTCTTTGAACAATACTTCTATAACGAATCAGTAGTTGTGAAGTAAGCTGAACCATTAATAAACAACATATCATTTCGATTTCAAAAATTTGAAACTACGTATTGACTATATATGAGGATCAGTTGACAGACTATGAACATTATTTTCTATTTTTGAAAAGGTTAAACATAACTTCATCTGTAAACCGTCATAACTTACGGGCACGGGGGTGATCAGCCCGTTATGCCATGTATTGATCAATACTACATTGCTAGAATGATATTATCGTTTATCCTTTGTCCACCTTAGAGCATAAATTTTTTCCATATTTGGGATATTCATAACAGTCTAGAATCCGAACCAAAACAATCCAGTTGGATAACAGTAAAGTTTTATCTTGTTCAACAACAATTTTTTTAAATTTGTGTCTAGCCGGATCAAATAGCTTAGACGGCTTTCAATTCAACGTATACATACTAGGCAACTATAAGTATGTATCAACATGTGATAAAATATAATGATTATCCAAGTGAGGACACTTGTATAACCATGTTTTAGAAATTAACGAACAGAATATATATCTTGATCTACAATAACAGAATAAAGGAACTTGTACAACAATTATAATTTAATAACTTACTTATACAGAATCATTGCATAAGTATATACAAAGGTTGAAATATTTGAACAATTGAAAAGAATAGTTCAGATATTATCTTACGCATGTACATAGCATAAAGTAAATGCAAAGGGTTAGATACTTGCCTTGTCTGCTGCTTACAGAACTTAGATTTATCTTTTATATACACATTACTTAACACATATTTCCACCTTTATAAAAAAAAAATTTATACGCAAAATTTCTGATTTATTTATATAAAAAATATCGGGTTATTACATTCACCCTCCCTTATAAAGATTCCGTCCCCGGAATCACCGTTTTAAAACTCATACATACCAGAGTCCACAATCATTGCTAGTAGGTCTCGATCAAATTTGATCGAACATATTCTTTAACTAATCACATAGAGCTTGTCTTTCTGATTAATCGGAAGTTTGATTTCTAAAAGAACTCAAATTCTTCCTTCAAAATTTCTTTATAAAATAATTTATTATTTATAAGAAAATCATATATAAGACAATAAATGTTATACGAATAATACCTGGAGTTGTATTGCCAGCTGCCACCGAATCCTGGACTGTCATGTTAAAGACTCGTGCAGTAAATTTTGTCGGCTTGCTGGATGAAGTTGGTCTTGTGATTGCCAAAGTTCCGCCGCTTTTCCCCATGTTCACGCTTTCTGCCTCCGTTCTCCTTTTTGGACAGTCCTTCACCTTATGCTCCTTCGATCCGCACAGAAAACACCCACTAATCATCCTAGGATTGGGGCAGTTGGGAGAGATATGGCCCTCCTGCCCACACTTAAAATATGAAAATTTACCTTTAAGACATTCCCCCAAATGGTTCTTCCCACAATTCCCACATTGCACCACCAGCTTCTTCTTTGCAGCTTTTTGCTTCACCTGCACACCCCTAAAGTTGTTTCCCTTCCTCTTTTCACTCCTATTCCCCTTCTTTGTTTCCACCTTCCCAGCTCCCTCAACTTTACCCTTGTTCCTTCTTTCCTTATTGTAGAGGCTCATGGCCTCACTCCCCTCCTCAGCAATAATCGCTTTCTCCATGAGTGCTGCAAATGTAGGGATTTGCAACACTGCCACCTTGTTGTAGATCCAGGGTTTTAATCCCAGCTCAAACCTTCTCGATTTCTAGCCTCCGTATCAACTTGATGCGGGGCGAACCTAGCCAACTCATTAAATTTTGTGACATATTCTCCTATTTTAATTTAAGAAATTTTACCTCCATCCTAGCTTGCATACTAGATGAAAAATAGTTTTCGAAAAATAGAGTTTTAAACCTTTCCCAAGCAACTACACCTGCTCCTACCCTCGCCTGACTCGCTTCTCACCAAAAATTTGCCTCACCTTTCATCATGTAGGTGGAAAAAGCGGTCTTTTTCCCCTCAGCTACCCTAGCTAATACAAATGCCTTCTTAATCTCCTTAACCCAAGTCTGTGCTTCTACAGAGTTAGTTGTCCCTTTGGATTCGGGCGGTCCTACAGCCTTGAAGTCCTTAAAGTTCGCCAAGTGGTTGTCCTGCTGGTTCCCTGCGGCCGGAATTCCTCGTTGCATGGCCTGAGCTACCATGTTTGCAAATTGCTGTATTGGATCTGGTTGTTGTCCCCCAACGTTATTGACAGATTCTTCTGCCCTTTGATTTCTAGTTTGTCGTCTTGGCGGCATTATCTGATTAAATAAAACATAATTTAACTTACATTCTAAACCTTATCACATAAGTTTAATATATTAAAATTGTTTCATTACTTAAACATATGTTCGTTTTCATTAATTCAAAGTAATTTACATAACATAGCCCATACTGCTATCCCTTTGTAACCACAAGAGTCGAAATTTACGGCTTTGACCCATACAAAAGTTGAGAATATTATATAACACAAACATACTTATCACACATATTATATTAAATAGACCTACACCACATAACCTATACTACCTATTCACTACGCCTTTTCTTGATCTTGGACAACCTTTTACTTGATGACCTTCTATCCCACAAATAAAATAGACACATTGCTTTGGATTGGGACACTGAAGAGAGAAATGTCCCTCATGTCCGGAATTATAGCAAACATTCTCCCCTTTTCTGTATACGCCTTTATGTTTTTTGTCACAATTTATACACCTTTCTATTCGATTAAAGTTTCCGTGGTTGATATCAGGATTTCCTATATCGCAGTCTTTCATTTTTCTTTTTCCCTTCTTATTCGGAGCTGCACTCGACTTTTTGCTTTTAGCTCCCATTTGGTCAATTTGGATTTTAAGCTTATCCTGTTCTTCCATTGTTTCTATTAATGCTTTTCGCAGTTGGCTATTTAGTAATTTTTCTATTTCCCACAATTTTTCCAAAGAGAAAACCTGGTCCCGCAGATTCTGCACTTCGGTTGATGCTTGATCAGCTCCAACTTCAGTGTCTGAATTACTATCGGTTAGTTCCACCATTTCCGGATCTGGTACAACATTTTCCACAATAACCACCTCATCGAGGTTGCATTCACTTTGAGCCTCTATTTCAGCTATTGGCTTTGATATCGACTCCTTATTTACGATCCGAGGGTATCCTAATCCTTTTTCACCTGACATCTACACACATAATTTATCCTGATTAACATATAATATATACACATAACAAACAATAATTTTTTTATAGGTTATCTTTTATTTGATTTGACGATGAACTTATCTGATTCATCTCTTTTTAAACTCTATATGAGTTATTTATATTTTCAATATTTCCCTCTGTTCTACGGTTATAGCCTAAGGTCTATCCCATCTAAGGTTTCTAACCCTATAGCTCTGATACCATGATGTGACACCCCCAAATTCAGGTACTTGAAACCCGAACTCGGTGTTTCACGATACCATTTCTATGAGCGGAATAATAATAATAACAACAATAATATAGGTTATCAAATTTAATTTATATATTATCAAAGTTTTCAATCTCAAGTACGAAACCTTTAAACATTCGGTACATGATAATAATACTATATCATCATTATCCTAATAAATTCATGTTATTACATAAGATAGCATAATCTTTTATTCAACGACCTTCCCTTTTCCCTTGTTCTTGGCAGATCCTTCAGGTTGTTCACACTTAGCTGAAAACATTTAAATTAAGCAAGGATGAGCATTTGAGTGCCCAGCAAGTAATATCAATCAATAACAATTAGTTGAAATAATTAAATGTTTTCTTTGAATAATACTTCTACAACAAATCAACAGTTGTGAAGTAAGCTGAACCATTAATAAACAACATATCATTTCGATCTCAAAATTTTGAAACTATGTATTGGCTATATATGAGGATCAGTTGACAGACTATGAACATTGTTTTCTATTTTTGAAAAGGTTAAACAGAACTTCATATGTAAACCGTCATAACTTACGGGCACGGGGGTGATCAACCCGTTATGCCTTGTATTGATCAATACTACATTGCTAGAACGATATTATCGTTCATCCTTTGTCCGCCTTAGCGCATAAATTAAAATTTCTCATATTTGGGATATTCATAATAGTCTAGAATCTGAACCAAAACAATCCAGTTGGATAACAGTAAAGTTTTATCTTGTTCAACAACAATTTTTTTAAATTTGTGTCTAGCCGGATCAAATAGCTTAGACGGCTTTCAATTCAACGTATACATACTAGACAACTATAAGTATGTATCAACATGTGATAATATGTATCAACATGTGATAAAATATAATGATTATCCAAGTGAGGACACTTGTATAACCATGTTTTAGAAATTAACGAACAGAATATATATCTTGATCTACAATAACAGAATAAAGGAACTTGTACAACAATTATAATTTAATAACTTACTTATACAGAATCATTGCATAAGTATATACAAAGGTTGAAATATTTGAACAATTGAAAAGAATAGTTCAGATATTATCTTACACATGTCTATAACATAAAGTAAATGCAAAGGGTTAGATACTTGCCTTGTCTGCTGCTTACATAACTTAGATTTATCTTTTATATCAAGTCCTATCATTAAATAGATCATTCGTTTGATTAGAATAACATATCATATCATATTGTACTGCTATTTACAGTCAGCACATAACCTAAACATATTGTCATGTAAGTTTAACAACCATTGAATCACAAATAAACATTTATCAAATCAATCTATCTAAGTCCAGATCAATTTCTAAAATATGTCGGTGTATTGACAACTTTATCGGGTATTTATCGAGTCTAAGACTCTATACAGTAGTTTAATATCCATTTAGATAACTTAAACACCAGTTGCACTATTTTTCATGGCCTTATAATAATTTTAAAATAATTATTACCATTTATCATAATTTTTGAAATACCGGAATCATTATTAAATGATTTAAATATTAAACAATTCTATTATCATTAATATTTAATTAATATTAAACTATTAATGAAACCATTGCCAAAATATTAAAGTTATTTATAATAACTAAAAATATTTTTAAAATATTTATATTACCCTTAAATGATTTTTAAAACATTTAAAATTATTTTTGAAATAATTATCATTAATATTTAAATATTAATGTACTAATTATCCAAATATTAAAAGTCATTAAGTATAACTTAAAATATTTTAATTCATTTATATCCCTTTTTAAATGATTTTTAAATTAATAAAACCATTTTTAAACTATTTATTTAATATAATTATTAAATAAATTAAATATCATTTGTGTTAAATTAATATCATTAATATTAAATTATTAATGAAATTATCCTTTAAATATTAAAAGTTATATTTTATAACTTCAAATATCTTTAAACACTTTATTTTCATTTAAAATAATTTTTATAATATTAAAATCATTTTTAAACTAATTTATTTAATATAATTATTAAATATCTTTAATATCATTAATAATAATAAATTAATGAATTTTACCTTTAAATATTGAAAAATTATATTTTATAACTTAAAATATTTTTAAATACCTTATTATTATTTAAAATGATTTTTTATATAATAAAATGATTTTTAATTTATTTATTTAATTCATTTATTAAATAACTTAATTATCATTAATATTAATTTAATAATAAAATTTATCACAAAATATTAAAAGTCATTAAAAATAATTAAAATATTTTCTTATATCATAATATAATTTTAAATGATTTTTCATGTATTTAAATCATTTTTAAATAATTTATTTAATATTATAATTAAATAAATTAAATACTTTTAATATCCCAAAAATATTAAATGTTTATGAAATATATCCAAAATAATTAAATACTAATTTTTAGACTTTAAAATAATTTATAATAATTTATTTTTTATTTTTAATAATTTAAAACTAATTTTCTTTAATTATTTAATAAAAATCTAATTTTTAAATAAAAACTGTCGCTAAAGACCACATATAGCGATAGAACCGTCGCTATAGGTGTTCTTCGCGTTCTTGTGCGAACCTAGAAAATCAATGTTAGAACCCGAGTAGGTATGTTTGACTACAAATCATACCTCACACAAAGTGTTTCTGTACTTGTTGTGATCAGATAATGTAGTACAAATGCACCACTACAAGACCCAACAACAACCATGATCAAAACATACACCAATTGAAAGATTTAAGGGCCTAAAGTAGCTGTCAGAGATGTTCTTCATTTCTGGGTTTGCCCAGAAATGAAGAACAGTACGACCTACCTACTTTGGGCTTCCACTACAAGAAATCCTCTTGATGTTTTTGTGATATAAAACCTTCAATGTATAACCAATATGTAATACTACATATCTAATACTTAAACATCAACAAAACCACAACAAAATAATGAGATATAGACCGGTCAAATCTTGTTCGAAACCACGCCCATGAACTTTCTGGGTTTACCTAGAAAGCTTATCCGTGAACTTCCTGCTTGGTTTGACCGTGTCCCAAATCCATCATGTTCATGATATAAGAGATCTAAGAGAATTAAAATGTAGTATAACAACCATACTATAACGTAGATGCAACGATTATTACATAACATCATAAAACAGTCAGATCTGAGCCCATGAAAAACTTGTCAGAGCCTTCTGGGCTCGATCTGGGGTTTTCCAGAAATTATAAGTCATGGTCGGTCAATGAGGTTTGACCGCCCATAACTTTCATTATGTGCACGATCTGAGCTAGCTAAAAGTTCCATATCACAGAGCACATAACAGGCTACAAGATCAAAGCTTTAAACAACTAAAACACATAACAGAGAAAGATTAAAGAGGCCTGACATTTGCTTGTCAGACAACAATAAAAAAATTTCCAGATTTTTCAAAAACTCAAATTTGAAGACTTAGATGATATGGATCTATATAATACCAACCCAGATCATCATAATAAACTATAAACAACATATTTTAACACCTAAATCTAACATCTAACAACAGATTTTTAGACAGATTCTTGAATAGGGTTTTATACCTTTCTTTAAAAAATTTTGATTCTGAGTTGCTGATTGGTTAATGGATTTCGTGGGGCTGGTTTTATGACTGATAAATGAAAGGAAATTCGTGGGTTTTAGTGAGAGAAAGTCTTGGTTGGGTGTTTGAGCAAAATAAGCTAGCAAATGATTTTCTCTCTCTTTCAATCTATAAATAGAACTACATGATGCATGAATGGCTGATAAATGAGGCTTGTTGCTGTCAAATATGAGCATGTGGAGTTGTTAGAGTTAGTCACCAACTCACCTAATTGTCAAAACCTATTAGTTAGCCAAAATAATGTAACTAGGGGCAAAATGGTCTTTTGGCTTGATAAATTAATGGCATTTTGGGTAATTGCCAAACCCTTAGAGTTTGACCCTTAGGGTTTAATCCTAAGGTTTTCTAAAAATTAAATTTCTAGGATTAAACAAAAAGGGTTAGAACATAAAATTTTTAGTTTCTAAATTTCTAAATTATGGTTTATTAATAAGATTAGGTTTTCTAATTATGTAACTTGAAAATTAAGTTTATGAAATTACTAATTATATTTAAGATCACTTAATTCGCAATTAGGGCTCCCATTTGATAATTAGGGTCAAAAATCTGTAATTAGGGTTAAAAATTTATAATTAGAGTTAACAAAATAATAATTAGGATTAACGGTTTGTAATTAGGGTTTCTAATTACACTAAACACAAATACTAGGGTTTAAAGCCTACTAATTAGCATTAACACCCTAAATTAGCAATCAGGGTTTCCCAACTTGACAGTTAGGGCTCCTAAATGTCAGTTAGGGTTTTAATTTCACCATTAGGGTTTCGAGACAAGAATTAGGATTGACCTAATTAGCGTGTATATTTATAATACCAGACATTAATTACATTATCACGATTACCCAATAATCTTGAACTCTAATTTGTATTTTAAATTAGGGTTTCAAACAGTATTACCAGGGTTTGTCACATAACACCATAATTGACCAACCATTATCGGTTCACATATAGAGTACATATTTATAGCACTGAAAAATCAAAATATATTTAATATTATAATATTATTATCATTCCTTGATCAAAACTAAGAATTAGGGTTTGGATTCTATATCTGATTTATATGCTATATATAAACTTAATAATTAAGTTAAAAATATTTAACTTAATAATCTAAACAAAATTCATATAATAAAATAATTATTATAATTATTCTAAAAAAATCATTTTATATATTATTTAAATAATATATGGTTATATTTTCATGGAAAATAATTAGTAAAACATTTCTTCTATAAAATTAATTATTATAAGAATATAAATTATAATAATCAATATTTCTAAAATAAAATTATTTGTAATAATTATTGTAATAAATAAATTTTATTTATCACATAAATATATGTATACACATTACTTAACACATATTTCCACCTTTATAAATAAAAAATTTATACGCAAAATTTCTGATTTATTTATATAGAAAATATCGGTTTATTACAGAACACCCCAAAACAAAACATAGAACAAAGCTATGTCTTAATTTCTAACACCAATTAACATGTATAACTTATGCAAATTACACATAAACTTCACCAAGCATACAAATACTAAATTAACACAACTTAAACCATAATTCTAGAAAAATTAAATACTGGAATAGCATATTTTAAAACCAAAAACTCCATTTTGATATTTCTTGACACAATGAATACTGTAATCATAATGATACACCAATTTGATTCTTTTGAACTAAGTTCTCTGTAATTCTTAACAAACTAACTAATACAGTCACCGTTCAATTTCACACACTAATTGATCATCATAATTGCTACTTACATCAGCCCCATAAGAAATACATATACTGTCAAAATTTTCTACTTTTTAACTGTAATTAGCATGCAATTTCATGTTTATATACAACTAAAACCTCATTAAACAAATATTTATTCAACAATAAACACATCCATTAAATATTTATATAATTCAATAAATATTTATAATTATAATTAAAATTCTAGATTGTTACATTAATCACATCGTAATAAGAATTTCAATTATTAAATTCTTATTTTAATAACTTATGAAAATTCGGGTTGTCACATCCTTCCCTCCTTATAAGGATTCCGTCATCGGAATCACAGAAACCTCCTTACCCAGGTTTTCACCAAGTCTCTTTTCAAAAATTTATCGTTGAATATCTTCAACACATTACCTTAATATAGATTTTATATTTCCTACTAGATTCATTACTTCAACAAATTCAAGGGTTTATTTCATAACTTTCACTTAAACTCAATTATATTTTGAGTATTATATACTCTTTAACCCATTCATTTCTTTTTGTTAAGGATCGTTATCATAAACACTCGGGATATTACATTCACACATTCTTCTAAGAATTTCGTCCTCGAAATTTTATTTATTAATCTTTATTCATTTAATCTATCAAAATAGATTTTACGTTAATACTTTATTCATTCATTGGGTTCTACAACCAAATTCTTTCTCTAATGATCTTTCTAAGATCATCATATTCCTCACCTCTTCCTCTTCTAAGAGTTTCACATTTCTCTTCTTTCTAGAGTTTCAATTATTTCCTTGAAATTATTATGTTTTTCTTAATTTTCTCATTCTTTCCACTTTCACCTTTCAGAATAATAAGAATCTTCCATAATTGCTCAATAATTGGGAAGCGATATGAATAACATGAATTTCAAAGATTCCAAATCATGCTGAGGGGTCACAAGACCGTGAACTCTATTCTCGATTTACTAGTGCTTCAACTCAATCCTTCACACTGCAAACCAGAGTGTTTATCAATCACAAAGACTGAAAACACCCTCCACACGTACACTAGGTGGCCAGCCTATTGTACCACTACGTTGGGCCGCAACGTAGTGTTTTATAATGACTAAATGCGTTACGCTCGGAACCATTGTCCCCGAAAACATGTCCCTTTATAGGGTTGTTCACCTCAGCTTTTCAACATCTGAATCCGCACCAAAACAATTTGGTTTGGCATAACTTTTCAATAAACGCTTGAATTTCATGAACATCTTTCAATATTCATCTAGCTGAATCAAATAGCATAGACTTCTACAATAATTTGGACACCAATCGAAATATACATATATATATATATTCTCATATCTTAAATAAATCTCAAATATCTTTTTATGACGTCATGATACCGCACTGTATTTACAGTCCGTTTGAGGATTCCGTCATTTGGTGATTTTATCATACTACATCATACCATAGTGGGCTGACAATCCTTAGATCACATCCAACACTAAGTAATACTGCATTGATGACTTCATCATTTTATCATCTCTCTGCACCAGGTTACATGATGCACTGATGATATATAAAAAAATACATTTTGATATATTTCAAATCATTTTTGTCTAGCCGAAGCAATTAGCATAGACGTACGAATAACGATATTATTTTTAAAACTCATTGGTTTCATCATTTGATCTAATGTTTTTCAAAAAAATAGAAGTGCAAACATCAGTACGAAGTTAATAAATTTTAAAAGTCTAGCATAACTAGTAGATTTAGAATATCCAGGTATCCATAAACTTCAATCTTTACTTCATTACTTCATTACTTATCCATTCTATCAATCTTCAACTTCATCTATGCTCTCTATACTTTAATCGTTTTCTACCCAAAATAGTTCATCAAACATACCGCACATTAGAAGTTTAGGAACTTGCCACAATAATATGAGTTTAAGAACTTGTCCTAGTCAGACCATAGGCGTCCATTCGCTGAGGGGTTTAAAACATACCATATTATTATGAGTCACGAACTTACCATATGCATTAGTTTTAAGAACCACACCTAATCCTAATAATATCTGACTAATCTTAATAGTTTTTAACTATCAAATATACACATGAGAAAAAAATCACCTTTTCGCCACATATACATGGATAACACGATACCAACATTCCAATGATTATCAATGTAATAAACTGAGTGCAAGCACAAAACCCTCGTCCATAAAAAGGTTTGTACAACTCAGCCACCACATGAGTCCTCAATTGAAATCCCACCTAACTCTATCATACTTATAACTTGCTCTTTGCTCGACACGAATTCTTCGTATCACATTATCTATAACTCCTCATGAGTTTATCTCGTACTATATTATAGTACATAGCATCAAGCTATAATTATTCAAACATTACATACCATCTTTCTTTTATAACTTAAACAGATCTCATCGTGATCTTATTCTATAATCATCTCCCTTAAAATTCTTTTCTTAACTCGTGATCGTTTTGTTTTATGATCCTCTTTCTTTCTTTTTTCATCATTTACGATTCGTTTATGCTTTTAATCTTCCAGATCATTATTCGTTATCTTAGCTATTGGAGTTAGGGTAACTCCCATTTCTTATCTTTATATCTCTTCAAGATTCTTCTTTGAATTCTCTTGTTTATAAAATATTCTTCCTTTAAGAATTTCTAACTTCATTTACACTGCTCAACAATTCATTCGAGTTCCATATTATCATCACACATATCCATTTTCTATACTTGGTACACATCGAGTCTCTAATTGTTTCAATATGGTATGCTGAGTGGTTTCCCATAATTAACCAACAAACTAGGTTCCGAGTTACTAGTTCGTATATACCTCCGCTCTATGAAGGAATCGTTTGGCCCAGATACCATACATTAACCATTAAAGAGTACAATTGTACCATACTTAAATATAACTTTTATTCTTAACTTCTTTATCATTCTCTTCTTACAGACATTGTCTATTTATTATCACCTTACATCCTTATTATTGGAGTTGGGTAACCCCACATTCATATTCCTTATAACTTTGCGAGATTCTTCTTTGAATCCTCTTACGTATGTTTTAATCCCTTCTTTATAAATTTCTTAAATTACTTCTTATTGTTCAAACTCTATCTGAACTTATTCTTTATCATCTTCTACTTTATTCTCTAAGGTTATAACATAGGGTACTCTTACCTAAGGTTTATAACCTACGACTTTGATACCAACTGTAACGACCCCAAAATTCATACAATTTAATTCTCAACTTCGATCATTAATAATACATTCAACCTCTTATTTTACATCATTAAACGATAATACAACAATTAAAATTTTCGGAATAATTAAAACTTTTATACATTTCCTTCTTTATTGTCCTAAATCGCAACATTTACATTACATCTCTTCGATTCAAATTTATATCATGAATCGTTACAACAAAATGACTATACAAAGTCTTATATCATAAATAGGTATCCATATACACCGGATAACTCAACTTACAATTCAAAAACATGTTACATTCAAAATATTAAAAACATTTCCATTAAACATAAGCAATCTTCGTGAATACGGATCTCTATAATTCACGTAACACATATCCTTACCTTAAATCTTTAACCTGCAAAAGTGGTTATTTGCAAGGTTGAGCTCAACAGCCCATCAAAATCTAACAGTTTTCATGCATCACATAGCACATAATAACATGCTTAACATATAACATACATGCTACAATTCATATAACAAGTATAAAAATTGAGTCCTTACTCAATCATCATGCTTTAATCAATCAACATAGTCAGAAATTGACTTTAACATTTCATACTTTCAACTTATATATAACACATCATGCTCTTAGCAATAAAGATTTAAAACAATTAATCATCAAGTTCACATAACAAATAGTAACTTAAAGACTTGCCTTGATCGTTGTTTACCAATAACAGTTTAACAACTTACAGTTATCTGTACTTCACGTGCCCTACACAATTATATAATAATTCACATCAACTATTAGTCACATAGAAATGCATAGTAGTTATAATGTATGTGACGCCCCCAAAATAGGTCCATTCCATCCAACCCATTCTGAGTCGCCAAATACATGGTACAGAAATAACTACAACTTTATTATTACAACATATAAACTATTGCCGTCTAGACAATATCCACATACAAATAAATCCCCATCATAATTATTGATACATTATTTTACAAAAATGGTGAGGACTACTAAACAACTCTCTCTAGAACCATCATTACATCCCCCGACTCGTACTCGTTACATTCTCGTCTCCTGAGAAGAAAAATAGAACAACAAGAAAAAGGGTGAGCTCAACTAGCCCAGTAACGAATATTATGACTAAGATAATGTACAACAAATTATCCTTAGTCTTCAACAGGAAAAAATCTAATAGAATACAATAGAAACCCGTTTTAAATCAACAACTGCAGCGGAAACAACAA